>CM061070.1:138046095-138388764 GCA_030762895.1 Sophora flavescens | reverse complement strand
TAGATCTCATCAGCGATCCAAACATATACTTAGGCGTTTCCATCTCATTCGAGAGATTATCGATAGAGGAGATGAGAAAATATGCAGAGTATCAATACTTGATAACGTTGTTGACCCACTTACGAAACCTCTTGCTCAACAGAAGCATGAAGGTCACACTAGATCGATGGGCATTAGATTTATGCATGATTGGTTCTAGTGCTAGTGGGAGATTGTTGGTGTAAGACCTAGAGGCTAGTGTATTTCTTAGACTTACATTTGTATCTTGCTATTATATATATATATATATGATATGAGGCATTCCAGTTTATTGTGTTACTTGTTTAAACATAATAAAGTCCTTAGAACAGAAATTTCAGTTTAATAGAATATCAAGTATATGACTTGATCGTGAGACACTATTGAACAATGAAATCCTATTCTTAAATATCCGTAGTCAAGTATTTTATTAAGGACAATAATAATACATTGAGACTATTATGTGTGCAGACTGATGACCATATCTCACGGGTCATGGATATGAGATATCGAGTCGCCACATAGGTACACATTAGATTAATGATGTACTGGATTGACCCACCATGAGAACACTACATGGAGCGTTGTATGAGTGTCATAAGTAGTTCTCATAGTGACAATGGTGTATGCAATCCTTCGACCTGAAATCGCTACGATCCCTACATGAGGAGTCGTGTGCTTTAATATCGTCAAACGTTATCTGTAATAGGATGATTATAAAGACGGACATTGGGCATACCACGAGCCATGTAGAGGGATGTGAGTGACCTAGATGGAATTTGTCCTTCCTACATAACAGGAGTAATATCTGTGGGCCCCCTGATAGAGTGAGATCAGAAATGCATGGTCTGCAGAGAAATGAGTCAATATGAGATATTGACCTCATTTGTTGTTAAGTCTACTCGGGTATCAGGGAACATGATATTGAACCATACAAGGGTGACACATTCCATGTCTTGTGTTCAATATAGATATATGGACAAAGGGATAATAATGCACATGAATATTTGTCACAGAAAGGTCTCACAAATCACCGACTTTCTCACTACTTAGGTAGAGCAGTGATGTATTGCTAGATACCGGACACTGTTTGTAATATTAAATGGGATTTAATATTACTACTAACGCTTTGGGAACCTATAGGTCACACACATAAGAGCGGATTAAAAGAAGCATTAAAAGGAGAGTTGGACTTTTCTATTGGGCCTAGCACATAGTACATGGGGCTTAGGTCAAACGCTGCTCACTAACTCACTTAAGGAGGTGCTGCTATAAGTAGACCAATTAAGCTATTGTGCCTACACGGTTTTGTTTTACCCTAGCCGCACATAGAGAGTGATAGTAAATAGCAGGTCTTCTGCCAAGCTAGCACCGTGAGACAGAGACGCCAGGTTCGTGACGTTGGACGCTCACGACCGCTCGTGGTGGATACCTTAGAGACATCGTCTCAGGCGTGTTCGTGATAGACGATTTTAATCAACCGTCATCGCTTCAAGAGGTAAATCTTCTAACCATGAATCATGACCATTCACAAGGATCCTTCGATGGGAATTTTTTCCGCACGTTAATTTTTTTTTACGCAAATTCCCAACATAGGTAACATGTTTGAGAGAATTTTGCATATCGCTAAGATTTTACTTTGTTTCCTATTTTTGAATTTTTTTTTTGTGAAACTATCTTATTCACCTCAGATTAGATATCGAATAATTAATTTGCTCTTTAGTTTTCTATCTTGTAGCTAAGAATAATCAATTCTCTTGTATAGATTTACTCAATTCTTTTAATGCCCCTGGGTGCATGCTAGTAAGTTGTGTAATCTACCATGCTTTGTGAAGCTTATTTTTGTTGGATGGAATAAATTGAAATGTATATAATTTATTAGTTATTAATAATTGATGAAATAGGATCCATGAGAACCATCTAGCAGAGATGCCATATATTACGACCCACTATGCTTATAGGCAATAAGGAATGTGTCGCCGATTTCTGAAGGCCATTGAATCCTGGGTGAGTTCAAATTAATTAAGGTTATATATTTTGTCTCTTCAGGTTCATGTATAATCTGCATGTACAATTGTTCTTTTCTGCCTTCAAAACTTCTGATCTTTGACTATTACCATTTTACCAGGTATTAGATCTTTCAATGTTAACTTATTGGTCATACCCGCTGTCTCAGAAGTCAAATTAACAATTTGGTATTTGAAATTATTCTTGCTTTGCAATTTAATTCCTAAAATTTATTTGTATGTGAGGATTAATTTATAAATTTACAACATTTCTATAAAGACTTTTGTTGAGTATTTTCAATCTAGTTAGGAAGATCTATCAAAAGTTTTAAAAAAGAGGTACTAACACTCTTTATATATATATATATATATATATATATATATATATATATATATATATATATATATATATATATATATTATTTTAGCATGGTAACCTAGAGCCGCTCTCTCTCAATCTTCCCTCTACTCCTTTTTTCCTTCTTCCTCATCCACCGGAAGGGGTGGTTTTGGGCCATTTTTTGGCCTCGGAATCACCCTCTACATCGTTTTTATCTCATTTTATCTAAATAAGTGATTTTTCCACATAGATCTGGTTTCTCTTTCGTGTTTTTCTGTGTTTTCATCGTCTGCGTTAGGTGGTGTTTTGTTCGCCGTCTTGTTGCGGTGTCACTTGGTTTCCCATCTTGTTGCGGTGTTCGTTTAGTTCAAATTGGCAGATCCGCTTCGATCCATTACATATTCAATCAAGACTTGGGGGGTCAACGTTATAGATCTAGAGGCATGGGTATTCCGGACACTTCGATTTTGTCACATTTGTAGGCATTTTGCCATATTATGCTATTAACCTGGGCGCTGTGAGTTTGTTCGCAGAATCATCCTTTTCGATTTTTAGCGATGTTGAATTTGTGTTGTTTTCGATGTATTTTACCAATTTGAATGAATGAATATCTTTTTAGTAAAAAAATCTTTATATATATATATATATATATATATATATATATATATATATAATGTTCAATTGTATTAGAAATTTTTAATTTTAATAACCTACATAAAAAGTGGGATAATGATAAACAACCATGACTCTATGGAATAAGTATACATGTTTGAATCTACGGTCGGATTAAAATAGTCTTAAGAGTGGTTTAAATGAATAGAACCAACTAAAATATCTCGTGGTCTAACAAAAATTAAATTCTTAATATATCACATAAATAACTTATTTAAGTTTACTTTATAAACAAGTGCATGCTTTTATCAAATAGGAAAAATGTTATGAAAAATGGAAGAGAATTTCAGTAACATCCGGGCGTCTTTACGGCGGACGACCGTCCCCCAAAACCAACACGAGTCTTTTTCAGCGTGCTTTGTCCTCACTCACACGCTTCCTAGGAAAACTTCCCAAGATGTCACCCATCCCAGAATTACTCTGGGTCATGCACACTTAACTGTGGAATTCTTAAGTGATGGGCTCCGGAAAAGAATATGCATCTTGTTTATATAGGTAGTACCAATCAATTCATATAAGTCATCCTCTACTGTATAGTCACATAGCTACACAATCTCAAGATCCCTTCATTCGGATGTGTAATCGGTTCATTCATGTGTCCTTACGCCTAGAAGTCTGCCAGGAGCCACTCCTTGTTCGTGCCTTCTAGCACCGGCGACCACTCCCCACCTTCGTCATCCCGGGTGTCACAATTTTTGCGATTAAATAAATTCATTTCAAGTGGAAGTAACTTTGCCCCCACAAGGAGGAGGACCTGGGGTACCTGAGCTCGAATCCTTATGGAGTCACCCTCATTGGGAAGCTGAGAACTAAGGGGTAAAACCCTACTCAATCAGCAGAACCCGGATGTTAGTCCCCGTAGCGGGCACAAAGGACCTAAGTCGTGGGATACCTCCGGTGGACCCACTCGACCCAAAGGGCTAATTAGGGTGGGTTCCAAACAAAATAAATAAATAAATTCATTTTAAGCCATCATATAAGTATTTAATGTATTTTAATTATTTAATATATTTTTGACTAGGTTAATTACTTAATGTTCAATTTAGTCAAAAGATTTATTTAATATTCAATTATGTATAGCATTTTTTAAATCCAATTTAAAAATAACATTTATCAAAAGTGTCATTAATGATTGAAAATTAAATACTAATATTTATATTATATATATATTGACCATCATATCATTCCATGCTTTCTTAAATACTAATATTTATATTATATATTTACCATTATAATATATATGTATTCCAAAATGCTATCGCCTTGGCCTAAAATTAAAATTAAAAAATGGTAAAGAGAGAGAGAGGGTGACCATTGGAGGGGAACAAAAAAATTAAGGAGAATTGAAGGTTAATTGATAAGTGACGACCATGCAAGAAATCCCACCCCAATGTCTCTTTATCTAAGTAACGTCCCAACCCAACAACACAAGTAAAACCACCTTTGCTCTTTGAAACTGATCGAAACCACAACCATCAAACAAAAAGCCAATGTCTCACACCTTTTCTCTTAATTATATATACTCTCTCTTCTCTTAAAACCTAAACTCACACAATACACATTCCTCAAATTCCAATCCACCACTGCGTCCTAAGATTTCATGTCTGCGATTCCTCTTTGCCTTGGTAAGCTACGAGCCTTTACCATATATTCTCTAATTTGACGATGCATTCCTCTTTGCCTTGGTAAGTTACGATCCTTTACCATATATTCTCTGATTTGATGATGCTGATGATTTTGATCTGGTCCTTTTTATGTTTTGTTCTTAAAGTCCGATTCTTAGAGCCTCGCTTTGATGCAGGTCTCGCTAGAATTCAGTGGCATTAAGTTCATTCTGTAAGCTTGTTTTTTCTTAGAATATACGAGGGGACGTGTTCTGTGTGTCCTACGTGTTTTAGGCGGTTGACGAGGGGTAGAAAACTTCAGAAGGAAGGAGATGGCATAAATAGAGTGGTTATTGATACGTGTAGTGAGAAGTCTTTGGTGTCTCGGAGAAAGACACTAAACTCAACAATTGTGAGTAAGAGTCATGGTAGCAATCTTAACTTAGCTATTCAGAATGAGAATAGTGGCGGAAGGAAACATAAATTAGCCGATGTCTTTGAGAATATTGAAAACGAAAATGAAGAAGCTATTGATGAATTTCTTAGTGTTAAGGTGAACAAGGAAGCAAATAATGGCGAGGGGGAGTTGAAATGGAAGCGCAGGAAGTGATGGATCCCGGCAAGTATTCCGGATCGAAGCAAGTAATAATTAAAACGGGAGACTGAGTATCGTTCAGGATTGATATATCAAGTACCACTTCGCAAACTTAATAACTATTTGAACGAGCAATTGAGAGAATATTGGAGTCTATGATTAATAACAATTAAACTACTAATTCAAGTAAAGTAATGCAAGCAGTTAAGAAGACAGTCGCAATATCACGTTGAATGATAATTATTGGAAAGGTCTAGGGATTTGATTTCACCTACATTTTTTTCAAGTTTGATACAATTATGAATCATCGCAATTACTAATCCTCTACTTTTGTCAACCAAGAGTCCTAAATTATCTTAACGTCTCTCTCGAGTACAGTTAGTAAACACCTCTCAACCCTTAACCAACTATATCTCTATGATGGTTAATTATTAAGAAATTCATTAAGTTCTATGACTCCCTATGAAGGTTGCATACAATTCCTACAAAGATATCTCTATCCGAACAAACTATATGGATTTACCCCAATGCTCTAAACACATAACTAACCTCTCGGTATCATTATGATTGGAAAATCATGCATAATAATGGCCAGTTATAAGCAAGCATTAAGCATAGAAGTAAAACACAAAAGAGATGAAGAAAAGAACTATGAAAATATCATAAAAGCAATCAAACCGTCCAAACGCGGCTACATCATCTCCCTAGAATGGAGGAATTAGTTCATGATCAAAGGAATCAACAACAAAGCAATAAGAATCAAACTCATTGTGAAAGCACAGTGAAAAAGTCGCAAAAGACGAGTCCTATACTTAGCGAGACACATCAAAAGAGCAACAAAAAACGATCCTAGGTCAATACAGATAATTTCAATTTATAGGTTCTACAGCACACGATGCGCCCGACCTAAGTATGTTGCGCCGAGCGCAACTTTAAAAATAGGCCCAATCAGAAAAGGGGCGTTAGGCCGGGCCTAAGTAACTTGCGTCGGGCCTAAGTACCAAAATAGTCAATCTCTAATTCTTCATCTGCTTGTCCTTGTTCTTTTGCTTCCAATGCTCCCAGGCTTCACTTTTCTCCTTTCCTAATGCAAATATACACCTGAAATCACCTCAACGAAGAAACTATAGAAAATGACTCAATTTCCTAATTAAAAAGAGAAAAATACACTCAAAGACTCTAAACATAACTTAAGGAAAACAAAGCCAAAGATAAGTAATAATTGACAATACAACTCATCAAAATGGTAAATTATACTAGAAAATCTAGAATAAAACTAAATAATCTGGCGGATTATCAACACCTCAAACTTAACCTTTGCTTGTCCTCAAGCAACTACACACAAAAAGACTCGAAGCAAAAACTTCAAAAGACTCAAAGACACACAACGAGTTGATATAAGGCTAATGAACCCATAACCAATAATTTCCCACATAATGTTAGCCACAAACACTTCATCAAAATCAAGCATGCCTTCCTAAGATCAAACAATCAACTCTCAAGAGAACCTTCAAGATCAACAAAAAGAGTGAACTCAACCATCATACACTTACCAATCAAGTAGCGGTTTCAAAAACTTAAACACAAATTCACTAGTCATATATGAGTCTCACTCCTCACCAAGGATAATTAATTCACTGAACGCTCAAGTGTTTAGGCTTGCGTTTCCCTCAAAAATCTTCATATTGAGAAACTTACTCTTTGGGTTTGATCTTCATCTCACTCATTAGTTCACACAACCACATGATGCACAATCAAAAGGTCTTTGCAAGGTTATAATGGGGCCAAGGTGGAAGGTATGGAGAAAGAAAGGGAATGCAAGTTTCGACCTTAAAGACCAAGTGAGCAAAGGAGACCAATTTCCAAAGAATTCACTATTTTTGTTTCTTTTTTTTTATTCACTTTATTGCTCTATTTGCACACTTTTCCACTTCCATCTCTTGAAACTTCACACATTTTCTTTTTCTCTTTTCATAATTTTTTTCTTTCAAGGGCATTTTTACCCTTTTTCTTTTTTTCTTCCAAAATAGAATTTCTCATGTGCCACCTCAAACTTAGCACTTTGCTACCATTCTACTTTGAATTCCAATGCTCACTTAATACTTTTGGGTAGGTAAACAGGGTTTTTCCGGATTTAGCAATTATACTTAGGTAACAACAAAAAATAGGCTCAAAGCACAAAAGGGCTAACAAGGGATAATTCATTCAGGTAAGTTTTTTGGCCAACTAGCTATTTCAAAGAAAGTGCCTTTATCATGCTCATACATCAAATAATCATGTAAAACAAGAAGAGATTCAAGCAAACCTAAGAGTTCATAACTCAATAGCGACTCTCAAAACAAAAATCATGTTGAAGGCTCAAACTCCTCACCCAGACACAAATAGAGACTCATATCAAACATCATGAGTTATGCCAAGTCCTCTAACACCTTAAACTAGTCATGGTTCATGCATTCAAGTCAAGGCACACTCAATTACATCACTATCCAATCACTCTCAAAAGTATCATGTGCTTCATTTAAGCATGACATGCGTTAATCAATCAAAAATGGCATGGCAGTTCATGAATGGGAATTCACATGGTCAATCCACATACAATCCACTTATCAACTTAAAGCATTTTTTTTTGACTTGCTAAACAAAACAAACGACAAGAAGACAAACAAAGACTCAAGATCAAAATAACAAAAATGAAAAAGAACTTAGCATAAAGGAAAGAGGAGTTTAGAAAGCTAATCTCTAGGGTTCCGAGAGAAACCCTCTCAATCCTCCTACAAACGGTCCAAAGCGTTCATGGGCATATCCAGATCACCCTCCTGGCCGTTCGCGGGCTCACCACCTCCTACTGGCGCACCCTCTTGGTCTCCAGGAAAATCGTGCCAGTCGACACGAGCCCAAACCTCATCCTCAGTAGGGAATACATGTGGGCGACCCTATGCCTGGGACACAACCCTCTCCCGGAAGAAGTCTTTCTGGATCTCTCCAGCTCTCCAAGCAGCTGTAAGGTTCTTCTCATAGTGATTCATCCGTCCACTCGCTCAATAAACTCATAAGTGCTACGGCGAAGTCTAGGAGGCGTCGGAGGCTGGCCCGGACCTTGTCCCTCAGCCTGGGCATTCTCATCTGCATATGTATAACAATACTGGCGTATATATGCCTCATCAATCGGTGCCTTATCCGGTACAGGTAATCCACCATCTACATCGATACCCGCCTGGGCACATAACTCAGTAATCAGATGGGGATGAGGTAATGGAGTTTCGCACGGCATTTATTTCTTTGCTGAATGTCTATAGAAATAATTCTCCCCACATCAAGAGTGAGGCCATCCATAATAGCATAAAGTAACCTTGCCCGAGCAGCAGTGATGTCTGAATGGTGTGGGTTTGCTGAAATGTTCGCATGAATGTACGTGCACCACACTCTAGCTAGTGGGGTCGGGTCTCTCCTCACTAGCTTCTGTAAGTCTCCCTGTCTGCCTAATTGACATTGTTTTCCTGGAAGACAACACCTTTCTAAGATGGCATGTCCATCCATCTGCTCTTTATCTCTGATAGAATATTGATAAGCATCACCCCAGGTGGGCTCAATCTGCAGGAACCTGTTGATTGCTTGATCATCAAAGATTATCTCGGACCCTCGATCGCACTAATGAATTTTCTATCTGTGGGCAAGGGGTTATTGGAATTAGCATAAAACTCCTTGACAATTGCTTGGTTACTCCGATAGGGGAATGTTGCCATAAAAGTCCATCCTCTCCTCCCTAACTCTGCTTGAAAGTCCAGGTACTCCGTTGGACTAAGCAACACCTTCCTTTCTACAATGAATTTCTGGTCCTTGACATTGTATAGATAGTGCTCTCGGTGCATAGTGCTCCGGCAGATGGGTTCAACATTGACATTAGCATTTGACGATTCACCCTCTCCTTCCTTAGAACCGCACTTCTTGCGCTTAACAGTGATTTTTTCAGCATTCTTAGGAGGACCCATAACCTGATTCTGGACCAAAAAAGTCCCAGTGCAATAATAGGATATAATAACAAATCAGTTTATACACAAGTTGGATCAAAATGATTCAGGACCAGAATTAAACTTATGAATCTACATATGCTCGGCACAATATTTCACAGTAACACTTAAGAGCATAATGCCTAACAAGTTCTCAGTCAACATGAATAAGTCCCCCACACCACAGTAAACATTCAACTCTATTTTCAATCAAACATAGTGGTTAAGATACATAGCAAGTTTCAGCAAACAACATCTATGCATTTCTCAAAGCTTCTTTACAGCACACCACATCTCTTTTTGTACTACACAGTTAAGTAATCCAGGTTTCCAATAATTGAAAACAGCTAAGATTGCACTTCAAACACGAATTTAATCATATCATCTAGCGCATATTAAAGCTGTTTTACTTGCAACAGAGACCACATCAACACAGTTTAACCAAATTTAGAAACATAACACATGCTTGTAAAATAAGGTTCTTCTATAACAAGCTTCTATGCATATCCAAGGTAATCTCAACAATACCCTAGGCACGGACTAATGCATTCCAACAGTCATTCCTAGAGTATTTCAGAGCAAAAGCATGAAGCCCAAAACCCATTTTGTAACCCCAACATAATGTAACATCCATAATAGTGCAAGAAACATATTGAAAACCCCAAATAAGCACATTATAACACGACCCCTCAACCCCCCACTCATCAATTCTTAAACCCCAAACCCGAGATGTACATGAAGATATAGCAAGAACCAATATTCCCAACGCATGATTCAAACGTGTGCACACAGCAAATAAGCATATTATCATGGAAGAAACATTTTATCAAACATGTAATAGGAATTCTAAATCATTCCTCCACATATTAGCATGGACCAAATATATTCCACACAGGAACCTATTTCATGTGATAAAGATGAAAGAACCCATTGCCTCTGTTACCAAATTTCGAACATAAACCCCTTACAATGGGTAAAACCCCAAAAACGAACAAACAAAAACCCCAATAATCACCCAAAAAGATAAACATAGCAGCTGAGTTCATCACATGATTTCGCACAACGTTGCTGTTCAACAGGGACATAGGGTATCTTACCGTAGTTAAAGGGATGAAATGAGGGAGGGGATAAGGCGATTTGAATCAAGAACTAGCGTGAGAGCTCCAATCGCACACAAGGACGATGCAGAGAGGGCTGAGACAGTGATGATAGTTCATGAGTGTGTGAGAGAAGAGTAAGGGAGAAGACGAAACTAAGTGATGAGAGTTTTTACAGAACAGTGAGGGTTTCGTTCTGATGTTAGTGAGAAGTGAAGGTGTGAGAGAAGAAGGTTTGTGTGTTAAAACAAAAAAATGCAGATTGTTCCTGGCTCATATTTAGTGCGCCGGGCTTATTTTGAAATTTAGCCCGGCCTAACGATTTTGCGCCCGGCATAAACAGGTGACAGAATACCTGCTCTCTGTGCCAATTTAGTGCGCTGGGCTTAGTAAAGTTGCGCCCGGTGTTGTGACACCCTAAACCCGGCATCACATGGTTACCCAAATGCGGAAATATTACTGATTTACAAAGCTGGTTACTTTTCGGAAAGTGTCATTTACTCGATGGACGAGTACACTAAAAATGGTAGTTTTTTTTTATAAATGAAGGGATGAAACAAGATAGAATATATATATATGTATGTATGTATGTATGTATGTATGTATGTATGTATGTATGTATGTATGTATGTATGTATGTATGTATGTATGTATGTATGTATGTATGTATGTATGTATGTATGTATGTATGCATGCATGCATGCATGCATGTATGTATGTATGTATGCATGTATGTATGTATGTATGTATGTATGTATGTATGTATGTATGTATGTATGTATGTATAACATGTCCCAATGAGAGCCAAGTTTCAGTACATAAGATAGGGCCTTATCAACGGCCATTACAACAGAATTAGACATCTAGAAGATACAGCTTAAAAGAGAGTAAGTAAGACACAGGGAAAGAAGGTCCGGAACCACATCCAAAAGATAACTCTAAAAGTCATATGACGAAAGATTATCTACAAAACACTCTGAACTGGTTACTGACACTGTCTGTAAACAGGATCTCCACAAAGACTCCCACGAGACGAGACCTCAGGTAATGGATCTATAACGTCGCCGCCCTTATCTACGGAATCGTCGTCATCGCCATGATCCATAACGTGATCCTCCAGCTCATCTTCATCCATGACCTCATCGAAGTCTTCCTCAGGGTCCTCCTCAGGATCCTCCCAAGGTCCTCCTCGGGGTCCTACTCAATCGGCGCTGCCGGCTCTACGTCTAGAGGTGGTGGCTCATGTAGCAGTCCATGAGCTCGCAGTGTGTGAAGGTAATACCAAATCAGAGGCAGAGCTACCCTCCTAGTTTCCACAGTGTGGCTTCTACGGATTGAGTCTCCGTCAGCATTCAAATCGATCGTGGTGATTGCTCCGTGGTATGTGGCAGATGCCGCCCCTGGGTGTATCTGCCATGCCCCAGCATTCCCTGCGTCGTCGAAGATCTCAGTCTTCGATGTTGTCGGCACAAGCGCGATATTGGGATCCATTTGGACTCATGTACATACGGCGATACCAAAAGGAAAAGAGAATAACAAGTAGAAATGAAAAATTGAGATACCGACACCTGATATATCGCACAACAACCATACACATGATACATACAACACCTTAGCATATTAACATTTTAAACATTACTCATCGGTAAACAACAAGTATCATTTCAGTGGGTCTCATACCCGAATCAATCAATCTTGTAAAGATAATGCATGACACTTCTATCATCAGGCTCTAATCTTAATCTCATGAGATCCCATCACCGTTTTATCATTAAGAAAGAAATAGTTGATCAGGATCATACACCCTGTTTGGCAAGTTGTCTCTGTCACCTCATGCACCCGGATCAACATCATCACGAGTCCCTTATAACGGCCATTCAGATGTATACCTCATCGAATACCACATCTTAAGCGGGTATTCGGATAACTCAAGCACGTCTACTAAGGGGAAATGCATATGAATAAAAGACTTTTCATTATCGAGACTTTTCTTTGTGTTCACTCTTTTCCGTTGTTGAAGCCCAAGGCTAACGACTATTCACATTTTTCATTACTTGAAAATCAATAACACAGGACACGCAGTCCGAGTTCTCAATCACAATGCCTTAGACCGATGCCGCAGTCCAAGGTTGTGGTTGTAGAAACAATTATAATTTTATCCAAGTTTTATTTCAACATGATAAGGACTCCTAGCCCATAACAACGAAATTAGGACACACAGTCCTCAATTCCAAAATTAGGACTCCTAGCCCATAATGTCACGATTAGGACCCTTGGTCCATAATTCTTGACACGGATCCCAGATCACGTGCATAAACTGAATACTAAAGGCGACGTCTCGCGAACTAGTATCCTCTTTCACATGTGCTTACTTTTCGCTCAGTGAAAATCAAAAACCAAACCAAAACCTCGGTCACATATCCAAGTAACCGGAACGTTTCTAAATCATTTAGGAGAAAATATTTTCCTTTACAAATTATTTTATAAAACATTTAGGAAATTTGTTTGCTTTTGAAATCCTTGATGATATAGAGTCAAATATTTTCAAAGGGGGTTTTCCTTCATAAAACACATAGTTCGAAAAAGGTTTTCGCTCGTACCAACTTTGGATCATAAAAAGGTAGTTTCTATTGTCTTAAAAAAAACACTTCAACGTTTCTTTTTAAAATAAGAATCTTATTTTCTTGAAGTAAGCGTTTTAAACAAGGAACTTTTATAAATGAAACCAATACTTTCAAAGTTCTATTCAAGGCTTATTAAGGCTTTTAATCGTTTATAATCATTGTGCACAGACTCAAGTCCGGCTTCTCAAACTTCAATCAACAGTAATATATTCTCAACAATAATATCAAAGTTAACGACAGTTCATCACATATATATATATATATATATATATATATATATAAAATTCATAACACTTTAAAGCGAGTAATGTTCAACTTCAAGTAATAACCACAATAGTTCAAGTAAACAAGTTACTCAAGTATTGGCTCAATATCCCAATAATATTCAAATCACTCAAGTAAACACATACACACATGCATATAGTCATTGAATATCCCTAGGCAATCCCCTCTTACTTTCCGTGAAGGTAAGGAGATTAGATGCTTGGAGAGGTAAACCACGAACGTCCTTGTTTCCTCCACGATGAAAGTCTAAGATTATGAACACAAAATCACAAGTTAAAATCAAACAAGAACACTAAACCACAAGGTATAGGTTTTTGCCAAGACTAGTTCTTAGGGTTAGAGATTCCCAAAAATTATACAACTCATGGATTTATGATCCTTAAGTGTTAGGTGTTCAAAAACAATGATCATTTAACAAAGTTGAATTAAAATCCCACTAAGTTATAAACTTAGGGTATTCGACCAAGGCTAGTAAAATAGGCTAGCATTCACTAAACTTTCCAATCTCTTAGGTTTAGCATCCATATGTGTTAAGGAGCTCAAAACCATGATCATTTTGGGAAAATAAGAACAAGGTATCCTAGGTCCATAACCTTCTAGGTTCGGCCTTCATAGGATTTATAGACTAGAGATCTTTAAACTTTCCAATCTCTTAGACTTAGCAAATATCTTATGGAGCTCAAGTCCATGATCTTCTTGGAAAAATGAAAATAACACATACTAGCTTTAATAACATAAAATAAACAAGTTATAAATCCTTAAACTTTCCAATCTCTTAGGCTTAGCACCCAAATATCTTATGGAGCTCAAGTCCATGATCATCTTGGAAAAATGAAAGTAACACATACTAGCTTTAACAACATAAAATAAACAAGTTATAAATCCTTAAAATTTCCAATCTCTTAGACTTAGCATCCAAATATCTTATGGAGCTCAAGTCCATGATCATCTTGGAAAAATGAAAGTAACACATACTAGCTTTAACAACATAAAATAAACAAGTTATTAAGAGTTCTGAATCCATGATCAATACTTGAAAAGTTGAAACATAGTATCCTAGGCCTACTTATTCATATTTTTTGGTCATCATAGGAACAAGCTATCAAAACTTCCAAGATTTATAGATTCAAGATCAAGGGATAGTTAGAAACTCAAACACATGATCATATTCCAAAAGTTGAAACAAAAACTTCCTAGGTCTCAAATGCAAGCATTCGGCCTTCATTGGAAGAGATGGATAGAGACTTTTGTTTTACACAACCTCTTGGTATGTGAAAATATAAGTTAATACAAGACTATAGAAAGTGGTTTCAACTCAAAAGGAGTTTTCTACCATTTTAGAGAGATTTTAGAAGTTTAAAACATATAAAGAACACATAAAGTAAACTAAGAAATAAAAGAAGAAACTTGAAAAAAATATTCATATGAGAGCATTACCCTTAGTATAAGGAAGAACTTTAATGAAGAGCTTAAGTAGAAAAGATGAATAAAAACTAAGCTTTAAGAGCTTGAACTTTTAGAAGAAAGGAAGAAGATGAACTTTAATGGAGGTTGAAGGAGGAGGATGATGAAGTGAAAATGACAGGGGTATATATAGGGAAAGGGGGGAGAGTTCACGGCCAAAGGGGGAGAGAGGGGAGCTCTTTGAGCAAGCTTGGTGGTTTAATGCTTGATTGGATAGAAGAAGAGAGAGAAATGACTTTTGGATTGGAATAGTATTATAATTTGAAAAGTGTGATAATTGTACTTTTAAAGTGTGTCATAGCCCCTTCCATCATGTCTCCTTACTTCTTTTATGGTCCATAATATGCTCCATTTGGTACCCGATTGCATTTCCGATCGTAATTCTTCCAATGTTTTCGCCCGAATAAAATATTATATTTTATTTTTGCACGAAAATTTTCAAAATAACCAAGGTTGAAGGAAACATAATAAAAACACTAACCATCTCGTTCACGGGTCAAAATTAGGTTTTCTGCACAGTAAACTTGTACCGGCAGTGAAAACGCAGACCAGCTTCCGTATGAATTTTCAACCGAAAATTTTACCGTGACTTCATATGATATAACAACACAAGAAAATGATTTTAGTTTAATTAAAAGTATCCTCCGAGTTTAATCTAAAATAAACACATTTAAATATGTATTTACTGCTACAGAAAACGTAGGGAAAATAGGGTGTTATAGGCGTATTCTACAGAAACGGCAACTTTGCAGAAACTGCATATTGACCCCAAATCTGTATCTCAAAGTACCACACACATGTTTCCTGAGTGTTAATCTACTCTTTTACCAATTGGATGCAAAAAATGACCCAAAAAAATGCTTCAAGTTGATATCGAATGCTAACTTATGCAAAAACACACCTAAATGCAAAAATTATGCAAACTAAGAGCCATGACTCTAAACACTACGACACTTATTTCCTAACTAAATGCAGTGAATAAATGCAGAAAAAGGATATAAAACTTGGTTTCCTCCCAGTTAGCTCGTGTTTAACGTCCTGGGTTTGACGGTCACACCCTTCAAAGGGTTAAGTCAATGCCAAGGCAATTTCTTTCCTTTCAAAATTTCCTCCCAAGTACACCCTGAGCCTTTGGCCCTTCACTTTGAAAGATTCTGGTTCACCACCACGATTGTTCCTCCCTTCTTCAGCACTACATGAACGGGACTCGCCCAAGCACTATCCGAGATCGAATAAATAATTCCCGCATCTAGTAACTGTATAATCTCCTTATTCACGGCCTCCTTCATGATGGGGTTGAGATTCCTTTGCGATTGCACTAACGGCTTATAATCATCTTCAAGCAAAATCTTGTGCATGCAAAGTGAGGGACTTATACCCTTCAAATTTAAAATCTTCCAACCAATGGCGGATTTGTGGGCTCACAATACTCTAAGAAACTTGTCTTCCACATCACTCTTCAAGGAATTGTTGATGATGACCGGAAAGTCTCCTCTCTCACCCAAAAATGCATAACGTAGGTGAGAAGGGAGTTGTTTGAGCTCCGGTTTTTGAATTTCCTCCGGTTTCTCATCCTTTTTGAGCTCCTCTTTGCTAGATTCATCTTTCAAATACCCGGGCAAAGCTTCCAAATGCTTTACCAATTCCAAACACTCTTCATTTTCCATTTCCGCATCCTTCTTTAGACATTGGGATTTTACCAACAATTTTTCAAGTGATGAACCAAAATGAGAATCATAAGCATATGATGCTACTAGAGTCCTCCACATCAACACTCCAACATTGAGCCTTATCCTCTGGGTGTTTCATTGCATCAAAGATGTTAAAGACCACATCCTCATCTTGCACCCTCAATGTTAACTTGCCTTGTTGCAGATTTATGAGAGCTCTTCCGGTTGCTAAGAATGGCCTACCCAATATGAGGGGTATTTCTGAATCATGGTCCATGTCAACAACAACAAAGTCTACTAGAAAGATGAACTTGTCAACTTTGACTAGAAAGTCCTCAACCACACCATATGGATATTTGATAGAGCGATCCGCGAGTTGAAGAGACATCATAGTGGATTTGACTTCCTTTATTCCAAGCTCCTTTCACATAGAAAGGGGCATCAAATTGATGCTAGCCCCAAGATCACAAAGAGCCTTACCACAAGTGATTCCTCCAATGGTGCAAGGAATACTAAATGACCCCGGATCTTTCAACTTCGGAGGCAATTTCCTTTGCAAGATAGCGCTGCACTCCTCGGTCAAGGCTACTGTTTCATCATCCTTCAATCAGCTCTTCTTGGACAACAGATCCTTCATGAATTTGGCATAAGAAGGCATTTGTTCCAAAGCTTTCGTGAATGGAATATTGATTTACAATTTCCAGAAAACATCTAGGAAGCGTGAAAATTGCTTTTCATCTCCCGCATTCTTCAACTTTTGAGGATATGGAACCCTCACATATGGTGGAATGTCATTGGCTTCAATGAACTTCATTCGAGCAAATTCCTCATCAACTAATTTTAGTTTCGGGTCCTTTTATTTCTCTAAAGAAGGTTGATCATTCTCACTTTCGTCTTCAACATCTTCTACAATCACCTCTTCTTCCACGTTTTTTGGCTTCTCCTCTTTCTTTCCCAGATCCTTAGCTCGTATGTCTTCGATTTTTCCTAAAAGCTCTCCCTTAGGAACAATCACCTTGCCACTCCTAGCTAAAACGGCCTTGCATTGACCGTTAGGATTATTCTCGGTATTTCTCGGAATAGACCCCAGAAGCCTTTCACTTAGTTGCCTGGAGATTTGACCTATTTGATTTTCTAGGTTAGTGATGGATGAAGTGATATGCTTTAATCCCAATTCCACATTGCCAAATTTCTCTTTAGTCTCGTCTTGGAATGAAGTTTGTTGATTTATCATGATTGTTTATTGATTGACCATTCTGTCAAAAGCAATCTCCCAATCACGCTTCCCCTCCTTGTTTTGCACCTGACTTGAGGGATTGTGGTTAGGAGGTTGTTGAGGATAATTATCATTTCCACAGCCTTGCTTATACTGTCCAAGATTACCATTAGAGGTCCAAGAGAAGTTCGGATGCTTCTTCCACCCAGGATTATAAGAGCTTTGCATAGGGGTTATTCTGAGTCTTCTGATAACCATTCCCCCTATAGGATGAGAGTCATAGAAATTGTGCATTGCATCCACTTGCTCATGAGAAGATTGATTAACAAACATATTTCCAGGAGAATTGATAAGCCTCTGGCTCATCTAGTTTTATGGCTAGTATGACCAGGGTTTTGTGCAAATTATATCCTATTTTCACCCAACTTAGATTAGATTGTCCTCAAGCAAGGTTTTGAGTCTCTAGAGTAGTTTTAGATTAATTTAGCTAGGTTTGAGTTAAATAATACACTTATAGTTATTTCTTTGTTTTCAGGTTAAGTGAAAGTCAATTGAATAAGGAAACAGGGGGTTCGCCCCGCGAATGCTTACTCGCCACGCGACCCCGAAGCCTGACTGTTCCAAAAAATTGCAAGGTCTCTGGTTCGCCTCGCGAAGAATGTCTCGCCCCGTGAGTGTTGCAACCCTGAAAAGTCAGAGACGATCACGGCTTGCCCGTGTTGAAGGTCACGGCCGTAGCAGTTTTGAAGTTGAAGAGTCTCGCCTCGCGAAGAATTGTTCGCCTCGCGAGAATGCCAAAGGTTGCAGACTGTTCGCAGGATTCGCGTCGCGAGAGAGGCTTCACCTCGCGAATAGACTTAATTTCTGATTAGTATAAATTGATGTTCTAAACAGTTTGTAAGGAGATTTTTGCTTCTCCATTGTTTTGTTTTACATTTTCTCTGTGTGACTTCGTTTTTGCCATGGAGAGCTAAGTTCTAGGATTAGTCTACTGTATGAGAATTCTATATACTTGAGGTTTTGTAAATCCCTATTTTAATTGCTTTTCCCTTTTCAATACCATATTATACATTTCTGTTTGTTATTTCAGGAGTGTGTAGTATTGTATTTATTTGTTTCAGTGATGTTATTTTCCTATACTTAATCGCGTTTGTTAATTCGCGTGTGTTCATTCATGTTCGTTTGTTCATGAGAGCTTAACCCCGTTTGTTATTTCGGGAATAGGAACTTGCATCCATAGTAGCAATTACGTTGTTAGTTGTTGCTGTAACTGAAAGGGGATTAGAATCTGCTTAGGGCTTGGGAATACATTAAACAAGGATAGATGGGAAAAATTGACAGTAGATTAATCGTTGATAGCTAAAAGATAATCTCTTTTTAAACTGCCCTGTTTTTAATTGCTCTGTTCTGCTTGTTTCTTATTTGCACTCCAATCCAACCCCCAAAACTGATTTTTGTGAAAGGTAACACTTTCAGAGTCCTTGAGAGACGACATCCGAGTTGTCGCACTAAACTACAGTTTTAAACCCGCTCGTCCTTTTTGGCGCGTGCGCGACAGCGCGACCAAAAATTGGCGCCGTTGCCGGGGACTCTGAGTTGTTATTTTTCACAATTTGTTTTTATTTTATTTTCTTTTCTTTCTTTTATTTTCTGTTTTGTTTTGAATTGGTCTGGCTACTAGGTCTCATTGCCCTGAACTGTGTGATTTTGACCCGGAAATTGAAAGAACACTGCACACACTCCGTAGGGAATTTCGGGCTAGCACTAGTAGTGATTCCAATTTTAAAACTGCTTTTGAAAACATGGGAGACCAGAGGACATTAAGACAGCTTGCTGCCCCTGATGTCAACTATAATGGATTGTGTATTTCTTATCCTGGTGCTGACACTCCTTTTGAACTGAAATCTGGTTTTATTCACTTGTTGCCCAAGTTTAATGGTCTTGCAGGTGAGGATCCACACAAGCACTTGAAGGAATTCCAAGTTGTATGCTCCACAACCTCGAGATCAGAGGGAGTCACTGAGGATAGTATCAAGCTGAAGGCTTTTCCGTTTTCACTCCAGGGAGCTGCAAAGGATTGGCTATTGTATCTTGAGCCCAACTCCATCACCACTTGGAATGACTTGAAGAGGGTTTTTCTGGAAAGATACTTTCCTGCTTCAAGAGCTGCTTCAATAAGAAAAGAAATATGTGGCATCAGGCAAGGGAATGAGTCACTAGCTGAATACTGGGAAAGGTTCAAGCATTTGGTATCCAGTTGCCCCCAGCATCAAATTTCTGAACAACTCCTGATCCAGTACTTTTATGAAGGATTGCAGCCGATGGATAGGAATCTTTTGGATGCTGCTAGTGGGGGAGCATTAGTTGATAAGACCCCAATCGCCTGCCAAGCAACTCATTGAGAACATGTCATTGAATTCCCACCGATTCACTACCAGAAGAAATTCAGTTGAAACAAGAGGTGTGCATGAGATTCATAGGTCATCTTCTAACCAGGCCGCCATTGAAAATAGATTGGATGAGCTGACTTCTTTTCTAAGGCAATTGGCAATAGACAGAGTTCAGCCTGCACGGTTGTGTAGCATCTGCAATTCACCTGAACACCCACACGATGCATGCCCTATCCAGAGAGAAGAGTTTGTCAGTGAAGTGTCTCAAGCCTTTGCAGTCCATCCGTATAATCAAGGCAATAACCAGAACAGGTACAGCACTCCAGACCTCTCAACAAATAGGTACCATCCCAGTTGGAGTAATCATCCTAATATGCGGTATGGGAACTCATCCCAACAACAACCAATGACACATCAGAATCCTCCAGTGACCACTTCTGCACCTTCTGGACCATCATTAGAAGACTTGGTAAAGCAAATGGCTGCATCTAGTATACAGTTTCAGCAGCGGACAGATGCTAGCATTCAAGATTTGAGGACACAGATTGGATGGTGGCCACATCCATGAATAGCATACAAAGAAGGTCAAGGGACAAACCAGTGCCAAGCACAACCAGTGATAAATCCCCATGCTTCCAACCCTAATGTGAGTGCCATATCTCTGAGATCTGGAAAAGTTATTGAGGCCACCTCTGAAAAAGATGAAGGAACTATTGAGACAACTCCTGAGCCTTCAGTCGATGTTACAAGGTGAGAAAGTGTCTGAGAACACCAATCCCATTCCCACAGTTGCAGAATAATAAGAAGATTGGTGGTGAAGATAAGGAGAAGGAAATTCTTGATGTTTTAAGAAAGGTAGGTGTTAATATCCCACTGTTGGATGTGATCAAGCAAGTGCCCAAGTATGCAAAATTTCTCAAGGACCTATGCACCAACAAGAGGAGGATGAAGAATAATGAGAGGGTTGATTTGGGAATGAATGTCTCGCGGCTTATCCGGTCTAAACCGAGAGAGAGTTCTTTGTTATAGCCCCTACTCAGGCATTACCACAGAAGTGCAAGGATCCAGGCGTATTTACTATTCCATGCACTATTGGGGATAAGAAGTTTGAAAATTGCATGCTGGATTTGGGAGCCTCTATCAATGTCATGCCTACCTCCATCTTTAACAAACTTGATCTTGGTCCCTTGAAGTATACAGGTCTCACCATTCAATTGGCCAACAGGACCAGTGCCCGCCCCATGGGAATGGTGGAAGATGTGCTAGTGAAAGTTGATGATCTGATCTTCCCACTGACTTCTACATCCCTGGACATGGCGGGAGAGACACATTCCAAGTAAATCACCAATCATCCCCGGGCCGACCATTCATGAAGACAGCTAAGACTAACATTGATGTTGATGATGGGACCATGTCTATGAAGTTTGGGGATATAGTTGCAAAGTTTAACATATTTGATGCTATGAAACATCCAGTGGAAGAGCACTCTGTATTCCACATGGAGCTGATTTCTGAGACTATTGAGGACACCCATGAGAACTTGTTTTCTAATTTTCCACTTAATTCTGGCTATGATGATATTTTTTCTTGCCCTGATTGTACTAACGCTAACCATTGTGTGGTTTGTGCTGAGATTGCTGCCTGTTTAGCAGGTGATAAATTTGTCAGTGCAGTGGATGAGAAACATGAAGAAGATGAAGCAAGACCAGGAGGCCCTCCCTACCTATCTCCGCCACCTCCCCTGCGAAACCACCAGAGGAAATAGATTTTGCACCATGGATAGTTCAAGGGATTGAAGCCAAATTCTATTGGGAGGACTTTGTTGATGAAGCGGTCGTCTTTGACCCAAGAGGAGGTGATGAGTCCGCCGCATTGAGCAAGGTCGCCATCATTGGCAAGTGTTTACTCATATATCAAGGATGCAAGTTATGGGACCATGAAATGAACTCTACCTCTTTGGCCTTAGACTGCAAGGAATGGGATCCAGGTGGCAGCTCCCGCATACATTGCACTTGATCAGGGAGTACTCTTTTCCTTTCCCTCACTATGATTTTATAGTTCTGTTGTTCATTGGGGACAATCCATGTTTTAAGTGTGGGGGAAGGAACTAGTTGTAGTTTTGTTGAGTCTTGTTTCTTTGAATAAAGCTCCTGAATAATTTGAGAAGCTCAGGAGTATTTGTGTGTTGAGTCTTTTGTTGGCAAGTTTGTTAGATTTTGATTGATGTTGCACAGATTGCTTGCATGATTGATATGTGATGATTCCCCCTAGGTTGAAAAATTTTTATTTTTGAAAAGTGATTCCCATGTGAAATTGAAAACTGAACTTTGAGATTTTGTTATGATGGCATGATTTATGATAAGTTTGGGGTAATAGGAAGCACACACTAGGGATAGAATCTCTTTCAAACAATTTGCATGAATGTCCAGGTGAGGTTTTGAGCCTCCAACATGTTTTAAATTGTGTGAAAATCACTTTCAAGTTGCACTTCCCTGGATTTGATTGAATCTCTTTTTGGTTTGCATGATTATGTGTTTGCTTCAGATGATTTAGGCATTTTCTTTGTAAATAGCTACTTGGCCTGAATAAAACAATTCCTAATGCATGTTCCCTAGTTAGCCCTTTTGAGCCTATTAGCCTGTTAGTTCTTGATAACCTAATGTTATAAGCCCAAAGATCTGGAAAACCATGTTAACCCGATCTTAGGATTAGGAGAGCATGTAATCTTAGAGTGGGTGCAAGAAACTAAGTTTGGGGTGGCTGCAAGGTGTAAGATGTTGTTGGGATTGTAAAAAAAAAAAAAGAGAAAAGTATAAAAATGAAAAAAATATATATAAATACAAAAATGCCAAAAAGAAATAAAAAAGGCTGTAGCCACCCAGAAGTATAAAGAAAAAAATAAAGAAAGGAACTTGAGTGAATTTCAGAGTGTAAATAATGTTCGTGCTCTCTTAGTTCCTAGGGTCTTCAGCCTAGTTCCTTTGTTTATCCTACCCTTAGCCAGGCCCCATTACAACCCATAAAAGACCTTTTGATGTTGCATACATATTTTCTGTGGGAATCATTTTGAGATGAAAATCAAGTTTGTGGGAAGTGTTCTTAAAAGTGAAATTGAGTGCAATGTTAATAGCCTGACACAAACTGAGTGATTGAGTGAACAAATAATGCCCTTGTGAGGAAGGCAGTTGTTTGAATTGGTGATCTCCCTCTTGTGTGTGACTTAGATCCCTTGCTTAGATTTCTGATTGCCTGAATGATGAAATTCTCAATTGTTTGGAATGAATGAATGTGGGGATTGCTTTGCTTGAAAAAGGGGGGGACATTAAAGAAAACTGTTTTGATGTATTGCTTGAATTTGTGCAATGTTGATTGAATCTTTTAAGCTTGCCAGGTCTTGAGTCTTTTTGTTTTTTGAGTCTTAGTTTGCTTGGGGACAAGCAAAGTTTAAGTTTGGGGTATTTTGATAAGCCTCTGGCTCATCTAGTTTTATGGCTAGTATGACCAGGGTTTTGTGCAAATTATATCCTATTTTCACCCAACTTAGATTAGATTGTCCTCAAGCAAGGTTTTGAGTCTCTAGAGTAGTTTTAGATTAATTTAGCTAGATTTGAGTTAAATAATACACTTATAGTTATTTCTTTGTTTTCAGGTTAAGTGAAAGTCAATTGAATAAGGAAACAGGGGGTTCGCCCCGCGAATGCTTACTCGCCACGCGACCCCGAAGCCTGACTGTTCCAAAAAATTGCAAGGTCTCTGGTTCGCCTCACGAAGAAGGTCTCGCCCCGCGAGTGTTGCAACCCTGAAAAGTCAGAGACGATCACGGCTTGCCCGTGTTGAAGGTCACGGCCGTAGCAGTTTTGAAGTTGAAGAGTCTCGCCTCGCGAAGAATTGTTCGCCTAGCGAGAATGCCAAAGGTTGCAGACTGTTCGCAGGATTCGCGTTGCGAGAGAGGCTTCGCCTCGCGAATAGACTTAATTTCTGATTAGTATAAATTGATGTTCTAAACAGTTTGTAAGGAGATTTTCGCTTCTCCATTGTTTAGTTTTACATTTTCTCTGTGTGATTTCGTTTTTGCCATGGAGAGCTAAGTTCTAGGATTAGTCTACTGTATAAGAATTCTATATACTTGAGGTTTTGTAAATCCCTATTTTAATTGCTTTTCCCTTTTCAATACCATATTATACATTTCTGTTTGTTATTTCAGGAGTGTGTAGTATTGTATTGATTTGTTTCAAGGATGTTATTTTCCTATACTTAATCGCGTTTGTTAATTCGCGTGTGTTCATTCATGTTCGTTTGTTCATGAGAGCTTAACCCCGTTTGTTATTTCGGGAATAGGAACTTGCATCCATAGTAGCAATTACGTTGTTAGTTGTTGCTGTAACTGAAAGGGGATTAGAATCTGCTTAGGGCTTGGGATTACATTAACCAAGGATAGTTGGGAATTCTTGACAGTAGATTAATCGTTGTTTGATAATTGATAATCTCTTTTTAAACTGCCCTGTTTTTAATTGCTCTGTTCTGCTTGTTTCTTATTTGCACTCCAATCCAACCCCCCCCCCCCCCCCCCCAAAACTGATTTTTTGTGAAAGGTAACACTTTCAGAGTCCTTGAGAGACGACATCCGAGTTGTCGCACTAAACTACATTATTAAACCCGCTCGTCCTTTTTGGCGCGTGCGCGACAGCGCGACCAAAATTTGAAACATCATACTCCCCTTGGCAAAAATTGCAAGTAGCCATAGTATTCTTCCCCGCATTCATCTTCAGACTTTGTACTTCCTTTGTGAGAAGGTCCATTTGTTGTGACAAAAGCTTATTATGAGATAACATGGCACTATAAGTCTCAACCTCTTGCACTCCTTGCTTAGTGACACCTCGCTCACTCCTTTTGAGATAATCATTTTGAGCCATTTTCTCCAATAATTCCCAAGCATCTTCAGCAGATCTATAAGCAAGTGGACCATTGGAGATGCATCACATAAATCTCGTGTGTCAGGTAGAAGACCATTATAGAAATACTGAACACGCATCCATAAACTAAAGAAAGATTGTGGTCACTTCCTCAACAGTACAGTATACCGCTCCCATGCGTCACTAAGAGATTCACCATCGTATTGCCTGAAAGCAGTGATAGCGGCTTGCACTTGTATAGCTTTCTGCGGTGGAAAGAATCGAGCCAAGAACTTCTGAGCTAAGTCCACCCAAGTAGTTATGCTCCTGTTGTTCATAGAATCATACCAGTCACGGGTCTTATCCCTCAATGAGAATAGGAATACCCGCAATCTAAGAGCTTCATCAGAGGCACCATTCTGCTTGTTAGTGTCGCAAATCTCCAAGAACCTGGTAATGTGCCTGTGGTGATCTTCGTTATCCCGCCCATCAAACTGATTAAGTGAAAGTAACTGCAGTAACGTTGTTCTAAGCTCAAAGTTATTAGCTTCAATGGGCGGATTAACAATAGGAGATGCACAGTCGTCTAAGTTAAGACGAGAATATTCAATCAACGACTTGTATGGTGGAGGATCCTGTTCCGCCATATCTGCAATATCAATAGGCATTTGCTGTAATGCCTTTTTCTATTCATGAATCTGCTTCCCCAAAGCCCGCTCAGTCCTCCGAATCTTAGGATCGTATAAGAGATTATCAGGGTGAACTGTACCTCGCATACACTGAAACTAGGAGCAAGGTCAAGAAGATATGAGAGAACCCACGTAAAAAGTAAAGGAAAAAAAATGTTCAAAGTAGCTATCGCCTTTGGTACTAATGATATTGATAATACCAATCCCCGACAACGGTGCCAAAAACTTGATGGATCCCGGCAAGTGTACCCGATCGAAGCAAGTAATAATTAAAACAGTGAGACCGATTATCGTTCTCAGGGATTGATAGATCAAGTACCACTTCGTAAACTTAATAACTATTTGAACGAGCAATTGAGAGAATATTGGAGTCTATAATTAATAACAATTAAACTACTAATTCAAGTAAAGTAACACAAGCAGTTAAGAAGACAGTCGCAATATCACGTTGAATGACAATTATTGGAAAGGTCTAGGGATTTGATTTCACCTACGTTTTTTCAAGTTTGATACAATTATGAATCCTCGCAATTATTAATCCTCCACTTTTGTCAACCAAGAGTCCTAAATTATCCTAACGTCTCTCTCGAGTACAGTTAGCAAAGACCTCTCAACCCTTAACCAATTATATCTCTGTGATGGTTAATTATTAAGAAATTCATTAATTTCTTTGATTCCTTATGAAGGTTGCATACAATTCCTATGGTATATCTCTATCCGCCCAAACTATATGGTTTTACCCCAATGCTCTAAACACATAACTAACCTCTCGGTATCATTATGATTGGCAAATCATGCATAATAATGGCCAGTTATAAGCAAGCATTTAGCGCAGAAGTAAAACACAAAAGAGATGAAGAAAAGAACTACGAAAATATCATAAAAGCAATCAAACCATCCAAACGCGGCTACATCATCTCCCTAGAATGGAGGAATCAGTTCATGATCAAAGGAATCAACAACAAAGCAATAAGAATCAAACTTATTGTGAAAACACAGTGAAAAAGTCGCAAAAGACGAGTCCTATACTTAGCGAGACGCAGCCAAAAGAGCAACAAAAAACGATCCTAGGTCAATACAAATAATTTCAATTTATAGGTTCTTCAGCGCAGGATGCGCCAGGCCTAAGTATGTTGCACCAGGCGCAACTTTAAAAAGAGGCCCAATCAGAAAAGGGGCGTTAGGCCGGGCCTAAGTAACTTGCGCCGGGCCTAAGTACCAAAATAGTCAATCTCTAATTCTTCATCTGCTTGTCCTTGTTCTTTTGCTTCCAATGCTCCCAGGCTTCACTTTTCTCCTTTCCTAGTGTAAATATACACCTGAAATCACCTCAACCAAGAAATTATAGAAAATGACTCAATTTCCTAATTAAAAAGAGAAAAATACACTCCAAGACTCTAAACATTACTTAAGGAAAACAAAGCCTAAGATAAGTAATAATTGACAATACAACTCATCAAAATGGTAAATTATACTTGAAAATCTAGAATAAAACTAAATAATCTGGCGGATTATCAGGAGGCCTAACATAATAGATTTGAACGCTCAAGATAATGCACTCCCTAAGGTCCATGGTGCAAAATTTGATGCAAGTGATGATATGAACTCCACGAGGCCCTTGATAATGTTGAAAGAGATAGATGAATCATTTTTTAACTTGCAAGGTCTAAGTATCCATGATGACTTACATCCCGAGCTTAGAAAAAAGAGAACAATACCGGACAAGTAGTTGAGTCCCAACACAACTTTTTGTATTGTATGATGTTTGTTAGTCGATGCATAATATATACTCAACAAAGTAAAATTTACTAAAATATCCTATATAATATTTGTTTTGCATGAGAGGGATCTTGCACATTAAAGGAGGCCAACGTGGCAATCAGAACAGTTCCAAGTTTTGGGAGGTAATGATATGTGACAAGACAAGTACGACATTGATCCCACCAGAAAGTACAACAGTAGCAGCCAAGGCGATTCTGATATCCGACTAGAAAGGATCAATGTTTGTCATAATGAGGCTTATGGTGCCAAGTACGTTCCCAAGGCTGTGTTTATGGATCTTGAACCTCACACCATGGACAACATCAAATCAGGCCCTTAAAGCAAGATCTTTTGCCCCGATAACTTCATCTTTGGTCAGCCAGTGTCGGAAATAATTGGGCCAAAAGTCATTGTACAAAAAGTACCGAGTTGATAGACTCTCTTCTTGATGACTACATTTTGGAATAGATAATGCTAAATAGTGCCCTTAGGGCATTGTTTAAGGTATCAAAAGGGGAAAATTGAATGGGAAATTGTGTATTTAACATTTTGAAAAGTGTTACACTTAGTTTTTCAATACAAAATTTTCTTTTGTGGGTTCCTTAACCAATGCTCTTAGGGTACTCGTTAGCAAGACCCTTATAATAATAGCATGACTTGGGTTCAAAATTATTTGATATGGTTCCCTTTGTAATCCCACGACACTATAAATCATAGTTGAGGTTGTCGTTTGCTTCGCTTTGAAATGAGGAAAACCTCCTCTTAACCTAAACATTTGTTTAAAACAAAAGGAATCCTGAAAAACCTGACTGGGATTTTGTGTTATATGGCATACAAATAGTGGCAATGGCAATATTCACCAAGGGGGTTCAGCTCGATACGTACACTTCATGATTCATGTCTTAGTATAGAACAAAAACTAGTATTGTGCTCCTCTGAATCCAGCTGAGTATAAAAATAAAAATCAAAACAGGTGCTGCATTAATATAATAAATGCATATGAACCTTACAACACCCAACACAAAAACGAAAAGGACGAAACTTAGGTATCAGGCGCAGCTAGATAACATCAAAAACCACCACCCACCCTGAATATTAGTTGTGTTACACATAAATGGATAAACAAGCCAAAGGATTTGAAGACCAATCTGAAAACGAGTATCCAAATCCTTTATGCCTTGATTTTAACCACTGCCATGATGATAACTTGGCAGATTCCACGATTGCTCCTGTTGTCCTTATCACAGATTTGAAGATGAGTTGATTTCTAGAAAGCCAAATACTCCAAATTACAATAAACCAAATAACTTTCCAGGCATCCTTTTTTCTTCCTCTATTAAATATCAGTCCCTCAAACCAAAACTGTGTAAAAGGATGTTGACAACTATTATGTAAAACCCATGATAAACCAAGCCAGTGTAAGCACTCCCACCAAACTTCTTAGAAGAAAGAACATTTAAAAAACAAATTATTTGAAGACTCAATACCCTGTGAGCACCCTTTACAATTAATATTGAACTTTGCAAGATGCCTCTATAAGATAAATTGTCTTTAGAAGGAATCCTATTTTGTGCAAGTCTCCAAACAAAAGCGGTAATTTTAAGTGGCACTAACATGTTTCATACCCTGCATAGAAACCCATCACCTATGCTTTGTTGACTCTCCACCAAGTACTTGTATGCCGATTTCACTGAGAACGCGCCAGGAGGATTTAACCTCCATTCCCAACAATCATCAACACCTTCCTTCACCTCCACAACCTCTAAAAGCTCCCTCAGTAATACATGTTCCCACTCAAAGAGATCCCGCCTCCCCTCAATCCATTCACCTAAACTCGCTACCTTAGCCTTTTTAAAAAGAGAGAGATTAAAGAGCCTCGAAAACCTAACACACAAAGACCCACCATCCTTCCAACAATCATTCCAAAAAGAAGTTTCCAACCCATTACCAACCTTTCTCACACACGACTCTAACAACCCCTCCATTGAACACACATATTTCCACCACAAAGACCCCTTACTCACACCCTTCGCAACCTCGCCCCACACCCCCCCCACCCCCCACCTACCCCTTCACCATACTTCGCCCTTAACACTCTATACCACAAACAACCTCTCTCGACTCCCACCCTCCATCTCCATTTACATAATAAAGCCAAATTAAAAGCCTTCAAGCCTTTTATACCTAGACCTCCTAACTCACGCTGCTTATGTTGGAACCAAAGTGGTTTTGGTTTATTTAATCTCTAGGTTTTGATGTTAACAAAATGATTAAATTTTATTGGAAAAGTGTTAGTTGAGATCTAACTAGTACTTTCAGTTATGCAGGAACGCTTTTATAAGTAAAATAAAATTGGGATAAGTTCCAATTGAAAAATACGTGTCCACCCCTGCTCAAGAACTGTGGTAAAGTTACCTTGTTGTTTAATTAAGTAGACTGGCTTTCTTTAGTAGACGAGGCTATAACTGAATACCTAAATAACTTGTTAGGAACATGAAGTCCAAAGACTTGAAAATAAGCGTGTCCATCTTGCCACGTCAACAGACGAGTGCTATCCTTGAAACTCAAGTATACATCCATAGTGCGTAACTAAAATTTAGTAGAAGTCCATAGTGCCACGTCATTGGACGTTGTTTCTCTAACGAATTAGCAAGTCCAAAGACTTGTGTGGACGAGTGCTTCTGTCACATCAGTGGACGAGCAGAATTAAACCTTATGTAAACGCGTTCTTAAACTAAGTGCCTATAGACGGTTCTATATATTCTCTATCTTTACTACCTTGAATATGATTTAATGCAATCTGGTCCACGATGAATTTATTTCAAATGATTGATATTTATTTCAAATGAATATTTGTTCTTCCCATTTGTTTTTATCCAATTAATGTCTTGTTTCCTTTGAAGAAATTCATAGTACTATCAAGGAAATACAAAAAGTAAATAGTACTATTGGAATTGGAAAACGATCTGTACGGTGACATCTTTATTGCTGGACAAAAGCTGAGTTATACACAAAGGAGGAAAGAAAGTTTTTAAGGTACAATTGCTCAGAACACTGAGCCTCCATTTTGTGATTTTCTGATAACCAAGGATGCTTTTCAACACAGTCAAAATCAAGCTATCAGTCTCAACGGATATCATGCATTTAATACTATCTCTACAATGAGACTATTCAAATAATCGTTGAAGATTTACAAGAGAAGTTGAAGACCACTATATATGTAGAAGGTCTCAAGCACTGAAGAATAACTTTTACCATTTGAACAATTACAAGATATTCAAAGCTCATATTCTCGTTGTAAATCAAAAGTCTGTAATTCTTAAGGTTGAATATTTATAAAAATATTCAGTAGATCTTAAACCTTCATACCCTCACAAATAGTGAGTTAGAAAGATCTCAGAAAAATCCTTGTGATTGTATTAGAGCCTGAAGAGGCTTGGCAAGAAAGAAATACTTGTAGCCTGGATAGGTGAAGAATACTTGTTGTAGAAACTATTTGGAAATAGCGGAGAAAATCGTTCAAGTAGAAGGGACTGGACGTAGATCTTGGTTGGAAGAGAGTGAACCAGGATAAAATACCTGAGTGAATTTTCTATCCCTTGTCTTTTACAGTTTTATTTATTTTTACTAACTGTGAGATTTGATTTTGGTTTTGTTAATATTTTAAAAAGGATTTCTTGTGTGCTTAATCTTTTTATCTTCTGCTTATGAAAAGGTTTCTCAAAAAGGGTTTTTGCGAAAATAATTAACAAACACAATTCAACCCCCCTTCTTGTGTTTGCTTGTACCAACTTCGGCTTACATATTTTCTCCCAAGCCACCCAATGAACTCTCTTTTTTTTCATTATCCCCACCCCATAAAAATCGTTTAAAAAATGATTCAATTTTATAAATAATACCGAGCTTTGAAGAACAAAGAAATTATATCCTTAAGTGTCGTCGGGACTGACTTTAAAAGGACAATACGACCTCCAAAAATTAAGGATTTACTTCTCCACCCAAACAACCTTTCTTTAATTTTCTCCACAACAGGTACCCACGTTGACAAATGTCTCGGATTAGCCCCAATAAATAACCCAAGGTATACAAAATCTATACTAATATAAAAGGTGGCTAGCTATTTTTAATGTACATCCACTTGGCAAGTTATAGATTTTTTGGTATTATTTTATTAGTTACTTTTTATAATTTATATATATTTTATAAAGTGGGGAAGGGGCGTTGTGTTATAAGGTTTTAGGGTAGGTGGGGAGGGTGATGTTACAAAGGGAAGGGGGGAATAAGTAAAAGGGGTGGGAAATAAAAATAATATTTATTATAAATAAAATTATTTTAATAATCCTGCCTATGTTGTGCTTTGTGACAAAGCTAAACATAGCTGGTCCCAAGCCCGGATAAAAGGAGAGGGTTGTGTTAGGCCATCGACAGCCAACGTAAAACTTAGTCGAATCTCTATGACATGGATCAACGACGTAATAATGTTAATGCTAGGTCGTTGACCAGAAGCAACGCGCTGTATAGCTCGAGTACAGTGTCAAATGAGCAAGGGCCGCTGCATCGCTGCCTGGATGTAGTGAAAAATAAGCAAGGGTTCCCACATTTTGTGAACGAGTGTGGGTAAAGAAGCTAGCTCACGAGAGTATGATTCGCTTTGGAACTTGGAATATAGGCATACTTACAGGTAAATCAATGGAAATAGTTGACACTATGATTAGGAGGAGGATCAATTTCATGTGCCTACAAGAAACTAAGTGGGTGGGAGAAAAGGCAAAGGAATTAGACTCTTCGGGTTTTAAGCTTTGGTACACTGGCAAAGTAAAATCGAGAAATGGGGTGAGCATAATTGTGGATAAATATTGTAAGAATGATATTATGGATGTAAAAAGGGTTGGAGATAGGATCATTGCCCTAAAATTTGTAGTGGAACAAGACACCTTTAATGTGATTAGTGCTTATGCACCTCAGGTAGGGTTATAAGAACACTTCAAGGTAAAATTTTGGGAGGATTTAGAAGGCCTAATTCAGGAAATACCGCTAGGTGAAAATATTTTCTTAGGAGGTGATCTAAATGGGCATGTAGGGAGGGCACCTAGAGGTTACGATGGTTTGCATGGGGGATATGGCCTATGGGAGGTAAATGGTTAGGGTAAGTCTATTTTGGACTTTTCATCTGCTTTCGATCTTACTATAGCCAATACGTGTTTTATGAAACGTGAGGAGCATCTTATCACGTACAAAAGTGGGGTGACAAGATCTCAAATAGATTTCTTTCTTATTAGGAGATCGGATAGAAACATTTGCTTGGATTGTAAAGTCATACCTAGAGAGAGCTTGACTACCCAACATAGAGTCTTGGTCATTGACCGCGCTGTCGCCACGCGCCAAAAAAGGACGAGCGATTATAAAATAATGCAGTATAGTGCGACAACTCGGATCGTCTCTCAAGGACTCTTTAGTGTTGTTATTATTAACAGAAAAATCAGTAAAAATCAGAATTTGGGGGGTTTGTTTGGATATGAAATTAAATAAATAAAAACAAACAGAAAGTCAATGCAAACTAGAAATTATCAAATAGCAAAGAAACGATTAACCTACTGTTCTCGGTTTCCCACTATCATTGGTTCATATAAATCCAAGCCCTAAGCAGATTCTAATCCCCTTTCAGTTGTAGCAACAATTAACAAACGAAATCGCTACTACGGATATATGTTCCTATTCCCGAATTAAACAAACGGGGTTAAGCCCTCATGAACTAAACGAACATGAATGAACACACGCGAATTAAACAAACGCGATTAATTATAGGAACATAGCATCACTGAAACGAATCAATACAATACTATACACTCCTGAATTAAACAAACAGAAACATATAGCATCGTATTGAAAAGAGAAAAGTAAGTGAAAACAGGAATTACGAGAACCTCAAATGTAAATGGAAACCAATCACAGTAGATTAATCTAGGAGACTAGCTCTCCATTACAAAAGGAAAACAAAACATAACTAAAAAGAAAACAAAAGACTAACTAAGACTAGCTCAGAAACTAGCCAAAATCAGCTATTTCGACTACTTAAAAAAAAACTAGCTATGACTCACTATGACTAACTATTTATACAAATTCTCTCAAGACCTCTCAATATCTGAATACTCCTTTAATTCACTTCAACCTCTGCCTCTTAGCTTTCCAAAGCCACTTAATTTTCTTAATTATGAGTTAAGATGAGGGAGTTATGTCCACATTCAACTCATAGGGCAGCTGAAACGCCTCTGACTTCAAACGGATTGGAGCCCCTCAAAACGTCTCTGTTTGGAATAATGGTCTTCATGAGAGTTAAAGCTCTTTGTTTGATCTTTCATTTGCCACCGGTTTCACTTCCAACCGACATCTACAGCCCAAGTTATGGCCCAATCTTCATGACCAGTTCAGGTTCCAGTGACAGCAATTATGTTTTGACTTCAAGGCCCAATGTGACCCACTATACATCCAATTCAGCATCTGAGTTCTTCATGAAAGTTGTTGGGCTTCCTTTTTATTACCTGAAAACAAGAAAATAGCATAAGTATTTTATTCAACTCTAAATCAACTAAATTATCCTAAAAATACTTTATAGACTCAAAATACTGCTTAAGGACAATCAAGTCTAATTTGGGTGAAAATGATATAAAATTAGCACAAAGCCAAGGTCTTTACTAGTTATAAAACTAGCCAACCAGAGGCTCATCAAAATACCCCAAACTTAAACTTTGCTTGTCCCCAAGCAAACTACAACTCAAAAACTTAAAAAGACTCAAGACCTGGCAAGCTCATAGGATTCAATCAACTTCCGCACAAATTTCAAGCACTTTTTTTCAAAATAATTTTTCCTCAATGTTCCCCCCTCTTTCAAACAAAACAATCCCCACATTCATTTATTCTAAACAGTTGAGAATTTCATTATTCAGGCAATCAGAAATCTAAGCAAGGGATCTAAGTTACACATAAAAGGGAGATCACCAAAATCAAACAACTGCCTTCCTCACAAGGGAAATTTGTGTTCACTCATTCGCTCAGTTTGTGTCAGGCTATCAACAATTCACTCAATTTTCACTTTTAAGAGCACTTCCCATAAATTTGATTTTCATCTCAAAATGATTCCCACAGAAAACATGCAAGCAACATCAGAAGGTCTTTTATGGGATGTAATGGGGCCTGGCTAAGGGTAGGATATACAAAGGAACTAGGCTGAAGACCCTAGGAACTAAGAGAGCATGAAACATTTTTACACTTTGAATTTAACTCAAGTTCCTTTTTCATTTTTCTTTTATGCCTTGGGTGACTACAACCTTTTTATTTCTTTTTGGCATTTTTGAACTTTTATTTTTTTCTGTTTTTCTTTTCTTTTCTTTTTTTTTTCTATATATTTTTTTTTCCACTTTTTTTTTTCAATCCCAAACAACACATTGCACCTGGTAGCCACCCCAAACTTAATTTCTTGCAACCAAATTTCTTACTAAGATTCCATGCTCTCCTAATCCTAAGATCGGGTTAACATGGTTTTTTTCGGATTTTAGCTTGTAACATAAGGTTAACAAGAACAATAGGCTCATCGAGGCTCAAAGGGCTAACTAGGGAACATGCATTAGGAATTGGTTATTTTTAGGCCAAGTAGCTAATTACAAAGAAAATGCCTAAATCATTTGAAGCAAACACATAATCATGCAAACCAAAAAGAGATTCAATCAAATTCAGGAAAGTGCAACTTAAAAAGTGATTTTCACAGTCAAAAACATGTTGGAGGCTCAAAACCTCACCTGGACATTTTTTTGCAAATTATTTGAAAGAGATTCTATCCCTAGTGTGTGCTTCTTATCACCCCAAACTTATCATAAATCATGCCATCATAACAAAATCTCAAAGTTCAGTTTTCAATCACATGGGGATCAAAATTCAATTTTTCAAATTTTTGAAGTCCTAGGGGGGAAACAGTCAACAATTAACATGCAATCCATCTATGCAAAAATTAATCAAATCCAATAAACTTGCCAATACTAGACTTAACACAACTCCTGAGCTTCTCAAATTATTCAGGAGCTTTATTGGAAACAAAACAGAAATAAAGCAAAGAAAGAAAAAAAAAAATTAAAAGAGCAAGGTAAAGAAAAACTCATTGAGGGGCGGTTCCACCGGGATCCCATTGCTTGTAACATAAGTCCCACATGGTAGCCAAAGGGTGGTAGTTCATTCCATGCTTCCCTAACTTGCAGCCTTTATACGGAAGTGGGTGCTTGACAATTATAGTAACCTCGCCCAGTGCGGCGGACTTTTCACTTCCTCTGGGGTCACAGATGACCTCTTTCTCAATAAAATCCTCCCAATAAAAGTGGGGCTCAACCTCTTGGACTGGCCATGGTGCAAATTCCAGAGGCTTGAACTCCATCACCGGTTGTTCCACAGTGGGAGGTAGCTGCTCAATGGATAGTGTATTTGGAACTTCATTGAACAATCGGTATCACTCTCACTATCATCCTGCAAAATAGAGTCAAGAAACTGGCCACAAATAGCACACGGGTTAGTGTCAAGACAGCTTAGTACATGTAGTAAAAGAAACTGAGTTAGTAAAGGTCGATTGTCCGGACTTTCTCGCACACTGGTTCATCCACCCCATCATTCTCAACACATGCATTTGATTCCACAGTTCTTCATTATCCTCAAGCTTTTTGCCTTGATTGTCGGGATGGAATGTATAAGCTCGAGGCCAATAAGTAGCATTTGTCGAATGGGGCATGCCTCATACAGGTGCTCGAGAGAGCCGCACATGCCACAAAAGCGTGTCTGCTGAAACAATTGCTTCAAATAAGTGAGCTTATCAAGAAGATCCATAACCGGACAAATTCAGCAAATTTTTTTTTTTATATTTTCGCTAATAACAACAAACCGTAGTCCCCAACGGCGCCAATTTTTGATGCGCATTGCCGCCACGCGCTCAAAAAAGGACGAGCGATTATAAAATAATGCAAGTATAGTGCGACAACTCGGATCGTCTCTCAAGGACTCTTTAGTGTTGTTATTATTAATGTAAAAATCAGTAAAAATCAGAATTTGGGGGGTTTGTTTGGATATGAAATTAAATAAATAAAAACAAACAGAAAGTCAATGCAAACTAGAAATTATCAAATAGCAAAGAAACGATTAACCCATCGTTTTCTCGGTTTCCCACTATCATTGGTTCATATAAGTCCAAGCCCTAAGCAGATTCTAATCCCCTTTCAGTTGTAGCAACAATTAACAAACGAAATCGCTACTACGGATATATGTTCCTATTCCCGAATTAAACAAACGGGGTTAAGCCCTCATGAACTAAACGAACATGAATGAACACACGCGAATTAAACAAACGCGATTAATTATAGGAACATAGCATCACTGAAACGAATCAATACAATACTATACACTCCTGAATTAAACAAACAAACATATAGTATAGCATTGAAAAGAGAAAAGTAAGTGAAAACAGAATTACAGAACCTCAAATGTAAATGGAAACCAATCACAGTAGATTAATCTAGGAGACTAGCTCTCCATTACAAAAGGAAAACAAAACATAATTAAAAAGAAAACAAAAGACTAACTAAGACTAGCTCAGAAACTAGCCAAAACTGGCTAACTCTCTGACTAACCCTAGCTATGACTCACTATGACTAACTATTTATACAAATTCTCTCAAGACCTCTCAATATCTGAATACTCCTTTAATTCACTTCAACCTCTGCCTCTTAGCTTTCCAAAGCCACTTAATTTTCTTAATTATGAGTTAAGATGAGGGAGTTATGTCCACATTCAACTCATAGGGCAGCTGAAACGCCTCTGACTTCAAACGGATTGGAGCCCCTCAAAACGTCTCTGTTTGGAATAATGGTCTTCATGAGAGTTAAAGCTCTTTGTTTGATCTTTCATTTGCCACCGGTTTCACTTCCAACCGACATCTACAGCCCAAGTTATGACCCAATCTTCATGACCAGTTCAGGTTCCAGTGACAGCAATTATGTTTTGACTTCAAGGCCCAATGTGACCCACTATACATCCAATTCAGCATCTGAGTTCTTCATGAAAGTTGTTGGGCTTCCTTTTTATTACCTGAAAACAAGAAAATAGCATAAGTATTTTATTCAACTCTAAATCAACTAAATTATCCTAAAAATACTTTATAGACTCAAAATACTGCTTAAGGACAATCAAGTCTAATTTGGGTGAAAATGATATAAAATTAGCACAAAGCCAAGGTCTTTACTAGTTATAAAACTAGCCAACCAGAGGCTCATCAGTCATGGATGTAAAAATTAAGAGGAGTGTGAAGAGAAGAGGCCACGAAAAGGTTTCAAGGATCAAGTGGTGGCAACTGAAGGGTGAAAAACAAAGGATCTTCCAACACAAGGTTTTGGAGGGAGGGTTTTGGGAGGCAAACGGAAGTGCAAATGATATGTGGGACAAGATGGCCAAGGGGATTAGGAGGGTAGCTATAGAGACGCTTGGTGAATCAAGAGGATTCGAACCTAGGGGTAAAGAATCCTGGTGGTGGGATGAAAGTGTGCAAGCCAAGGTTCGGGTTAAAAGGGAATGTTTTAAAGCTTGGTCTTTATGTAGAAATGCTGAAAATTGGGAAAATTATAAGGTGGCCAAAAAAGAGACCAAGAAGGCAGTGAGCGAAGCAAGAACTAAAGCTTTTGACGGGTTGTACCAATCCTTAGGCACCAAAGATGGTGAGAAATCTATTTATAGGCTTGCTAAAAATTGGGAAAGAAAGACAAGAGACTTGGACCGGACAATATACCTGTGGAGGTATGGAAGAGTCTAGGAAATAGAGGCATTAGTTGGCTCACAAAGTTTTTTAACGAGATTATGAGGTCAAAGAAAATGTCGGATGAATGGAGGAGAAGCACTTTAGTTCCGATTTACAAGAACAAGGGAGATATACAAAATTGCACAAATTATAGGGGGATTAAGCTTATGAGTCATACTATGAAGCTATAGGAAAGGGTGCTTGAACGAACACTAAGAAAAGAAACCAAAATCACCGACAACCAATTTGGTTTTATGCCCGGGAGGTCGACCATGGAAGCAATTTACTTGCTACGACGAGTGATGGAACAATATCGAAGGGATCAAAAAGATTTACACATGGCCTTCATTGATTTGGAGAAAGCGTATGATAGGGTGCCAAGAGAGGTTTTGTGGAAGGCCCTAGAAAAGAAAGGTGTTCGGATTGCCTATATTCGAGCTATCAAGGATATGTATGAGGGGGCCACGACTAGTGTGAGAATGCAGGGTGGAGCCACAGAAGATTTCCCAATAACCATAGGTCTGCACCAAGGGTCAGCTTTAAGCCCCTATCTTTTTACCTTGGTCTTGGATGTACTTACGGAGAACATTCAAGAGCCAGCACCGCAATGCATGCTTTTCGCAGACGATATAGTTCTAGTTGGAGAGTCGAGAGATGATATAAATGGAAGGTTGGAGACTTGGAGACAAGCTTTAGAAGCACATGGCTTCTGCTTGAGTAGAAGCAAGACGGAGTATATGGAATGTAAGTTTAGCAAAAGGAATCTAGCTTAGAGGTGAAAGTTGGAGACCACAACATACCACAGGTCACACGGTTTAAATATCTTGGGTCTATTATACAAAATGACGGAGAAATTGAGGGAGATGTAAACCATCGGATTCAATCAGGGTGGTCGAAATGGAGGAAGGCTTCGGGTTTTTTGTGTGATAAAAAGGTACCTCTTAAGCTAAAGGGAAAATTTTACCATACAGCTATTAGACCGGCGATGTTGTATGGGACGGAGTGTTGGGCGGTAAAAAATCAACACGAGAGTAAAATCAATGTAGCAGAGATGAGAATGTTGTGCTGGATGAGTGGAAAAACTAGACGTGATAGGATTATGAATGATAGCATTAGAGAGAGAGTTGGGGTAGCACCTATTGTAGAAAAGATGGTTGAATCTCGACTTAGGTGGTTTGGGCATGTATGGAGGAGACCTTTAGATTCTGTAGTAAGGAGAGTGGACCAAGTGGAGGGCAATCCAATAGCTAGAGGCAGAGGTAGGCCAAGAAAAACTATAGGAGAAACTATTAAGAAAGATTTGGATGCCAATGATTTAACTATTAACATGATTCATGATAGAACATTATGGCACCGTATAATTCATGTAGCCGACCCAACCTAGTGGGATAAGGCTTGGTTGTTGTTGTTGTTGTATAAAATAAAAAATAAAAAATATATATTACTTTTAAAATATATATATATATATATATAATACAAATAATGTTACTTTTTTAATTAGGGGTACTTATGTGAAGAGATTTGAATTAGGAGGGGAAGAAAAAGAATATAAAATTTGGAAGTAGCTGAAAGAAATTCATCCCTGATAACATTATTATTAATATTTATTATAAATAAAATTATTTTTATAATATATTTAATTATAAAATATAAAATAAAAATTATATATTACTTTTAAAATATATATATATATATACAATACAAATAATATGTTACTTTTTTAATTAGGGGTACATATATAAATCTCATACATTTTCAAAAGCATATTTAGAGACTAAACAATGACAATATGACACTTGACTTCGATCCGGCATCGTCTTCAATAACAGAAACAACTTACATTGGAACAACTGTCAAGTATTTCCGGGGATACTTCACAATTCTCCAACATAGGAGGGATTAACCTGAAACAAAAGGGTGAGGGGTGAGATATGAAATCTCAGTGAATTCCCTGCAAACAGAGCGTTCAGTCCCACACATATACATATATTAGTAAACTTCTACATATCATTAGGTATAAACATCATTGCTGCCCCCCACGCACCAAGGTACTTAAGAGGGACTATCTTTGGCTTTAATCCCGGTATCATCATGTCATTCAAAATATTTGTGAACCACTCATTTGAACATCCCTTTTTAATTTTGTCAGTGAAAAACGTCGTTGTTCCCCGCGCACCGAGGTACTTAAGAGGAACTAGCTCTATACTGTAAGGCAGGACATACGTCTATGACCACAAGAAGCGTCCCACTTGATTTGAACTTACTTGCTTGCCTTCCAAACTGAAAGGACTTCTGTGATTGCCTTCCAAATGGGAAGGACTCTATACTTGCCTTCCAAACTGAAAGGACTTCTGTACTTGACATCTGAAATGTCATTGATAACCATTCTAATTAGATTCAAGAGTAGAATTAGCATGGTTACTACCTTTGAAAGCTAAACAAGTCTAGTTTATGAATAAAATTTTACTCTTGGAAAACAGCCTTCCAAAAATTACAGTTTTGATAGGAAATCCTATGCACTCAGAAAACAGGATAGCTGAAATACCCTAACTTGTAACAGGTTTTTCTCCATCAACACTCAATGAAAAACATAAAAATCAGTGTCTAAAGTGTAGTATTTCGAGTCTACTTTCTAACAAAATAAGAATCATACCAAACAGAGTACTATAGGAATAGTTACAAGTAAAATATTACACATATGTTTATACGGATTTGTCAGATCAGCAGCTTCTTTTAGGACTTTCAACAAACAGAATACATGCATGTAAATTGAATATTCTACATCACCATTCTGCATTAATTTAAAACCATATAATCAACATGCAATTCTGAAATCAAACAATAAAATCGAATTTAAAATTGCTAAGCTTGGATTTATGGTTACCAAGCACTAACTAAGGAAACTCACATAACTATGTAGTGGATTGAAGGTTGTTTGTGTGGATCTCCCTTTTTGGTTGAACCCTAATTTTCACTCCTTCTTATTCTCTTCCATTTCTTTCTCTTGGTTCTGTAAGCTTGCTCTAGGATCTCCAACCCCCATCTTCTTCTCATGGCTATATCCCTTTATCTCTCTTATCCATTCTTCTTTCTTCTTCCTCTCACTTCTCTTTCTTTCTCTTTTCCTTTCTCTCTATTCTGTAAGTTCTCCCCCTTCTTTTATCCCCTTCTCTTCTTCTTATTCTTCTTTTTTTTTTCTTATTTTCGTTATCTTTTATTTAATAAAAGTTAAAACTCAACTCACAATCTACACATCTTCAACTACTAAATGCACCCCTATCTTAATTCTAAACATTTTTTTGTTAACAAATCTAAAACATTTATTATTAGCTACCCTTAGAACACTTCTCCCTTAAAGATAGGCTCCTTCTATTTATTGGGTAATACTATTTAGCCAAAGAAGGAAATTTTGGGATGTTACATTACTCTCCTCTTTTAAAATAAATTTTTCCTCAAAATTGCTCTACTCCTTAACGCTTAATCATCCTGCTTATAATGCAAGATCACCATCCTACACCCGCTACGAACTCTGATCAACACAGGTCTAAGAGGTTTCGATGACAAGTCATGATTTGACTATTTGGTCATCACTGCTATTAGGTTCGCTTTATCATGCATGACAGATATCCCAATCAATAGCAAGCGGACATAAACTTTATGACTACAATAATAATAAAAATATAGCATACAATCATATTCAAATAGTAGTAGTACTTATTATACCAATCTTTTTAGATTTCACCAATTTAGAAAAACGTATCAAACACATATATGGTTATGTACGTAAGGATGTGACACACAGGGAATAACTGATTGGTACCTATTCATGTGCACAATCTAATAATTGATGCATGACAATGATTCTTATCAATCATCTATGTCGAACACGATCAAGAAATGACACACATAATGCTATGGTAGCATATCAAGATATGGACATGTTATAAACATAAGTCTACCCCGAACATCCCATAACACCTAAGATAGAGAAAAAATATTGCTTTAAATTCTCCAAATATCCTTTTTCAGTGAATATATAAATTTAACTTGAAAAGCTTTTTCTAAAACTCGGTTATAAGGAAACCTTTACTGGAATTATTCGGTTTTGAACCCAGCATTCAGATTTAAGTAAACCATTCTTTGAAAAGCATAGTTTATCTAGTTTACGAATATAATTAAAATTAGCCCTTCAATTTGAATAGCTCAACAAATGAAGACACTAGTGAACATGCAATCAAAAACATGCCCACTATGTAGTTACAACATGCAAGGATCCATTTACAACTCCGGAAGCCTAGAACAATTTCTCTTTTCAAAACAGGTAACAAAACAGTTCAAAGGAATGTTATAATAAATAGTGAGTCAACCGACACCACATTACATCATACTACACAACTACTAATCTGATTTAATTAGATGTCCCAAACATCTTATGAGGTTCACATTCTCAAAATAAAAGTCTTATGAACTCATCAACTAGTTCAAGAAGAAACAAGCATCATGCGGTCCTCTTAAATAATATTAAAAAGAATCAATCAGGTACAAGTCATGTATTTTCATGCATTCATTCTTTTCCATTAACAATATAAATCAAGTAATTAACAAGCTCGTTACAATTTACAAACTATGGCATGTAATATCCTCCTCAACAAGGTTTCTTTGAAATTTGATTCTACTTTACCTATATACTAAACCATTTCCATGAACTTATTAAAGAACATGATAAATTTGGGCCATTGATGATTCTCTGACTTGAAACCAAGAACTTACAACAATGCATCTTAAATGATTTACATGTACAACCAAAAAAATTAAACCTTCCCAATCTTGCATCAATTATCACACCCCAAGACATCACTAAGGAAGATTAAAAGATTCTCATGCATGGAAGTCGGTTTGACTTAATGTAAAAATAGGAAAGCGTTGAGAAAACACAAACATGGATAGATATTTGATCTTAGTGGTAGCTCATCTATAATATGAAAAATCCTAGGGTACAAGGCCATAATAGGTATATCACATGCACCATAGGTTAGATTATGTAAAGAAAAACGAAAGCTAAATTATAGACTTTGTTCATGCGGCTTCAAACAGGCCGAGAAGAATTCGATCAGAGTCCAAAAACAAACAACAATTAATACCTAACTGTATTGTTGCAGGACAGGGCAGTTACATGCATGCATATATGAAAGGCTTAAGAAGTTTATCAATTATACTTAACATTTTGAAATATAGATTGGAATTAATAACATCTTATACATTCAATTTAGCTGATAAAAGGGTCATGGAAAAATAAAGAATTAAAACATGAAACAAGACCGAATAAGAGGGAAGGATTTGTTCACTTTTAGTGTACATGGTTTTACCACATTCCACCTAACAAGTCAAAACCGCACAAAGGATGAAACTTTATAACAACAATCAATCTTATTAGATTCACCGAGAGAAACAAAATAATGTGCGTCTATCCATTTTTACTACCATTTTAAACAAAACACAATTCAAAAGTCTAAGACATACAAGGCTAATCCATTCGGTTAAATTTCTAAGATATCAACAATTACTTAGCTTTATACTGAAAAGATAGTGTAAGCTTCTTTCACATTTACATATCATATTCAATGGACCTTCATGGTTACAATCAGAAGAATGCATCGAACAAAGCGACCAGTTCTCTTTCTATTCTAAAAACAACAACATATGATAAGAGATAACTTAACATACGTTTATCCTGGCAACCTCAGGTTACCAAGGTCAACAAAAGAACCTGGGAATAGACACGAGCACCCATAACATCTATAACAGACGTACATTCACTTTGGTTCTCTTAATAAAATACCAAACGAAGTTAGATAATTTGAGTAAACGACCAATATTTGGAAGTAGTAGGTTTTCTAGTTAATGAATAAATTTTTCATTTTATGAAATAGTCCTTCAATTAGTATAATTCAACAAATGAAGACACTGATGTTCGCAAACAGGACAGTTATTGTCCCTCAACTAAAGAACGCATTTTAAAATATCAATACTCAGTGAAATCCAATGAAATTTGGGTTCAAATTGAAAAATAACAAGTTTAGTTTTCATACATATATCTGGTTTTCCAGAATATAATTTGTACAAAAGGATATAACTGAAATAAGATACAAGGTCAAGCTAAAAGTATGGTTTTGACAATAAGAAAACTGTAACTTTGGAAATTAATTCACTTGGTCACAACTCAACCAAATCATGCAAATGATATGCTTAAATGGAAATCCCGAAAGTCTATTTTTTTAAAACTATGCCCAGATTTTAGAAATCAGATTTGTACATAAGGTTTTGATTGAAAGAAGACACGAAGATCAAAACAGGACAATAAACTATCTTCCAACTTATGACACCTTTTAAATTATCGATACCCAGTCAAATTCCATGAGATTTGTGCACAAAACTGAAGGAAAATGTGTCTAGATTCCAAAAACAAGAATCATTTAAAAAAGAGTTCTATGGAAAGAGCTATGAACAAAATACCTGTCCTATGTCTAAACAGGTCTTTAGGACACACCTCACTTCTTCAATTTCAACTTTATATCCATAAATCTCTCACCCAAACAATTATCCAGTACTCAAACCCACCAAACCATACTTAAATCACAACCAACAAGTAAGAAATTAAAGAAACCAAGTTTCAAGGTCAGATTAAATCTATAACTATACTTTTTACCGACATTTCGGTTTAAAACTATTACTTGGGTATTTTGTATTTTTGGGGTAAATTTGAGATATACATTTTCAATGAACTTTATATGCAACATATATGCCTAATTTGGTGATATGAAACTGTGAGAAAAGGTCTCGTTCGAAGACTGCTTAAGGTTTTAGATATACCTCTTTCTAGGCTTAGACTAGCTTTGTTTTGGAACTTTAGGGGTAAATCAAAATTATCATCTGATATCACACTTAGGCATAACAATTAAACCACACAAAAGTAAACACTCAGATTATAGGGAATGTAATTGTATTATCACTTTCTTACACTTGCGTATCAATCACAAGGAAATAATATAATTGTTTCAATATGATCTACACTGTAAGTCTACACAACACAGCAACAACACATGATTCATTGGTTTACATTTCATTTTCTTTTCCTTATCTTATCTGTTGTTACACTTCCAAGCTTGTCAAATTTGAACTCCTGAGGACCAATGTAACTACTACACTACCAGGCTTGTTAGATTTGAACTCCTGAAGACCAGTGTAGAAAGCACAAAAGAATTTGATCATTCTGAAAATAACTTTTGAAATGGATATATTCGTATTTTGAAAATACAACAATTCATTTAGAAGCATAATAACAACAAAATTCAAATAAAAAAATATTTTAACTTGTATCAGTCAAAAACATTTACTGGCAGATACAACTCCGCTCAACTTATAAAACAACAATTATGTATATCAAACTTCAACTAATTCAAGGGTTTGAAAACCGGTTTATGAAGGGTGTACAATTAAATTTTTTTTCAAAAGACGGCTTGTACAAAAGACTTGTCCTTGTGGGATAATACTCTTCGTCATTCTTCACGCGAATACCTGAGGTGGCCTACCTCATTAATTCACATGAAGAAAGTGGAACAATATCAGCCCACAGAACCTGACATACAAACCCCTAAGCCGGATCGTTCTAGACTCATACCCACAGTCCGATGGGATCAAACTGCTCTAATACCATAATGTAATACCCCAAAGTACATTAAGATACTACTAGATACAAAACATAAGATACACTGAAATTAGCTTTTTGCTAAACATCTCATATATATATATATCATACATTTTCAAAAGCATACTTAGAGACTAAACAATGACAATATGACACTTGACTCCGATCCAGCATCGTCTTCAATAATAGAAACAACATACATTGGAACAACTGCCAAGTATTTCCGGGGATACTTCACAGTTCTCCAACATAGGAGGGATTAACCTGAAACAAAAGGGTGAGGGGTGAGATATGAAATCTCAGGGAATTCCCTACAAACAGAGCACTTAGTCCCACACATATACATATGTTAGTAAACTTATACATATCATAAGGTATAAACATCATTGCTGCCCCCCACGCACCAAGGTACTTAAGAGGGACTAGCTTTGGGTTTAATCCTGGTATCATCATGTCTTTTATCCCCTTCTCTTCTTCTTCTTCTTCTTCTTCTTCTTCTTCTTCTTCTTCTTCTTCTTCTTCTTCTTCTTCTTCTTATTTTCTTTATCTTTTATTTAATAAAAGTTAAAACTCAACTCACTATCTACACCTCTTCAACTACTAAATGCACCCCTATCTTAATTATAAATATTTTTTTTCTTAACAAATCTAAAACATTTATTATTAGCTACCCTTACAACACTTCTCCCTTAAAGATAGGCTCCTTCTATTTATTGGGTAATACTATTTAGCCAAAGAAGGAAATTTTGGGATGTTACATTATGTCATTTTGCATATTCATCATCATCTTTTTAAAAAATTTCTCTCAACTTCTTCCTTATCATTTTCTCACATATTTCTATCATATCAAATAAGTCTTAAAATTCACTATTTTTTTTACCATCTTCTCTCTTCTCATATTCTCTTTTTCCATCTTCTATCTTCTCAATTTCTCTTCCATACCAAACAAAGCATTAATGATGTATCATTGTAGTAAAAAATGAATGAATTGCTTAAATTGATGTCACACAATGAGGTACAGAGTAGGGTCCACTTAAGAAATAAAAGTGGGTTGCTTATCTAGATAACGTTGGATAAGTGTTATTAATATAGCATTGGATCATCTTTTCAAAATATGTGTATAACAGTTATATAGTTATTAGTTATTATATCAATCAACATTTTTTTGTACTTTGTACTCTTTTAAATTTTTGTATAAGTTATGATTATTTTAGATACTATAACCAAACAGAAAAACTATGGTACTAAAACTTATTCAGTTATTTCAGTAAAAAAAATTTAAAGTGAATGAAAAGTGAATGAAAGTGAATGAAAAGAACACAACTATTGGGAAACACCAAAAGCTAGAGCCTAAAGGCCTTATTAGAATGAAACTTATGTGAAAAGATTTGAATTAGGCGGGGAAGAAAAAGAATGTAAAATTTGGAAGTAGCTGAAAGAAATTCTTCCCTGATAACATTATTATTATTTGACTTCATGATTCTAATTTGAACGATCTTATGGGTTGAAAACATTGCATAAAAACATACTTATATGTATATCTAAATGTATATAATTATGTATAATGTATAATATTGTAATACCCCAAAGTACATTGAGATACTACTAGATACAAAACATAAGATACACTGAAATTAGTTTTTCGCTAAACATCTCATACATTTTCAAAATCATACTTAGAGACTAAACAATGACAATATGACATTTGACTCTGATCCGGCAACATCTTCAATAACAGAAACAACTTACATTGGAACAACTGCCAAGTATTTTCGGGGATACTTCACAGTTCTCCAACATATGAAGGATTAACCTGAAACAAAAGGGTAAGGGGGTGAGATATGAAATACAGAGCACTCAGTCCCACACATATACATATATTAGTAAACTTATACATATCATCAGGTATAAACATCATTGTTGCCCCCCACGCACCAAGGTACTTAAGAGGGACTAGCTTTGGGTTCAATCTTGGCATCATCATGTCATTCAAAATATTTGCGAACCACTCATTTGGACAACCCATTTTAATTTTGTCAGTGAAAAATGTCAATGTTCCCCACGCACCGAGGTACTTAAGAGGAACTAGCTCTATACTATAAGGCAGGACATACTTCTATGACCACAAGCGGCGTCCCACTTGCTTTGCACTTACTTGTTTGCCATTCAAACTGAAAGGACTCTATGATTGCCTTCCAAACGGGAAGGACTCTATACTTGCCTTCCAAACTGAAAGACTTCTGTACTTGACATCTGAAATGTCATTGATAACCATTCTAATTCGATTCAAGAGTAGAATTAGCATGGTTACTACCTTTGGATGCCAAATGGTGTTTCACATTCATTTCTTCATAATATTAAATAACTTAACTCACATATCAATTTATAGCTTAAAAACTAATGACCTAAAGCAAAACTTATAAACCATTCACATGAACAATATATAATCTCTTAATCAAGTATTCAACAAGGGATAATGCATCAACAACATAAGCAGAATTTCAGCCGTTTTCAGTTAACTTCTATGATTTTATTAAAATACCAAACGGAGTCGGATTTGGACAAACGACCCCTCTATGGAAATATAAACAAGTCTAGTTTATGAATAAAATTTTACTATTGGATAAAAGCCTTCCAAAAATTACAGTTTTGATAGGAAAACCTCTGCACTCAGAAAACAGGACAGCTGCAATACCCTAACTTGTAACATGTTTTTTTCCATCAATACTCAATGAAAAACATCAAAATCAGTGTATAAAGTGTAGTATTTAGAGTCTACTTTCTAACAAAATTAGAATCATACCAAACATAGGACCATATAAATAGTTACAAATAAAATATTACACATATGTCTATACGGGTTTGTCAGATCAGCAGCTTCTTTTAGGACTTTTAACAAACAGAATACATGCATGTAAATTGAATATTCTACATCACAATTCTGAATTCATTAAAAACCATATAATCAACATGCAATTCTGAAATTAAACAATAAAATCAAATTTAAAATTCCTAAGCATGGATTTATGGTTACCAAGCACTAACTAAGGAAACTCACTTGACCAAGTAGTGGATTTGGGGTTGTTTGTGTGAATCTCCCTTTTTGGTTGAACCCTAATTCTCTCTCATTCTTATCTTCCATTTCTTTCTCTTGGTTCTGCAAGCTTGCTCTAGGATCTCCAACCCCCATCTTCCTCTCATGGTTATATCCCTTGATCTCTCTTCTCCATTCTTCTTTCTTCTTCCTCTCCCATCTCTTTCTTTCTCTTTTCCTTTCTTTTTCTGCTACTCTGACGTTCTCCCCCTTCTTTTATCCCCTTCTCTTCTTCTTTTTTTTCTTATTAGTTTTATCTTTTATTTAATAAAAGTTAAAACTCAAGTCACTGTCTACACCTCTTCAACTACTAAATGCACCCCTACCTTAATTCTAAACATTTCTTCCTTAACAAATCTAAAACATTTATTATTAGCTACCCTTAGAACACTTCTCCCTTAAAGATAGGCTCCTTCTATTTATTGGTTAATACTATTTAGCCAAAGAAGGAAATTTGGGATGTTACAAATATTTTATATTGAGGTTAATGTTTTAAATGTGAAGATAATAATTTAAATATTTACCATCCACGAGAATAATTTTCTAAATGAGTATATGAATTTGTAATAGAATCTCAAATGGTTTCTATATATATCTTCGTTTTGATTGGATCATTTCAACGTGAGTTAGTAGAAAAACTTTGTTACTAAAACATATTTTAGTTGTCTGAATTTGAGAAAGGTGTTTAAACACGCTGGGTTCTAATGCATTAAAAAAAACAAAAATAAAAATAACAATAGGGAAGGAAATGGAAACGACTCTTGATTCGTAGAGCATTAAGTGAATTTGGGAAATTAAGTGAATTGTCCGAACACATTGGAAGAAACAAGAAAAATGAAGGGCATGGAAAGAACACAACTCTTAGGAATGATTGTTAATGTTCTCAAATGTGGCGTCAATAGTGGGAGTGCAACTTTATCAATAAACTAAAGATTGGATTTTGGAATGTTGAAAAAAATGGTATGACCAGTTAGCCAAAGTTTCTTTGTAAGTTTGCAGAGGACCAACTAATATCAAGTCGTGAAAGATAAATATGTTTTTTTTAAATGGTTAATTTGACAGGGAAAAGCTGAGAAATAAATCAAATAGATTTTTCAGAGGGAAGGAAAATAAAATTGATAGATAAATATATTTTCTTAAAAGGAATGACTTGCACGGAAAAAGGATAGAAAGAAATCAAATAGATTTTTAATTTAAAAAAATGAATATGATAGACACATATTTTTTTGACTTAAAAAAATAATACTTCACTTGAAAGGGAAATGAGAAGAAACAATTCAATAGATTTTTCAAGGGAGAAGAAAATATGATAGATATAATAAAATGTAATTAATTGAGATGACATTTGATATAAGATATAGTCCTAGATTCCTAGAAAAGTGAGATGAGAATAAATTTTTTCATGTTTTGTACAAGAGATAAAAAGTCATTCAATCAAAGGAGGTTCCAAAAAATGTAGTTTACACGACAATATAAATTTTCTAAAAAATAAACGTTATATAAATTCCAAAATTGTCAATCACCGTTTAAATCTTAAAATACTATTACCATCGATGTAAAATACAATCGCATTACAAAATCAGAGATACATTTTTTACTGTACATTACACGTGTCGACACCTCCTTTTTCCTTTTTTTTAACTTTTTATTATAATTAAATTTTTTCTAATATTTTTTAAAAATTTATTTTTTTCCCGAATTATTTTTTCTAATTTAGTTTTTTAAGTGTTTATTTTTATAATTATATTTTTTAAAAATTATTTTTTCTAATTATTTTTATTTTTCTATTTTTATAATTAATTTTTTTCCTAATTTTTTTAAAATAATTTTTACCTAATTATTTTTTTATAATTTAATTTTTCTTTTTAATTTGTTTATAATAATTTTATTTTTTTTAATTTATTTAAATATATTTGTTTTCCAAATTATTTTTTTAAATTTTTTTAATATTTTTTTAAATATTTAATTTTTCTAGTTATTTTAAATATTTTTTTAATAATTAATTTTATTTTTTAATTTTTTTAAATCTATATTTTCCTAATTTTATTAAATATTTTTTTCGTAATCATTTTTTTCTAGTTTTTTAATTAAATGTTTTCTAATTTACTTTTTTCTTTTTCCTTTAAATTATTATTATAATTCAATTTTTTAATTTTTATAAATATTTTTTCCTGATTAAAAAATTAGACAAATAGAAAATTATATTAAATAATTATAAATATACATATATAATGTTAAAAAATTTAACTAAAAAAATATTTAAAAAATTTTAGTTATGAAAAAATATTTAAAAAATTTAAATTAGAAAAAAATTAATTAATTTTATTTTTCTAATTATTTTTTTTCCTTATTTTTTTTATTTTTTTAATATATTTTTTCTAATTATTTTAAATATTTTTTTATAATTAGTTTTTTTCCTTATTTTTTTAGATAATTTTTCCTAATTACTTTTGTTTTCATAATTTTGTTTTTTTTTGCTAATATTTTTTAAATATACTTTTCTACATTTTTTTTTTGCTACACCCTTGCCTTTGTTTTTTCTATTTTAAATAATAAATCTACATCTATAAAAATTAATAAGGTGAAATTGTGATTTAAGTGTAGCACAATAGTCCAACCCATATGTCAAGTTATGGAATTATTTATTTATTTATTTATTTTCTAAAATTTATATATATTTTTATTTTAAAATATTTACAAACCGGTAAAGGTATAATGTTTTGGGAGTCAAACACTGCAATATCTGAATTGACATAAATAGAGGCAGATCTATTCATATTTGCTAATATATTATTTGGCTACATCCATGCCTTTGTTTTTTCTATTTTAAATAATAAATCTATATCTATACTAATTAATATGGGGAATTGATGATTTTCTAATAAAGGGACACGTGTCAGCACCACATGATTTAAGAAGATTAGTTTATCATTAGTAATAATCAAAGAGGAACACTTAACACATAGTGTTACATTACGTATTGTAATATCATTTGAACATAAAATATATATTCAATTTTTTGCACTCAAATTATAGATAAGATTGTTTCAAGGTTTTTGCTAATCACTTGTCTATAAATAAAAAGTCTTGGAGATACCAACATGGTGTGGCACAATTGGCACGGGTGCAAAAATACTAGTATATGATAAAATTTATCAAATGTGAAAGCACGAAAATACATGATGTGTTTGCAGTTTACTTTTGTCATAGCAAATGCAAACGCACGTTAAGTAAATCGCTTTTCTTCCTACAGTAACCTGAAAGATAAGACAAATGTTATCTATAATAAGTAAATAGTAATATTTAAATAGTACGAAATGAAACTGCATACGAATTCGCAATAAAAAAAGGAATAATGCAATTTAAAAGTCAATATATTTTTCATTCTTCTGTTTTAATATATAAAAAGTCACAATATTGTAAATTCGTCAAAATTCACAAAACCCAATTTCATGTTTTAATATACAGTTTTATACTTAGTTTCTGCCTGGGGCTGTTAGTTTTTTAGCCTTGACTGTTGAGCTTACAAATGTATGGGTGAAAAAATGCTCAGACTTATTGGTTTGTAACTTACTTGAGTACATCCTATACTCCATCAATACAACTTTTGATTTATCAACAAAAAAAATTGTTATCTAACACTACTCATAAGTAAATAAAAACATCTTCAAGGTTTGTGATAATCAATCCAAAGAATTGAAAAATAAAGTAAATTCCTCACAATAATAATGTGGCATCTTAATCCTTAACCATAAAAGTCAAGGAATTTCACGCTTCTTGAGATTTCCACGATCCCTACTTCTATCTACCGAAAACTTTCCATATTTGACTAGTTAGGTATCCTAAAGAACATTAATTTAACTTCCCAAACAAAAACTATTGCAGTAAAGTGGTCACGATTCATCCTGTGTCCCAAATAAAACAAGACAGTTATATACATTAGAAATTAAAGAGAGAAAATGATGGATACGGTGGACAGCGATCGATGCGTGGCTACGGGGACCAACATTGGGTTCAGGTTCCCAGTCCCTACCCACACCAAAAAAAAAAAGTCTCAAAATAAATAAATTAAAGATGTCACTACACAGTAGTACTACGTCTTACTCGCTTCTAAATTCTAACTAAATAGAAAAACAAAGTTTTGCTAAAATACTCATTAACTAAGTAAGACAAAATAATATTTAAATAAAAATGTATATATTTTTAGTTGTTAATATTAACTAATTTTGTTTTTTTTTCTTAACAAATGTTCTCAAAGACGTCTCTTAATTAGAAAAACCATAAAAAATAATAATAATTTGAAATGTGAAGCAGGCACATTAATTAATCAGACAATCATTAACTGCAACCCACGTGTTACGTGTTCAACTTACATATGCATATGCACTTGCACGGCAGCCATGGGTCTGGATAGACTCACGAACCTGGCCAACCCGACCCGATCCAACCCTATCTTGATTTTGTAGGTTGGTTTGAGTGATTGGGTTGGGTTGAATAAAAACAAAGATGATCCATAGAATATGGATTGGGTATTGGGTTTCATAATTGCAAACCCACTCAACCTAATCCAACCCCGGTCAAAACATAGAAAGTTAAAAAACCTTGTTTATTCTTTATCTTGGTCATATTATCATAACCTGTTAATGTAATTTAAAGTTTTAAATACGTTTATTTGTGATTTTCGACATTTTTTCACGATTTTTGTCCTGGCAAATCCGCAGGCGCGAACCAACATGACCCAAATATAAAAATATGTTTGTTTCTTGCTAACCCAACGACCCACCTTACCCAACCCATGAGTAGTCGAATCAGGTTGGGTTGGTTTTCATGATTTTTTGTTGCAAACTCAACCCAACCCACTCACCTTTAACTTGGTTGGGTCCTAAAACCTACTTAACCCGGCCCAAAGTGACCCATGACACCCCTACTTGCACCCTCACCACAAGTCACAACAGTTAAGCGTGCTTGACTTGGAGAAATTCTGGGATGGGTGACCTCCTGGGAAGTTTTCCCGGGAAGTGTGTGAGTGAGGACAAATCACACTGAAAAGACCTGTGTTGGTATGTGGGGACAGTCGTCAATCCATAAAGCAGTCAGGGATGTTACAGGAGGAAGAAAGAATGAGTTACCAATATGATTGATACTAGAGGATGCACCATTAGCAACCTTGAGTTTGGAATCAGGGGTAACATGATTGGTGGCACCAGAATCGGGGTACCATGCAGGGTCATAAAATGTTTCTGGAACAGCTGGCATGTTGTTGGTGACATCATCACCAGACCTAAGCTCATTGCTCATTGCAGTGCCTGATGGAAGATTAGGGGAGGGTTGCTGAACGGTCCCCTCTTGGAATGTAGAATCAAAGGGATGGTAACACTTGAGAGCAGTGTGACCATACTTTTCATGAAGTTGGCACTGAGGTCTGTTCCCTTGTCTGCCTCCTCTGAAGGACGGTCTTCCTCGGCCTCTTGAATTGAAGAACTGAAAACGACCTCCACCCCTGTTGGTGGATCATCCTCTTCCTCGGTTATTTTGATGGTATTGCATAAGATTTTCTTGAAGTTACTGCAACGAAATGGTTTTAGAATCTTGTTTCTTTTTATCAAAACGCTCTTCTTGAGCCATTAAAAGAGCCTCTATTTCATCTATGGAGTATGGCTCAATGCGCGACATGATTGATGTCACAAAAGATCGAATTCTAATGGTAAGCCATCAAAGATAGCTTGAATTTGTTCCTCAGTATCGATAGGAGCCCTAATTGTTGCCAACGTATCATTAATCTTCTTGATTGAGAGCATATACTCATTGATGGTGCCAGTCTTGCGAATATTTCTCAACTGCAATTTCAGTTGGGTGGTCTTGGCCCTTGGTTGTGAAGCAAAGAAGACTTCTAGCTTTTTCCAGATCTGATAGGAGTAGTCGCAGTCAACCGTTCGTGTGGTTAGGGTTTCTAACATGGAAGAGAGCAGCCAAGATGCAAGAAGTTGATCTTGCTGCTCCCAATTGTCGAATTCAGGGTTGATGATATCGTTCTGTTGATCAGACTCAGTGAGATATTGCTTTGGTTGTCCTCCATTAGTTTCTTCAATGTGTTTCTTCAGTTTACAACCCTTGATTGAAAACAGGTCCTGTTGTTTCCAAGGTAATAAGTTCGTCTCATATAATTTGGCTATTGGGTTGGAAAAGGTTTGAGCAACAAAAGGTTTGGGTGGTATGGGGGATTTTCAGCCATGGATGGATCGACTATGCTGCTGAGACCATGTAAGGTATCTCACAACAGAGAAACAGATGGAAAGAATGAAATCAAAGATAAACTGAATATACTCTCACTTGATTAGATAATGAAGAATTACAAGATGTTTATATAGAGCTCATATAGATCTCAAGATAAAGGGACTATAACTGAAACTGTTATAGAAACCACTTCAACCAATCATAGCTGATATAACTGTAAACTTATCTAGAATACAACTGATTGTAACTAACAAGATATGCTTATCCTGATATGCTTGAAGGGAGGATTTCGTTGAAGTCGTTGTAAAGGAAGGATAGTGGCTTATGTTTGGATGGAATTTGAATAAAGGGTGTCAATAAATTAAAGATTTTGAAAATGGGAGGGGCTGTAATGAGATTGGTCGTAATGCAAATTGGGCTTATGGGATTGCCTCCATTATCAGAGCATCTCTAATCAAACCCTCTACTATACGAAATCACCTACAGCGAACTCCTCCAATGGAGTTAGGTTTTTCAGCTCTTAATGGAGGAAGAAGATATAGGGACTAAAACGGGCTTTATTTAAATATAAGGGTTAAAGTTTTCTTCTTCTTTTTTACATATTCCATGTTGGACGGTACAAGTCAGTAAACTTACGGACACGTCAGCTACTTAACGGTACAAGTCAGCACACTAACAGACATCCGGGGGAAAACTAACAGATGGACTAATGTGTCCTAGTTTTGTTATTCTCAGAGATTAAATGATGATTTTTTATTTTTTAGGGACTAAGAGTATACCTTAAGTTTTCTTCAAGGACAGTTTTGGGCCTTTAAAGAATGTTCATTTGTTTTCAAAAATTTTAATCATAGTAACATACATAAAGAGTGACTTAAGGTGATAAACACCCCTGACTCTATGGGATAAGTATACATGTTCGAATCTATAATTGGATGTAAAATAGTCTCAAGAGTGGTTTAAATGAATAGAACCAATTAAAATATCTTGTGGTCTAAAAAAATTAAATTCTTAATATATCACATAAATATCTTATTTAAGATTACATTACAAACAAGTGTGTGCAGAAGAAAAATGTTATGAAAAATGGAAGAAAATTTCTTCACATAAATAAATCCATTTTAGGCCATCATATAAGTATTCCATTTATTTTAATTATTTAATATTCAATTATGCGTAGCGTTTTAAAATCTAATTTAAAAATAACATTTAACAATAGCGTCAATAATGGTTGAAAATTAAAAATACTAATATTTATATTATATATTTAGCATCATATCATTTAATGCTTTCTTAAGCAAAATATATATATATATGATAAATTCTCTTTCAAATAACAATTTTTTTTAAATTGTAGACCAGGTATACACATATTTTATTAATATATTTTATTTTAATCGTATATTTTGAAGAACAATGTACCTCGATTTCTTAAATTTTGTTCTTTGACGGATTTAACGTATTTTAATTATGTAACGTGATTTTGATATTTAATATTTTTTTTGTGTATTTAATAATCATTAATATATAGTATTTGTCAAAATGAAATTAAATAATAATATTTATTTATATATTTTAATTCCCTTCGAAAAAGAAATTATTTATTTTAATTAATAGTTAAGAATTTAATATTAATAGATATATATATTAAATATTCTCGTGTCATTAATGCTTCCCAAGTTAGTTTTTATTAATGTGTAAATTTTTTAAATGTAAAGAAATTTTATTAAAAATGGAAGGAAATTTATTTGATTAGAAAAATTTTATGGTACTTTATAAAAATAATATATAATATTTAAAACAATATTATTCTCAAATACATTAAAAATTCTCAAATAATAAGAAAAGCAAATCATTAAAGAGGAGTTATATATATATATATATATATATATATATATATATATATATATATATATATATATATAATAAAATAAAATAAAAGGTTAGTAGAGAGAAGAGATGCTCGTTTGAGGGAAACGGAAAAGTGAAGGAGAAGTGACAAGTGGCGACCATGCCTGAAATCCCGCCTCATAGTCTCTTTACCTAAGTAACGTCCCAACCCAACCACACATGTAAAACCACCTTTGCTCACCTGGCTCTTTGAAACCACTCGAAACCACAAAACCATCAAACAAAAACCCTTGTCTCACATCTCTTCTCTTAATTATATATACTCTCTTATCTTCACACCTAAACTCACACAACACACATTCCTCAAATTCCATTTCACCCCTCTGTTCTAAAGTTTCCTGACTGTGATTCCTCTCTGCCTTGGTAAGCTATAAACTTTTACCACATCTTCTTTGATTTGATGTTGCCGGTGATTTTGATATGGTCCTTTATGCTTTGTTCTTAAATTTTGATTCTTAGAGCCTCACTTAAGTAGGAAGGAAGTTTTTGGCTGTTTTTAACTTGTGATTATGTGTTGGAATCTTTAGACTTCCAAGGTGAAGCAAGCATGGAAGATTATGGTACACAACAAATGACAAGAAACACCTCCGCTTTGAACTCAGGTAAGAAGGGACAGCCTGAGGGATATTTCAATAACTGTATGCAATTGTTTGTGGGTTATGATGTGGTCTTAAGTCTTGTTGTGATTCTCTAAAATGATTATGTGATTGAACTATCTATGCTAAAATGTCTGAGCCTGATGATTTACTTGATGATGCACTGAGAATTTGATATATGGCATGAACTGTATTACTGTCATGATATTGATGTGGAAATATTAATGTTGATTGATTGATTGTCTAAGAAGCCTGACATTCATCGGTGCTCAATTAATTATGATGGTAAAAGTCTTTATAAGCCTTATGAATATTTTGGAACAAAAATGTTTATTTGATGATTTCTTCATGAAAGAATGAATATAAAGTCGGGATTTGTAAACGGAATATTTTAGTATGTTATCAATTTCGACGAATGAGACAAAATATTTTGAGAACTAAGTGTGAAATATTTTAAAGGTAGAGGAAAATCTTTTTTTCTTAAAATAATTTTAGTATAAGTGAAGATAATTTTTAAAGTATGTTTTATGAAGAAGAACTTTTGGAAATGGTTGACAATATTTTAGAAAGAAATTTGAAAGGATTTTGACAACGTTCTAAAGATGGTTTGGAAGAAAAAGAAGGATTTCAAAAGAAAATGGATTCTTTATAACTTAACATTTTACAAATGAATTTCCAATGAAAAGAATTTCTGGAAAAATTTACTTTTGAAAATATTCTGGCAAGCCTGGATAAGTTGCCGATGTTTCATTTTGTATTTGTGTTTCATTGAATGAAAAAGAATAAAAATGTTGGAAAGCGAATCTAGTATGCGAGACGTCGAAATACTAGTGTTCTGTAATTTTACACGTAGGTCTATGATTCGTGTCACGTTGTTGTGGACTGTGTGTCCTATTCACGTTGTTGTGGACTGTGTGTCCTAATTACATTGTTGTGGACTGTGTGTCCTAATCCCGTTGTGATAAAGGTTATTAAAGGTGAATGTTGTTTTCTATGACCACAAGCCCAGACTGGTGCATCGGTTTAGGGCGTTGTGATTAAGCACTCGGACTTCGTGTCCCGTGTTTATGTTGAAGAATCTTAAAGTTAAAGATTTTATGAACGATCGGTAGCCTTTGAGCTTCGACAAGGAAAGAATGTACACACAGATAAACTTTGAGAACAAAATGATTTTTACATGCATTTATTTGGTAGATGTGCCATGTTGCTAGTAAGAAATCATTGAGTCATGTGTGGCCAATGAATTTTGGGAAATACGCCCTTGAGCTACGATAACCATTGGTTGCTGTGTGATCTGCCAGTGCGTGGACAGAAGTTTCCCATTTATCGTAATGACAATTGAGATGTCATAACTCGTGCGCAATAACCATTGGCTGCTGAGTGATCTACCAATGAGTTACAAAGGTGTTGGACATTGGATTGTTTTCATTGACAATGATCCATGTAAAAAGCTTGATCAGCTTAAATGAAAAATGAAGTTGATATCTTATGAGATTAGGTTAGAGCCTGAATATTGATGTGTCATGCATATTTTATAAAAAACCATGACTGTACGGGTATGAGACCCTTTGATATAATACTGTTTATTTTCAAGAATTATATGGTATATGGCTTTACTTGTTATTTGATGTTTTGTGTCGTGCATATGGTTATTATGATAAATTCATATATTGGTATCTCACTTTTACACATTTTCTTGTGGTTTTCTTTTCCTATATGGAATTGTTATATTAATATATATGTATGTATATATATATATATATATATATATGAGTTTAGATGGATCCAAACACCCCCTAGCTCCATAGGGCGAGATGACAATGATTTTTGACAATGCCCATAATCTGGGAGCGTGGGACATCCACCAAGGATCCCACTCTATGACCTATATCGGGCTGGTTAGTTCACTTGAAGGAGTTGTAGAGGGCGGACCACAACGGAGGATTCAGACTGTTCATTCGGTGAGGATTTCACTACCACCTCCATGGTATTACCTGCATGTTTTGGTGGAGCGAGGACAGTTGCACGATCATCCAACTCTTGGAGTGCCACTTCTCGGAGTTGTGCCTGACTCACCCCCGGAGTATGATCCGGAGGAGTTCATCGATGACGAGCCAGAGTACATTGTTCTTGATGAGGACGATGACGATGACTCTCCTGACGAAGGAGGGGAGGTTCTGGATGGTAGACCTGATTCGTCTTCTGGGAGTGGGGATGTTCATTCTGGCCTTCCTAATGGCCATCTCTAGTTGGACCAGCTGTGTCTTCTTTTGTGGGGTATTTTATCCTTGTCCGGATGGTTCCTGGTTTCTGAGAACCATGGTATTTTGTGATATGGTTCTGGACCTTTTGCTTTATGATGTTTATATCTCTATTATCTACTCCTTTGAAACTATGTACTTATGATATAACTACTATTCTGACTTAGATATGTATGGGTATGTGCGACACCCCTTCTAGGGTCATCACACAGTAACACGTTGCGGAAAATAAAATTCAATTATACTGGTTACTTTTTGAAAATAACATTTTCTAATATATATGTCTATTTGCATCATCATTTTTGTACAAGGTAAAAACTATATAGGGCCTTCATCAGAACAGGCCATTCTTCAAGCTAAGAAAGGAAATAAAAACATAAGGACACATAGTGAAACGTCTAGGGCCATATACAAAAATCTTGGCTCTCAGTAGCCAGAAAGACTGACGGAATCACTACCCCAAAAATGAAACTACCTACAGCTGGTCATAGACTAATGGTACCCATTGGGAAGACCGGGGTCAACCCCACTCCCTGCTGATGAGTCGGATGAAGACGCAGCAACACCCTCATCGGGTGAATCGTCATCATCGTCCAAAGGAATGTACTCAGGTACATCCTCTACGTACTCCTCTGGATCCTCCTCGGGATCAATAACCATCTCCTCTGGGTCCACCACAATCTCCTCTAAAGCTTGCTCAGGTGCTGCCTCAGCTAAGGGCTGAGCCTCAAGCTGTCCATGATCGATCAGATGCTGTACAAGTAGCCACAAAGGAGGTAGAGATACCTCAATCGTCTCCTTAGACCTATACTCCCTCTGGGGCCCCATCTCAATTGTGCCCTCTATAGTGTGTACATGCCCGGTATGACGAATGACATGGGCTCCTGGGTGGATCACCCACGCGTTTATGTTATCTGTATCCTCAAAATGGAGGCTTCGAGCCCCCGTATGTGCCAATGGTATGGCCGGATCCATATAAACTCAATATCACCCTTTTTAAAACGCATTTAGGTCAAAACATGACTCTTTGCCGTAAATTAATTTTTCCAACATTGTAATAACATTATTTTCGAAACTTTTTCGCTTACAACTTTATTTTCTAATATTTATAAATTTCTTAGGTGAAAATTAGCAATGCTAAAATAATTTCACGGTCATGTCCTTACTATGACTCCTAAAACGCTCTTTCGCTGTTAAATGATTAAAATAATATTATTTTTCACTTTTTCCCATTTGCATCAAATAAATAACTAATTAATATTATATTACTATTTCCATTGAATTAAACTCATTAATATTATATTACTATTCACACAATCCACATCAAATAATAATATCATGCCAAGAATATAACAATTAGAAATTAAAACATGAAATAAAATAAAACACATAATTAAATGCAGAAAATGAAGATAATTAACAGCAAATAATAACTAAGAAATTAATGCTAATTACATAAATATTACATACACCCAATAATAAACACAACCAGTACAATTACACATGGCTATTGGAAAACCCCCCAGGTAATCCCCTTACCTGAAAGTAAAGTGTCTTTGAAAAATGCCGATAACGCGCGTGCACGATAACTTAGCTTATCCTTCATTAAACACAACAAACAAACAACTTAATCAAACTTAAATCCTATATGTTGGTTTCGGCCTAGGGCTGAATTTGGGGTTAAAAATCCCTAAAATTTCTAAACTCTTGGATTAGTGATTTATAATCACTTAAAACCCTAAATCAATGATCATGGCATAAAGATTGAATTTAAATCTTCCAATCCTTCCAAAATTAAATTTCGCTCTTGATCATTAAAATGGTTTAGAGACCCTAATTTAACTCAAACAACATAGATACAATTCCTATATAGCTTATAAGATTGAATCATGTAAAGAAAATGAAGAAAATCCTCCCCCCCCCAACAAAGCCCTAGGTTCGGCCTCCTTAGGTTAAATAGGTTAGAAATTTTTGTTGGGTGCAAGATTATAGATCTAGAATATAGGGGTGATAATAGGATTACAGAAATTGGTTTCATGCTCATTGGATTTTCCTATGATTTTCTATGAATTTTCGAATCTAAAAACCCTAAAATGCATCATATTGAAAAAGACTTCAAAATGAAAACCTTATTGAAGAACATGCTGCTAAACAAGGAATATGAATAAGGTTTACCTCTTGGAATCAATAAATGAGCAAGAAATCTCCTACTTCCTTCACAAATCAAGCCTAGGTAACTTAGTGTTTCGAGGGAGGAAAATGGCAAAGGTTGCATGAAGAAGATGAGTTAGCATTTTATAGAAGTGGGAATGGCCTCTTGGGCTGGTTTGGGCCGTGGGGAGGAAAGGACAATTGTGTCCAAAACACAAAAATTCAAGGGTAAAATGGTAATCTTGTACAATGGCAAACTTGTAAATAAAACCAACATAAAGGGTAATTTAGTCTTTTCCTCCTAAAAACTATCATGACAATGAGGAGTCATCCCATGACTCACCCCTTGTGACTCATCATGATTTGACATGTCCTTTATCCGTTAGCGGGTCCCGTAAATCCCGTTTTTAGCTCCGTCATTTACCCGATTTCGTATAATGCCCACATAATATATATTATTTCACTTTTAAGTGAAAATTTTTAAAATATCCAAAGAAGTTGGAAACTTCATAAAAACCTTAAGAGTTTCATTCACAAGTCAAAATTAGGTCATTTGAGCAGTAAAATTCTTACTGTCATTAAATCGCAGATCGGGTTTCGTCTGAATTTACGACCCAAAATCAAATTGTAGCTCTCTACGGAAAATTAGAGTATGAATATGACCTTGGTTTATCCAAAATCATTTTCTAGATTGAAAAATAAAATTATAAATGATTCTGTTTATTTTACTGATATAAAAACAGTGAAAAACTCGTTGTTACAGTATGTATTTTTGCTGTTAATGACCTGAGTGTTCTTTTACCTTAAGGAAAGAAAAATAAAATTATCACCATTTTTAGTATACTTATTTAATTATAAAATATTATTTTCCGAAAGTAACCAGCGTTTTAAATACGTTTTATTTTCCGCAAATGGTTAACTATGTAATGCCCAAGTTAGGGTGTTACATATATATTTTTATATATATTCCATGAAAAACAAGTATTCTAATGAGAAGTTGGCAACAAACTTAAAAAAAGAAAGGTTGGTTTATTTTTTCCCACAAATTAGCTCTTGATCTCAAATTAAAAAATATATTAAATAATGTTTCAATTGATTTCACCTCAATATTTATTTCTATATTAAAATTTATAAGAGATTTTCTAAATAGCTTAAAAACATCATGATAACCTCAACATTAAGGGGATAACCAGTGCATTGCATGGGTCAAACATGCTAGTATTTTAAAAAACACAATGTACCTGGAATTCTTTTTCTTTTTTGACATATGTGCCTGGAAATCTTTTAAAAAAAATTCTTTGAAGGATTTACCAATTTTAATTATGTAACATAATTTTTATATTTAAAAATCATTAATATATATGTATATATGGTATTTCATAGATGAAATTAAATAATAATATATATTATATTAATAGTTATATATCTAATAGTCTCGTGTCATTATTAATGCTTCCCAAGTTAGTTCTTTAAATTTGTACATTTTTTAAAATTAGAGAGAATTTATTTAAAATGGAAGGAAATTTATGTCATTAGAAAAATTTTATGGTACAACCATGCATGTAATCCTGCCCCATTGTCTCTTAACCAAAGTAACGTCCCAACCCAACAACACAAGTAAAACCACCTTTGCTCTTTGAAACCAATCGAAACCACAAAACCATCAAACAAAAACCACGTACTGTATCACATCTCTTCTCTTAAAACCTAAACTCACACAGGTGGCACAACACACATTCCTCAATTTCTAATTCACCCCTATGTCCTAAGGTTTCCTGTAGGCGATTCCTCTTTTCCATGGTAGGCTAGCTACGAACCTTTACCATATCTTCTCTAGTTGATCTGATGATGTTGATGATTTTGATCTGGTCCTTTTAATGTTTTGTTCTTAAACTCTGATTCTTAGACACTCACTTTGATGCAGGTCTCGCGAGAATTTAGTGGCATTTTGTTTATCGTGTAAGCTTAATTATTTTTGCTTAGAATATTTGAGTGGGTGCATTCTGTGTTGTGCATTTTTTCCAGCTAACTTCAGTTGGAACCTACACTGTGTTTTAAGAAGAGATAGGGTTCGATCTGTGTTAGAAATGAGGGACGGGGCGAGCTCTCAATTTGTGAGGTGGCTGGCGAGGGGGAGAAAATTTCAGAAGGAAGGAGACTGCATAAGTAGAGTGGTTATTGATTCGTATGGTAAGAAGGGTTTGGTGCCTCAGAGACAGGCACTGAACTCAACGATTGTCGGTGAGGGTCAGGGTGGAAATGTTAACTTAGCTGTTCAGAATGATTATAGTGGTAGAATTACAAGGAGCAAGAAGAAGAACAAGAATGGTGTTTTGGCCAGGAGGAAACACAGACTAGCTGATGTGTTTGAGAATATTGAGAACGAAAATGAAGAACTTGCTGATGAATTTGTTAATAATAAGGCAAATAATGGCGATCAGAAGGAGTTGTAACGGAAGCGCAGGAGGCCTCGCATAATAGATTTGAGTGCTCAAGATAATGCACTTGCTAGGGACCATGGTGTAAAATTCGAAGCAAGTGATGATATGCACTCCACGAGACCCATGATAATGTTGAGAGAGGGAGATGAATTATTTGTTCACTTGCAAGGTCCAAGTATGCATGATGACTTAGCTACTAAGCTTAGAACAAAGCAATTTGCATGGAAACTAATATTGAGACAGCTCTTAGCTGCAGGCTAGAGAGTTGAACACATCCCTAAGAAAGGCAGTGAATATGATCATGATGTGGTGTATGTTAGTCTAGAAGGCAAGAGTCACAAGTTAATCACCTTAGCCTACCGTAGGCTTCAAAGGTATTACGAAGCTAATGAAGGCGAGGGGAAAGTATATAGGTCAGATTTCCAATTTGCACCAGTACCAGAAATGATTGTAAATGTGCTTAAGAATCTTGAAGTGGGTTCCAGTTTAGACCTGGGTGATCGATATTTTACCTTACCTTATCGGATGTCAGTTTAGAGGAGTGGTAGTAAGAAACAAAACATGAAGCACACATGCTATGGTAAACAAACAGTGCTTTCTTGGATGATTTGTGTGGGAACAATCCGGCAAGACGAGCCGGTTTACTATATGGATCGTAGAGGCAGTAAATATTCCGTGCTACTGAACGGTTCAATAACACAAGGTGGCATTCATTGTAGCTACTTCAATGAAATCATGTCGATTTGTGATTTTGAAGCTCATTCGAGAAGCGAACTCTCTGATCCACTAAGAAAAATATGTATAGAGGGAGGATCTTCTCTCTTACTTTCCATGTTACAATCATGGAATAAACAACATATTTCTAAACTTCGAAGTTTTAATTTCATTGATCCTACTAAAGACTCGCACGATGATATATGTATTGTCTGCGAAGATGGTGGAGACACGATCTGTTGTGATAGCTGAACAACAATTATCCATCGAAGTTGCTTGGGTATCAAAGTATGTATCTTGAAACATGATCAATATGTTGTTTTTTTAATTGATTTTGATATAATTGATCTTTAATAGAATTCTTTCATTGTGATTTTTACCGAAGTTATGTAAATTTTCAGGAAAAAAGTATTTAAAGACACATTCTAATTAAGTTTCAGGCATATTTAGTGGGAAGTAATGAGAAAATCTTATTGCTATGCTTATGCATTATAGTCTCGCGGTGAATCTATGATAAAGCCACAAAATGAAATCAGTGCAATTCAATGTTTGTATGCTGGAATATAAAGCATATCTGTTTCTTTTCCTTGCAGGTGGTTCCGTCTGGGGCTGGCACTATATTAATTGTTGTTGCAAATTTTATGGGTTGCCTGGTTGATATACAGACACGCATCATTTTATTGAGCCTTCATTGTTCACTTGCCGTTTTTGCGAGCGTAAATGTATGTCCTTTTTAGCATCCACATATTCTTTTGTTAAGTAGATATGAGTTATTTTTTGCATCCATCGAAGTTACTTGGGTATCAAAATCTAGGAAATTAAATAAAAACCTTAAGTTTTTCATTCACGAGTAAAAATTAGGTCTTCTGGTAAGTATAAATATACTGTCAGTGAAAATAGCGGGCCGGGATTCGCCCATCATTTCAACCTAAATTTTAATCGTAACCTTCTACGTTCAAGTAGAATTGAATGGTAACCACCGTTTATTTAAAATAATTTTCTAATACTCATATGAATATATAAACAGTAGCACATTCATTATCGAAAAAGAAAACATCAGAAAATCACGGTGTTACATTAAGCCACCCATGGATCATAGAACCGGGATAAATGTGATGCTCGGGGTTCTTTATAATATTGGGTAAGGTCACTTCATTAACCTTTGTATTTTTTGTGTTTTTTTTAGAGCCTGAGTTGCACCAATAACTTCTTCACCAAGAATGAAGTAACGAACTTTACTTTCAAATAACATTATTGACAGAAAACAACCCCTTTGAGGGGAGACAGGGAGGTTTAAATACAGTACATTATTACAATGAGGATAAAATAGAAGTGATTTTTTAAATGATTTTCATAGTTTTGACTTTTGACAGTCATATTTAAGAAAATAATTTGTTGCGTATATCCTAATACCATGGATACAAATCTGTTGTCCAAAAAATGGTGACTCGGTCCCCTACCAATCAAAAATTGAAAATGTGCATAAGTGTTAATGAGTTCAGATTTTATTTTATTAAGTGACAAATTATAATTGGTGGGGGACAGAATGTGACAGAAAAATATGACAGAGGATCTTCATCCCTAATACCATATAACTATAAGGCAATCATTTGTTGTATATATCCCAATCCCATACAACTAAAAATCAAAATTACTTTGTGAGGTTGGATATATAGGTATTATTTATTTATTTTCCATATGTGGCACTTATATTCTTATTATCTTTCAGGTCAAACTTCGAACGCCTAAATTTTGAGAGATTTGTCACTGCAATTCTAGAGAAAGATGATGAGATCATCTGTGCTGCATCTATCAGGTAATGTCTATATAAATTTAACATTTTCTCATAAATGCATCCCATGCAGCTTATAAGTGATTAATAATTAGTATGTCTAGTGAAGACTGGATATGAAAATTTATATATTTGTTGTGACTCCAAACAATATATGATCAGTTTAAATTGTTTGGTCAAACATTTAAATTTATATTTTGGATATCAAATTTGATTTAATGGTTGGTTTTAATATTTTTTTGGCGCTTGTTCCAGTTTCAATCTGTATGTATGCATTATGCAATATGATCTTTCTTTCTATTATAATTGATTGTAAGTGGTTTAGTTGCTGGGCTGTGAAGATTAGGTATTTGATTTTGATCGTGAGCACTTCATGTAGTTAAAACCATTGGTATGTTATATCCATGTATACTATCCTGAAACCTTCTTCATGTGTGACACTAACATCGTGTTGGCGGCCAGCTTGTCTCTGGTTAAATATACCTGTTATGTTGTTATCTCAACATACTTCTTGGTGATTGAGAGTAAGAAGTTTGTTTTTATTTAACAAAGAATAATGTTTTTATGTGAAGGAAATAAAATGGATAGTAGAAAAGGGAAAATACTCAACCTCTTTTAAAAATTCATTTGGTTGATTTCATAGCTTTACTCTTTGCTTTTGATTTTTCGCTTATTTTACAAATACACTGCTAGTACATGAGTATTCATGGATGCTCTAGACACCTCATGTTACATGTAATACAATAGACTTAAGCAATGTTGTATAAACAATCAGATTGTGTTAAATCTTTTCTCAACTATGCGAGCTGGTTATCAAGAAATGTTAGATGTATACTTGTAGGACACCTATATGGAGTATAGATCTCTATGGATGCATTGCAGATCATATGATGATTGTGGTTTACATCTTTTCAGTGTCGTTGCTCTCGAGTAATCATTGCCACTAAATTTAGTTATCTATACTTTTGAAGACTCCCTCTTATGACAAACTTTTGGCTTTATTGAAAAAATTCTCTCGAGTAATCAAGGCTTGATTTAAGCCGTGGCGAATAGAATCGATAACTAAATTTAGTGGCAATGATTACTCGAGAGGGAGTCTTCAAAAGATGTAAACCATAGCCTTGATTACTCGAGAGAATTTTTTAAATAAAGCCAAAAGTTTGTCATAAGAGGGAGTCTTCAAAAGTATAGATAACTAAATTTAGTGGCAATGATTACTCGAGAGCAACAACACTGAAAAGATGTAAACTCACACAAATCATCATATATATTTTTTAAATAAAGGCTATGGCTTGTGTGAAACTATCTTATTCACCTCGGATTAGATATCATAATAATTAATTCTGCCTTTAGTTTTCTATCCTGTAGCTAAGAATAATCAATTCTCGTGTATAGATTTACTTAATTTTTTTAATGCCCTTGGGTGCATGCTAGTAAGTGTGTAATCTACCATGCATTGTGAAGCTTATTTTTGTTTGATGGAAGAAAGTGAAATGTATATAATTTATTAATTATTAATAATTGATGAAATAGGACCCATGAGAACCATCTAGCAGAGATGCCATATATTACGACCCACTATGCTTATAGGCAACAAGGAATGTGTCGCCGGTTTCGTGAAGGCCGTTGAATTGGTGAGTTCAGAATTAATTAAGGTTATATATTTTGTCTCTTCAGTTTCCACTAGTGCAATAAGTGCTTTTTACGTCAGTTAAAATTGATTTTTTACGTCAGAATACTGACTGACGTAAATACAGCTGACGTTAATAGTTAATATTTTAACATCAGTTGAGAACTGACGTTAAATATAACACTATTAACTTCAGTTCCTTAACAAAACCGACGTTAATTTTGTAAAAATTAACGTCGGTTTTTTAAACAACTGACGTTAAACTAAAACTATTAACGTCAGTTCTTTAATACAACGGACGTTGATTTTGTTAAAACTAACGTCAGTTGTTATAAAGAACTGACGTTAAAGGTTTAATTTTAACGTCAGTTGTAATAAACAACTGACGTTAATAGTGTACTGTATATTTTATAAAATACTATTAACGTCAGTTGTTTGATACAACTGACGTTAATAGGTTTTTTTTTTTTTTAAATTCAGTTTTAAAATATCACTCCCCTCAGCTATCCCTGCATTCAGTCCCAGTAACACAGAATATCACACACATTACAGAATTGCAAAGGAAAATTGAACAATGGGGGGACTTAAAACCAAAACCCATGTATATATATAAATAAATTTTAGTTCTAATGTCTAAAAAACAAAACTATCTAAGGATATATATATACATGTTATTAGTTAATTTCTAAAGTCTAACAAAAAAACTATTTATCTAAGTAGTGCGGAGGTATGTTGGCAATTCCTTTTTCAGCCGCATACTTGAAGAAGAATTCAGCGAAGCGCATCCTCAAGTCTCTTAACTCATCTTCTTCAATAGACGATTGGTCGATAAATGCCTAGACACGTTCAAATAATAACAATAACATCAATGCAAGTCATCTTCAAAACTATAATATATAATTTAACAAGTTGTTTAAATATTACCTTCTTCCATCCATCCGTAATAGATGCGGAGACTATGTTCAGCATATGAAGCATCGCATAATAGCCGCACGACCAACTGTCAGTTTGAAATCGAGACTACCAACAAAATTAATTTCAACGTCAGTTGAATATACACATAAATTAGTAATTATAATATTAATTATTTGATAAATAAACTACCAAACCTTGAGGATGTTCCATACAGGATTTGCTTTAGCCTTAGAAGTCCTACTTCTCCCATTGGCGCAACTTATGCTACTCGCCTTCAGCGCGCTATCATAAACAAATAATCATGTCGATCAATTAACAAACTCATATATCATGTATGTAATAAACTAAAAACAACTGATATTAAAACTTAAATTAAATTTAAGATTAGTTACTTACATATTTACAGCTTCTACCACCTTCGGTGGCGGATCATGGTGGAGAGAGCAGAAGAATATGACAGTATGCCTAAACGGGCGAAGTACGAACAACTGCCAATGGCGATCCATACAGTAGGGAGCCAGATATAATTCTTTCGGATTGTCTCCCAACAAGTTCCCTAAGTATTTACTCAATGCATCGCCAGGAAAGAACTCGGGCAGAAGGATTGACGGATCTAAGAAACCGTAAACTGATGCAACGCCCTTATCAAGCTGAAGACGATGGAGATACCTAAGATATGAAAAGGTGTGGATGTTAATTACATAATATATATATTGAAAATAAAATAAATTATTAAATGGAAAAATACCAAAAATAAATAAGTTATAAAATTAAAATTAACTTACGTGCACCAGAGACTGATGACATTGTTGTTCATCCAGATGTTATTTCTGCAGGCGTTCCCGAGATCGTCACCAATGAAGGAAAATATCCTTTATTGATCTGGGCGTGCCACCCATCCATCGTGATCCAATGGACATTCAAAAATCTCAAACGCATAATCCTCACCAAGTGAGAACAAACGAGTGATAGGTGACAGCGACACCGACGTCGACTTGGCCTCCAGTTTAGGAAAAATAAAATATATAAGTTTTTGATAATTAAAAAAAACACAAGTAATTATTTGACTAATTTGGACATTAATAATGAATAAATACCTTTGCTAACATTTCGAGCTCACGTCGTTAGGAGTCCAACTCAAGCTCACGCCTTTTCATTTCCAACTCATGCTCATGGCGCTGGACTTCCAACTCCCGCTCCCTAGCTGCCAACTCATCGTCCTCCACATGTGCCATACTAAAACTCTCTTTTGTGCTCACATGTGAAGCGTTGGCAAGCCTTGCGGTGTCCTGGGATGTACCGACGGAGGAAAGCTCTCTGGCAAGCGCCTGCTTGAATTATGGGTTGGCTATTAAGCCTTGCATCAGATGTGTTGTAATATCTGGGTTGGACATGAGGTGCTGAGTAATGTCAGCCAAAATTGATGCTTCATTGACCACCCGCTTTCGCGAAGAAGACTTGCCATAATATTGTTTGATGGTCACGTTCCGAGGAACACCGAGAACCCGACCAGGATGGTCTTTCTTGCCTAGAGCGAGTCATCAAGATGTCTCCGCCGTCCGGAAGGGATGAATGCGCCCTGGGAGGATTTTGCTTTAAGATCCATCTACAATGAAAAAAATGAAAAAACGTGCAAGTGAAAAGTGTTGCAAATATCTATACAAATATCAATTGAAATCAAGTTAATTATTTACTTACAATCTTATCTGCCACTTCGCGAGTGGCATCAACTTTAAAAGATCCCGCCTTTATCATGCGGCCGGCTAACCAGACATCCTCGCGGTCGATGTCCGACGAAGGACTTGATGGTGTGCCCTCAGGCACCTCTCCTCTTTCAATCCTAGCAGAGTGCTCTTCCTGCTTCGCCCTCAGCCTATCCGCCATCATCTGCTGGATCCGAGTATGGTACCCACCCTGAGACATGGTGTGGCGGTGGACGTTCTTCGCCTGATTCTGCTGACCCTTATTTGCCTTAGCCTATTCAAACAAAAACACATAATTAAATACAGTTAAATGATCTATAACAAGCATACAAAATTAACTTAATCAACCAACCTGAAATTCTTCATCCTGTCGACTCCTGGCAAACATATCCCAAGTATCCTGATCAATCCAGGGATAATCCAAGAACATTTTATCAAGCCGCTTCTTCCCAGATACATAGTACCTGGTAAGATCATGCTTGAACCCATTCCAACGCTTTGATGCCATTTTCATACATTTATGACGATGATCCTCGTCATTTGGCACAGTCCAAGCTACCTACACATTAGATACATATATAACAACTGGATGGATTATAACTCGGATAATTATCTAATAATGTAAATCAAACGAATGTAAAGGTAAAATACCGTGATAGCCTCCCAAATCTGATCCTTAACGTTCTGTGGAACGTCATTCCAGTGGTTGTAGTTTATGCTTACATGCTGCTTCGCTTGTAGAAACACCCACTTATTAAATTCTTTAGCACGGGGTCCCTGGGTATTTAGATTAGCATCAAAGGACACCTCAAGCTTCTGTCCGCTCTGCCTGTCCTTCTCTAGTTTCTTCAACGAGGTGGCTCCTCTACCCCGTTTCCTATGAGCCTGTGATGTCTGTATGGACAAAAAAAATGATAAAATAGAGGGTTGTAACATTATAAACTTACATTAACAAGAAGGACTAAAGATAGTATATAACATGTAAACTTACACTAGAATCAGGCGTAGGCGTGATCGGGTCCTGCGAAACCCCCACAGTGTCCTCCCGTGCATGTGGGCTATCCGACTGATCCATATGTATGCCTGCTCATAAACAATATATATGTATTAACATTAGGTTATAACTCAAAATAAATACAAAAGTATAAATAAAAATAACTAGATAGGTCCTGTAGATATACAAAACATCCATATATCCAATATAAGGACAATACGGGAGATTGAAAACTATAGTTTTTGAAGATTGCCAAGCACTGGTCACGGCCTGGCCGTGATGTCCATCACGGCCGTAACGTGCCAACTGAACCAGACCCTCATAGGCAGAACTGATCACGGCCTAGCCGTGATGAGCATCACGGCCGTGACAGATCAACCAGCAGAGCAACATGCACTCAAAACCAAAAATAGAGACATTCCAAACAACTCAAACTCACGGTTTAAAGTTACAACTACTGAGACTACAGTTTCAACATACACTCAAAACCAAAAATAGAGACATTCCAAACAACTCAAACTCACAGTTTCAAGTTTCAACTACTGAGACTACAGTTTCAAACCAGCAGAGCAACATGCAGGCACTCAAAACCGTGAATAAAAAAATGTGCCCTAATTAAAGACTCACCAGAAATAGGCGCTCGCGTGGTGGTGGGGGGGAAGCTCGAGTGGTGGCCAACGTTCGATGTGGTTACTAAAGTAGAGGGACAAGGAGAGTTAGTGCGCGGGAAGGCCAGGGGAAAGAGAGATGTCAAGTTATTGCAAAGAATGAGCGGGAAAGACAGAGTTAGGGGTTAAGAGTGTACCTCACGGTGGTGGCGAAGAAGCCCTCGCGATGGTTGCGGTGGATATGAGCTCGCGATTAGGGCAGAGTGAGAGCGAGAGTGAGGGTTGAGCGTGATGAAAAGAGAAAAGACATACAGAGAAGTGGAGAAGGCGCGCGGGGGTAAACGTTATAATTAAAATAAAACAACATTTTACGTCGTTTTTGGTAAACACGACGTTGAAGATCATATATTTAACGTCCGTTGTCTTAATAAACGGACGTTAAAAACTCTCACACTTATTACGTCGATTGTCGGTAATAATCGGCGTTAAAGGTCATATATTTAACGTAAGTTGTATTAAGAAACTGACGTTAAAAACACTCACAACTTCTTACGTCAGTTGTATTACACAACGGACGTTAAAGGTTTATTAGTTTCTACAAAAACATTCATTCCCTTGACTACTGTGCTACTTACCCATTCACCTTTGTACCTAATCCTCTTAATGAGCATTAAGTTTATAGATAAGTTTTCAAGAAAATCAGAATAACTTAGTAACTTCATACACTGCTCCTATAAATAGCTTCCTTCCATCCTTTTAATTAATTTTCTGCTTCACAATATGGCTCTGTCGTGGAGATTAACTTCATCACTCTTTCTTCCTATTCCTAGACTCAAAGGTCTTTGTCTTAATGGTCAAACAACTTCTGAGTTTGAGTAAATTACATTACATGGATATTAAGGTTGGGTGAATCACGTAATGTGATTCTCTCACTTTATTTCATCCCCATCATCCCTTTTACTTTGCTTTGGAAGCAAGTGATTGTGGATTCAAGATGATGCATCAAGGAACTCCACTGAAGAAGAAAGATGCAAAGATCCATTTCACTTTGCTTTCACTGCTAGTGACTGAGGATTTACTTTGCATCTTGGAATTCAAGTGAGGGAGGTGATGCATCCATTGGAGTTTCTGATGACAGGACTGAGAAGAAAATGATGTTGATGCAGAAACTTTTTTATATTTTAGGGCTATGTTGCAGAAATTTTTTATCTTTTAATCATGTAATTTTAACTTATGAATCGCTTCAATGTCATACGATTTGATTATACATATAACTTGTTTTATGGTTAGTGTTTATTTATTTTAATTTGCACAATAATTTGTTTACTAATTCAAGCTAATTAATAAAAATTAAAAATAAACTTGTATAAAAAAAGGTTTAGAAATAAACTGCAGTACTATATGGAGTGATCTGCGTTAAGAGGGACAACAGGGACATGACAACCAATGAAATGAGTTTCATAATTATTTACGTCAGTTATTTATAGAACTGACGCAAATAGTTTACCCACTACCTCATTTTTAACGTCAACTTAATTGATGACTGCCAAGTTCCCGTATATTAATTACATTATTTCCAATATTCATTCTGCACGTTTATAATATATAGGATTATTTACGTCAGCTATTTATTTAACTGAAGTAAAAATCAAACTTTTAACGTCAGTTGTATAAAAAAATGACGTTAACAATTAATATTTTTTATTTGAAAAACACTTTTAACGTCAGTTTTTTTAAAAAACTGACGTTAAAAGTGTATAGATATCTGCAAAAACATTCATTCCTTTGATTGTACTGTGCTACTTACCCATGCACCTTGTAACTCAATCCTCTTAATGAGAATGAAGTTTATAGGTAAGTTTTCAACAAAATCAGAATAGCTCAGTAACTTCATCCCCTGCTCCTATAAATAGCTTCCTTCCATCCTTTTAATTTTCTGCTTCACAATATGGCTCTGCCGTGGAGATTAACTTCATCACTCTTTCTTCCTATTCCTAGACTCAAAGGTCTTTGTCTTAATGGTCAAACAACTTCTGAGTTTGAGTAAATTACATTACATGGGTGATAAGTATGAGTAAATTACATTATGTGAGTTGCTCACCTTATCACCTTCCGGAGAATCAGCTGCTGGAGGGCTAATCAGGTGCTCGGGGGTCACAGTTCCAAAACCTCAGCTTTGGCAGCAAGTGACCGTCTTGGAAGTCTCTAGAACCACTGCCTTTGCTTGAAACAGATCTAGTGCACCTGTTTTTGCCTCTCTCTTGAGCTCTCTCATGCCCCCAGCTTTTACGAGGTCTTCGGAGTATAGTTTTCCCTTTGGCATATTTCATAAAACTCTCTGATGGGATGTAGCTTTAATGTTTAGGATTTTAAACCCTTTCAATGTAACTTTTTATAGGATTTTAAACCCTTTCAATGTAACTTTTTATAGGATTTTAAACCCTTTCAATCTTCTCAGTATCGATCAGACATAAAGACTTCATGAATGAGATCCGGTTTGGGTTATTGATTCAACTTATAGTTTTCAAAAACAGAAACACAAAACATCAAAGCAAATCATGTGAAACTGAAACTTTGAGGAAGGTAACGCGGAAGGGATCGTATACTAGATAAAAAATATTATTAAAATAACCTTTAACGTCTGTTGATATAAGGACTGACGTTAAAAGTGAAGTGACTTACTTTAACGTCAGTTCTTTATAGAACTGACGTTAAAATGTTCACTTTTAACGTCAGTTCTTTATTGAACTGACGTTAAAAGTGAGTCACTTCACTTTTAACGTCAGTCATTAAAACAACTGACGTTAAAATTGAATTAATGAAGTCTGATATTTACAAAACTGTCACCGCCTCCTTTTTAACGTCTAGCTTTTGGTTAACTGACGTAAACCTTTACCGTCTAATATATCTTTTCCACTAGTGTTCATGTACAATCTGCATGAACAATTGTTCTTTTCTGCCTTCAAAACTTCTGATCTTTGACTATTACCATTTTACCAGGTACTTAGATCTTTCAATGTTGACTTATTGGTCATACCAGCTGTCTCAGAAGTCAAAGAAACTTGGATTTCTTCTTTTGGGTTTGAGCCACTTGTCCCCATCACCAAGCAAATATTGAAAAATATGAACCTAGTTACATTCCTTGGCGTGGAATCCTTGCAAAAAAAGATATCAGAACAATTTTTTTTTATGAAAATCTAATTCCTGCAAAAAGTACATTTTGGTATACTAGACATGTCCTTTTAATTGAAGTAATTGTGTAGGCCTGGTGATCATACATACACAACACACCATTTCTATACTTTTTTCTTTATCTGAAAATTAATCTAAACTTGTTTTTCTGAACAATGCAATTTGTTGCAGTTTCTAATCTTCAGAAGAACAAGGGAGTGCAAATGGGGCGGGTAAATCTGGATCTGGTGTGCACATCTGGGTCTGGCTAAAAACGTAATAGGCATATCAGATTGATTAAAGTGGATGGAGCCTAGTGTCTGTGTGGCCTAAACACTGCTTCTTCCGTGGCTCTTCACCGTGTATCCGCTGGTGGTGGCTTCATGCCGTAGAAACTTGTTTTGTAGCCCAGTGATGTGTTTTATGTTTTGATCTTATTTGTAATTATGTGGCAGTGTTGTAGGTTGATCTGCCATGTGCTGTTGTGGAAACATTTTTTGGTGGTTTTGTAGCAATGCATTCTACAAGATCATAGACTCAGATAGTTAAGCCATCTGGACTTGTACTTAAGGAAGCTTATTATTTCATAAGATTTGACTTTGTAGCAAATATTTAAGTACGTAGCTCTACGTTTAACATTTTGGACATTCCAAATTTGCTTATGAGACCTCAAAAGTAATTTTCATAATAATTGGATCTGTTTCTTTTTAAAGTGTGTCCAATAAAATTAATTTTGGGTGGGTATAGTTAAATTTAAGAAAAGTAATTTTTTTTCTTATTCATTGAGTGGAATTGATTCTAAGCATTGGATCCGCAAAATTATTTATATTTACACTAAAAAGGTAATTTTACTTTGTCACCTAAACAAAATCAATTCTTCTAAACTTATTTTTAAAATATCACTAACAATTATAAGTCAATACTTTTAACTACATTTCTTTTAAATCAATTTTTTTTAAGATCAATTCTTTCACAATCAATGTATGACATACTTTGCTTTGCAAATTAATTTGAAAGAAACTTCAGTGATACACGCTAAGAATTGTGATTAGAATTTTAGTTTTTACAAATGCAAATGTGATCATTGGCTATACTACAATTACAAATGGGATTACTGGCTATGCCACGAGTTAATTTGTCTTGACTTACTTTGTGAACAATTCATGTGGTGGGTCAACTCGGTTAATCACGATTATTTATATTTTCATTTTCTAAAATTTTGATTTATTTCTCAAAATGTAAATGTATACATCAAATAATTTTAATTTATAATATTTTCCCACAATTTTGATGAATACGAGTAAATTGACAATTTGGTATTTGAAATTATTCTTGCTTTGCAATTTAATTCCTAAAATTTATTTGTATGTGAGAATTAATTTGTAAATTTATAATATTTCTATAAACACTTTTGTTGAGTATTTTCAATCTAGTTAGGAAGATCTATCAAAAGTTTTGAAAAAGAGGTACTAACACTCTATATATTATATCTTTTAGCATGGTAACCTAGAGCCGCCTCTCTCTCTCAACCTTCCCTCTACTCCTCTTTTTCTTCTTCCTCATCCACCGGAAGGGGGTGGTTTTGGGCCATTTTTTGGCCTGGAATCACCCCTCTACATCGTTTTTTCTCTCATTTTATCAAAATAAGTGGTTTTTCCACATAGATCTAGTTTTTCTTTCGTGTTTTTTTTTGTGTTTTCGTCGTCTGCATTAGGCGGTGTTTTGTTCGTCGTCTTGTTGCGGTGTCTCTAGGTTTCCCTTCTTGTTGCGGTGTTCGTTTAGTTCAGATTGGCAGATCAGCTTCGATCCATTAAAGATTCAATCAAAACTTGGGGGTCAACGTTACAGATCCAGGGACATGGGTATTCCGGTCACTTCGATTTTTTCACGTTTGTAGGCATTTTACCGTGTTATACAATTAACCTGGGTGCTGTGAGTTTGTTCGTAGATTCATCAATTTTCGTATTTTAGTGATGTTGAATTTGTGTTGTTTTCGATGAATTTTACCAATTTGAATGATTGAATATCTTTTTTAGTAAAAAAAATCTTTATATATATATATATATATATATATATATATATATATAATGTTCAATTGTTTACGAAATTTGTAATCTTAATAACCTACATAAAGAGTGGGATAAGGTGGTAAACAACCATGACTCTAAGGAATAAGTATACATGTTTGAATCTACGGTCGGATGAAAATAGTCTTAAGAGTGGTTTAAATGAATAGAACCAACTAAAATATCTTGTGGTCTAACAAAAATTAAATTCTTAATATATCACATATATAACTTATTTAAGCTTACTTTATAAACAAGTGCGTGCTTTTATCAAATAAGAAAAATGTTATGAAAAATGGAAGGGAATTTCTGTAACATCCCAGGCATCTTTATGGGTGGACGACTGTCCCCAAAAACCAACACGAGTCTTTTCAGCGTACTTTGTCCTCACTCACACGCTTCCTGGGAAAACTTCCCAAGATGTCACCCATCCCAGGGTCATGCACGTTTAAATGTGGAATTCTTAAGTCATGGGCTCCCGAAAAGAATATGCATATTGTTTATATAGGTAGTATTAATCAATTCATATAAGTCATCCTCTACTGTATAGTCACATACCTACACAATCTTAAGATCCCTTCATTAGGATGTGTAATCGATTCATTCATGTGTCCCTCTGCCTAGAAGTCTGCCAGGAGTCGCTCATTGTCCGTGCCTTCTAGCACCGACGACTACTCCCCACCTTCATCAGCCCCGGGTGTCACAATTTCTGTGATTAAATAAATTCATTTCAAGTGGAAGTAACTTGCCCCCACAAGGAGGAGGACCAGGGGTACCTGAGCTCGAATCCTTGTGGAGTCACCCTCACGGGGAGGCTGAGAACTAAGGGGTAAAACCCTACTTAATCAGCAGAACCAGATGTTATTCCCACAGCGGGTACAAAGGACCTAAGTCGTGGGATACTTTGGTGGACCCACTCGACCCAAAGGGCTAATTAGGGTGGGCTCCAAACAAAAATAAATAAATAAATTCATTTTAGGCCATCATATAAGTATTTTATGTATTTTAATTATTTAATATCTTTTTGACTAGGTTAATTATTTGATATTCAATTTAGTCAAAAGATTTATTTAATATTCAATTATGTATAGCATTTTTTAAATCCAATTTAAAAATAACATTTATCAACATTGTCATTAATGATTGAAAATTAAATACTAATATTTATATTATGTGTGTGTGTGTGTGTGTGTGTGTGTTGACCATCATATCATTCAATGCTTTCTTAAATACTAATATTTATATTATATATTTACCACTATAATATAGATGCATTCCAAAATGTCATTGCCTTGGCCTAAAATTAAAATTAAAAAAAGGTTAATAGAGAGAGAGGGTGACCGTCGGAGGGGAACGGAAAAATTAAGGAGAATTGAAGGTTAATTGATAAGTGACGACCATGCAAGAAATCCCACCCCAATGTCTCTTTATCTAAGTAACGTCCGAACCCAACAACACAAGTAAAACCACCTTTGCTCTTTGAAACTGATCGAAACCACAAAACCATCATACAAAAAACCAATGTCTCACACCTCTTCTCTAAATTATATATACTCTCTCTTCTCTTAAAACCTAAACTCACACAATACACATTCCTCAAATTCCAATCCAGCACTCCATCCTAAGATTTCATGTCTGCGATTCCTCTTTGCCTTGGTAAGCTACGAACCTTTACCATATATTCTCTGATTTGATGATGCATTCCTTTTTGCCTTGGTAAGTTACGATCCTTTACCATATATTCTCTGATTTGATGATGAAGACGATCTTGATAGGGTCCTTTTTATGTTTTGCTCTTACGATCCTGTAAGCTTGTTTTTGTTTAGAATATACGAGGGGATGTGTTCTGTGTGTTTTAGGCGGTTGGCAAGGGGAAGAAAACTTCAGAAGGAAGGAGATCGCATAAATAGAGTGGTTATTGATACGTGTAGTGAGAAGTCTTTGGTGTCTCGGAGAAAGACACTAAACTCAACAATTGTGAGTAAAAGTCATGGTGGCAATGTTAACTTAGCTGTTCAGAATGAGAATAGTGGCGGAAGGAAACGTAAATTAGCCGATGTGTTTGAGAATATTGAAAACGAAAAATGAAGAAGCTATTGATGAATTTGTTAGTATTAAGGTGAACAAGGAAGCAAATAATGGCAAGGGGGAGGTGAAATGGAAGTGCAGGAGGCCTCACATAATAGATTTGAACGCTCAAGATAATGCACTCCCTAAGGTCCATGGTACAAAATTGGATGCAAGTGATGATATGAACTCCACGAGGCCCTTGATAATGTTGAAAGAGATAGATGAATCATTTTTTAACTTACAAGGTCTAAGTATCCATGATGACTTAGATCCCGAGCTTAGAAAAAAGAGAACAACTTTTTGTATTGTATGATGTTTGTTAGTCGATGCATAATATGTACTTAACAACGTAAAATTTACTAAAATATCCTATATAATATTTGTTTTGCATGAGAGGGATCTTGCACATTAAAGGAGGCCAACGCGGCAATCAAAACAGTTCCAAGTTTTGGGAGGTAATAATATGTGACAAGACAAGTACGACATTGATCCCACCGGAAAGTACAACAGTAGCAGCCAAGGCGATTCCGATATCCGAATAGAAAGGATCAATGTTTGTCATAATGAGGCTTCTAGTGCCAAGTACTTTCCCAAGGCTGTGCTTATGGCTCTTGAACCTCGCACCATGGACAACATCAAATCAGGCCCTTACAGCAAGATCTTTTGCCCCGATAACTTCATCTTTGGTCAGTCTGTGTCGAAAATAATTGGGCCAAAAGTCACTGTACAAAAAGTGCCGAGTTGATAGACTCTCTTCTTGATGACTATATTTTGGAATGGATAATGCTAAATAATGCCCTTAGGGTATTGTTTAAGGTATCAAAAGGGGAAAAATTGATTGGGAAATTGTGTATTTAACATTTTGAAAAGTGTTACACTTAGTTTTTCAATACAAAATTTCCTTTTGTGGGTTCCTTAACCAATGCTATTAGAATACTTGTTAGCAAGACCCTAATAATAATAGCATGACTTGGGTTCAAAATTATTTGATATGGTTCCCTTTGTAATCCCACGACACTATAAATCATAGTTGAGGTTGTGGTTTGCTTTGCTTTGAAATGTGGAAAACCTCCTCTTAACCTAAATATTTGTTTAAAACAAAAAGAATCCTGACAAAACTTGACTGGGATTTTGGGATATATGGCATACAAATAGTGGCAATTGCAGCATTCACCATGGGGGTTTAGCTCGATACGTACACTTCATGATTCATGTCTTAGTATAGAACAAAAACTAGTATTGTGCTCCTCTGAATCCAGCTGAGTATAAAAATCAAAATCAAAACATGTACTGCATTAATATAATAAATCCATATGAACCTTACAGTGCCCAACACAAAAACGAAAAGGACGAAACTTAGGTATCGGGCGCAGCTAGATAACATCAAAACCACCACCCACCCTGGATATTAGTTGTGTTACACATAAATGGATAAACAAGCCAAAGGATTTGAACACCAATCTGAAAATGAGTATCCAAATCCTTTATGCCTTGATTTTAACCACTGCCATGATGATAACTTGGCAGCTTCCATGACTGCTCCTGTTGTCCTTATCACAGATTTGAAGACGAGTTGATTTCTAGCAAGCCAAATATTCCAAATTACAATAAACCAAATAACTTGCCAGGCATCCTTTTTTCTTCCTCTATTAAATATCAGCCCCTGAAACCAAAACTTTGTAAAAGGATGTTTACAACTATTATGTAAAACCGATGATAAACCAAGCCAGTGTAAGCACTCCCACCAAACTGCTTAGAAGAAAGAACATTTAAAAAACAAATTATTTGAAGACTCAATGCCCTGTGAGCACCCTTTAAAATTAATATTGAACTTTGCAAGATGCCTCTATAAGATAAATTGTCTTTAGAAAATCCTATTTTGTGCAAGTCTCGAAACAAAAGCGGTAATTTTAAGTGGCATTAACATGTTTCATACCCTGCATAGAAACCCATCACCTATGCTTTGTTGACTCTCCACCAAGTACTTGTATGCCGATTTCAATGAGAACACGCCAGGAGGATTTAACCTCCATTCTCAACAATCATCAACACCCTCCTTCACCTCCACAACCTCTAAAAGCTCCCTCAATAAAACATGTTCCCACTCAATGAGATCCCTCCTCCCCTCAATCCATTCACCTAAACTCGCTACCTTAGCCTCTTTAAAAAGAGAGAGATTAAAGAGCCTCGTAAACCTAATACACAAAGACCCACCATCCTTCCAACAATCATTCCAAAAAGAATTTTCCAACCCATTACCAACCTTTCTCACACACGACTCTAACAACCCCTCCACTGAACACACAGAACACACATATTTCCATCACACAGACCCCTTACTCACACCCTTTCACACCCCTCCCCCCCATGCTTCGCCCTTAACACTCTATTCCACAAATAACCTCTCTCGACTCCCACCCTCCATCTCCATTTACATAATAAAGCCAAATTAAAAGCCCTCAAGCCTATGTTGGACTCAAAGTGGTTCTGGTTTATTTAATCTCTAGGTTTTGATGTTAAGAAAATGATTAAATTTTCTTTGACAAAGTGTTAGTTGAGATCTAACTAGTGCTTTCAGTTATGTAGGAACGCTTTTATAAGTAAAATAAACTTGGGATAAGTTCCAATTGAAAAATACGCGTCCACCCTTGTAGACGGGCTGCTCAAGAACAGTGGTAAAGTTACCTTGTTGTTTAATTAAGTAGACAGGCTTTCTTTAGTAGACGAGGCTATAAATGAATACCTAAATAACTTGTTAGGAACAGTAAGTCCAAAGACTTGAAAATAAGCATGTCTATCTTGCCACGTCAACAGACGAGTTCTATCCTTGAAACTCAAGTATACATCCATAGTGCCTGACTAAAATTCAGTAGAAGTCCATCGTTCCACGTCATTGGACAGAGTTTCTCTAAGGACTTAGCAAGTCCAAAGACTTGTGTGGACGAGCGCTTCTGCCACATCAGTGGACGAGCAGAATTAAACCTTGTGTAAATGCGTTCTTAAACTAAGTGCCTGTAGACGGTTCTATATGTTCTATATCTTTACTACCTTGAATATGATTTAGTGCAATCTGGTCCACGATGAATTTATTTCAAATGATTGATATTTATTTCAAATGAATATTTGGTCTTCCCATTTGTTTTTATTCGATTAACGTCTTGTTTCCTTTGAGAAAATTCATAGTACTATCAAGGAAATACAAAAAGCAAATAGTACAATTGGAATTTCAAAACGATATGTACGATGACATCTTTATTGCTAAAAGCTAAGCTATACACAAAGGAGGAAAGAAAGTTTTTAAGGTACAATTGCTCAGAACAGTAAGCCTCCATTTTGTGATTTTCTGATAACCAAGGATGATTTTCAACATGGAGAAAATAAGCTATCAGTCTCAAAAGATATCATGCATTTAATGCTATCTCTATAACGGGACTATTCAAATAACCGTTGAAGATTTACAAGAGAAGTTGAATACAACTATATATGTAGACGTTCTCAAGCACTGAAGAATAACTTTTGCCATTTGAACAATTACAAGATATTCAAAGCTCATATTCTCGTTGTAAAGCAAAAGTCTGTAATTCTTAAGGTTGAATATTTTTAAAAATATTCAGTTGATCTTAAACCTTCATACCCTCACATATAGTGAGTTAGAAAGATCTCAGAAAATCCTTGTGATTGTATTAGAGCCTGAAGAGGTTTGGCAAGAAAGCAATACTTGTAGCCTGTATAGGTGAAGAATACTTGTTGTAGAAACTATTTGGAAATAGTGGAGAAAATACTTCAAGTAGAAGGGACTGGATGTAGCTCATGGTTCGAAGAGAGTTAACCAGGATAAAATACCTGAGTGAATTTTCTATCTCTTATCTTTTATAGTTTTATTTATTTATACTAACTGTGAGATTTGATTTTGGTTTTTTTAATCTTTTAAAAAGGATTTCTTGTGTGCTTAATCTTTTTATCTTCTGCTTGTGAAAAGGTTTCTCAAAAAGGGTTTTTGCGAAAATAATTAATAAACACAATTCAACCCCCCTTCTTGTGTTTGCCTGTGCCAACTTCAGCTTACATATTTTCTTCCAAGCCACCCAATGAACTCACTTCTTTTCACTATCCCCACCCCATAAAAATCGTTTAAAAAATGATTCGATTTTATAAATAATACTGAGCTTTGAAGAACGAAGAAATTATATCGGAAGTACCGTCAGGATTGACTTTAAAAGGACAATACGACCTCCAAAAATTAAGGATTTACTTCTCCACCCAGACAACCTTTCTTTAATTTTCTCCACAACAGGTACCCAAGTTGACAAACGTCTCGGATTAGCCCCAATAAATAACTCAAGGTATACAAAATCTATACTAATATATAAGGTGGCTAGCTATTTTTACTGTACATCCACTTGGTAAGTTATAGATTTTTTGGTATTATTTTATTTGTTACTTTTTATAATTTATATATATTTTTTATAAAGTGGGGAAGGGGTGTTATAAGGGTTTAGGGTAGGTGGGGAAGGTGATGTTACGAAGGGGAGGGGGGTAAGTAAAAGGGGTGGTAAATAAAAATAATATTTATTAATATTTATTATAAATAAAATTATTTTTATAATATATTTAATTATAAAATATAAAATAAAAATTATATATTACTTTTAATCTATATATATATATAATACAAATAATATGTTACTTTGTTAATTAGGGGTACTTATGTCATTTTGCATATTCATCATCATCTTTTTAAAAAATTTCTCTCAACTTCTTCCTTATCATACCAAAAGCTAGAGCCCAAAGGCCCTATTAGAATGAAAATTATGTGAAGAGATTTGAATTAGGTGAGGAAGAAAAAGAATGTAAAATTTGGAAGTAGCTGAAAGAAATTCTTACCTGATAACATTATTATTAATATTTATTATAAATAAAATTATTTTTATAATATATTTAATTATAAAATATAAAGTAAAAATTATATAATAATTTTTAAATATATATATATATATATAATACAAATAATATGTTACTTTTTTAATTAGGGGTACTTATGTCATTTTGCATATTCACTTGATTTTTATCTTCAAGAGGTGAATCATATTCTCCTTCCCTAATCATGTCTATGTTCTTCAATAAGTTTCATGATTCAAAGTTTATTTCATCTATGTTCATCACTTTTAAGTTTCTAGATCTAGAACTTTGAAAATTCATAACAAATTCCAGAAAAATCTAATGATGTTGAAACCACTTCCTATGTTCTTATAATCATGTATATTGTCTGTATCTAAGAGCATGTGATGATCAAAAATTTTCTTCCCTTGAAACCCATCTTAGCCGAATCCTAGAGGAAATGATGGACGGAGTTTTTGTTCTTGCTTTTGATGTATGATGATGTCTTTCATCATACATACTTGTATGATGATGTACGAGTTGGTTCATTAAACTAAAAACCCTAGCCTCATGGACATGTCTTGGCCGAATCTACCATTCAGAGGGTCAGGATGGTTTGAATTCTTAACTTTGTTGTTTAGCCTTAATCCATTTCCTTAGGTATATTAGGATCATTAATCCATGACTTAAGCAAGTTTGGAGATTTTGAGCCACAAAACCCTAAGGAGGCCGTGACCTATTAGAGAGGATTAGGTGTTTGTTTTGCTTGTTTTGATTGGTTGTTTGGATGTGTTGTTGAAGGTTAATTGTTCTACGACGTACGAGGGTTTCCGACAATCGACAGAGTTCTTTTAATTTCACTAAGGAGCTTCGAGAGGTAAGGGGAGCTTACCTGAAGGATTTTTCTCGATAACCATTTACGTTTAGTGTAGTTTATATAATTTATATGTGGTTGTGGTTATTTGTTTATGTTGTTTACGTTGTGTTGTTTATCTATGTATTAGTGATTGATCTGCTCTTAATTTATTTAATTATCTGCAGTAGTATATTATATTGCTATGATGCATGATCTTCCTGGTGATATAATTCTGATGATGTTGTTGAATGTTGTTTCAGAGGCCTAACAATGGTCAGTGCACAACCGATTAATCAGATAAAAGCTTTAATAAGCTATGTAAATTATATTCAATGTTTTATGGGAAATGTTGGAATATAATAGTGGTGGAAAATATTGTTTTGGAAAAATAGTGAGTTTTGAGAAATATTATTATTTTAATGATTTATTAGTGTAAAAGTAATTTATGAGTCACAGTGAGAGCGTAACCGTGAAATTATTTTTGTACTGCTGATTTTTACGTAAGAAATTCCGTAGTATTATGAAAAGTTATTTTGAGAAATTGATATTCGAAAATACCTTATTTATTACATAAGAAAATTATTTTAGAAGAAATGTTAAAGTTTGACTTAAAAACGTTTTCTTTGAAAATGCTAAACGACGGCAAAGTTTCGAAATTATTTACGGTGGGGAGTTTAAAAACAGCAGTACTTATTTTGAAAAGAGATTTAATCTCAATTGATTTATTCTTTCTTTTTTTTTTATTGAAGTTTCAGTAAAAGAGTTCTTGATGATTTGACGTTATTTCGGGAAAAATGAGTTTCCAAAGGAAAATGGGTTTTTCTATGATTTGACGTTTTACAAACGAATTTCAAGTAGAAAGGATTTTCTGTAAATGAGTTTTACTCAATGACGTATTTCCGGTAACTTGGATAAGTTGCGGAGATCTTATTTTGGATTAGTTTTTCACATAACGAAAATGACGTAAACGACGATATGGAACTTAGTAACCGAGATGTCGGGGTGCTAGTGTTCTTATGACGTTATAGACTTGGTGTTCAAGTAGACGGTGTGTCTACTTCGCGACGTAATAAACGACGGTAAAAGATAAATGATGTTTCTATTACCACGAATCTAAGACCGGTGCATCGGTCTAGGGGTTTCGTGATTGAGCACTCGAACTTAGTCCTGTGTTATTAAAGGAAAGTTTTAAAATGATAAACTCTGTTGGTCGCAAGCTTTGAGCTTCGGCAAAGGAAAGATTGAACACAAAGAAAAATGACGAGAATAAAATGTTTTGCATGAATATTCGGCAGACATGCCTAACGAGTTAATCATGGTATCTTAATGATATTCATGTCTCGACGTATTTGTTAATCATGGTATCTTTATGATATTCATGTAATCGACGTATTCATTGTCCCTTTGGGCAATCGACGTACAATGAAAAACCATAAATCGACGTTCTCACTGTGTAGGACAGTGGGCTATGGTAAAATCGATGTGCCTCTTTTGGCAAAATCGACGTGCCTCTTTTGGCAATCGAGCTTGATCAGCTCATTTTAAATGACGTTGGGGTTCTCCGGAGATTAGGTGTGAATGTTTAGATGATATATTGAAGTGTTCATGCATAGTTTTCCAACATTGATGTTTGGGGTGTGGAACCCATTGATAAACTATATGCTATAATATGGATGCTTATGTTGTTATAAACATGTATATGTGTATGTGCCTTCTTTTGTGTCTCGCATTTAGTTATTGTGTTAAATCCATATATTGGTGTCTCACCCTTACAAACATATCAGAGACGCACAAGGGGTGTGATCTCTACAAGAAGAAGAAGGCTGTCTAGTTCTAGGCATGCTGTTGCTGCTTCTATCGGGTGTGGTGTCTGTTAGTTACGACCAGCTTAGGTCCTATTGTGTTATATTATGTTTTGGGAATAAACTAAACTGATAATGATCTAGGTGTGAAAACATATGAGGCAGTATAGTTGTATGACTAATATACCTTATGTATTTAAGTATGATTTGATTACGTTGTTGTTGTTATGAGGTGAAAAAGAAGAAAAAAATTTATCACCATATTTTGAAAAGATAGACGTTGAGAAAACATTATTTTCCGAAAGCAACCAGCAAATTAAGTTTTATTTCCGCAAACGGGAAACCATGTGATGACCCGAGTTAGGGTGTCACAGATACCAACATGGTGTGGCACAGTTGGTAGATAACGGAGCCCTTTAAGCATGTGGTCAGGGGTTCGATTCCTGGCTCACGCGTATGGAAGAGCATCTGTTGGGAGAGGTCAACCCCTTAAATGGATCTCAGTACCTCGAGTGATTAGAGGCACAATTCAAGTTATTAATGATAACAATGTTATCAATAATAATAGTAATTGATAACCCGTATGATGCACGAGGTGCAAAAATACTAGTATATGATAAAATTTATAAAATGTGAAAGCACGAAAATACATGATGTGTTTGCAGTTTACTTTTGGCATAGCAAATGCAAATGCACGTTAAGTACTTTGCTTTTCGTCCTACAGTAAATTGAAAGATAAGACAAATGTTATCTATAATAAGTAAAGAGTAATATTTAAATAGTACGAAATGAAACTGCATACGAATTCGCAATAAAAAAGGAATAATGTCGTTTAAAAGTCAATATATTTTTCATTCTTCTTTTTTAATATATAAAAAAGACACAATATTGTAAATTCGTCAAAATTCACAAAACCCAATTTCATGTTTTAATATACAGTTTTATACTTAGTTTCTTCCTAGGGCTATTAGTTTTTTAGTCTTGGCTGCTGAGCTTACAAATGTATGGGTGAAAAAATGCTCAGACTTATTGGTTTGTAACTTACTTGAGTACATCATGTACTCCATCAATACAACTTTTGATTTATCAACAAAAAAATTGTTATCTAGCACTACTCATAAGTAAATAAAAACATCTTCAAGGTTTGTGGTAATCAATCCAAAGAATTATAAAATAAAGGAAATTCCTCACAATAATAATGTTGCATCTTAATTCTTAACCATAAAAGTCAAGGAATTTCATGCTTCTTGAGATTTCCACGATACATACTTCTATCTACCGAAAACTTTCCATATTTGACTAGTTAGGTATCCTAAAGAACATTAATTTAACTGGCCAAACAAAAACTATTGCAGTAAAGTGGTCACGATTCATAAATTGGTGAGTAAACCCGCATAGATGAATAATACAACTGAAGCACATTAAGATTGGTTCAATCTACGTAGATTATTAAAAATCATCGTTGCTTGGACTAAACGGCTAAACCAACATTACTCTAATTGAAGTCCTTCAAATTAAAACTACGCAAAATGAGAGCATCCTGTGTCCCAAATAAAACAAGAAAGTTATATACATTAGAAGTTAAAGAGAGAAAAAGATGGATACGGTGGAAAGCAAACGATGCGTGGCTACGGGGACCAACATTGGGTTCAGGTTCCCAGTCCCTACCCACACCAAAAAAAAAAAAGTAAAAATAAAAAAATTAAAGATGTCACTACGCAGTAGTACTACGTCTTACTCACTTCTAAATTCTAACTAAATAGAAAAACAAAGTTTTGCTAAAATACTCATTAACTAAGTAAGACAAAATAATATTTAAATAAAAATGTATATATTTTTAGTTGTTAATATTAACTAATTTTGTTTTTTTTTTCTTAACAAATGTTCTCAAAGACGTCTCTTAATTAGAAAAACCATAAAAAATAATAATAATATGAAATGTGAAGCAGGCACATTAATTAATCAGACAATCATTAACTGCAACCCACGTGTTACGTGTTCAACTTATATATGCATATGCACTTGCACGGTAGCCATGGGTCTGGATAGACTCACGAACCTGGCCAACCCGACCCGATCCAACCCTATCTTGATTTTGTAGGTTGGTTTGAGTGATTGGGTTGGGTTGAATAAAAACAAAGAGGATCCATAGAATATGGATTGGGTTTCAGAATTGCAAACCCAGTCAACCCAATCCAACCCCGGTCAAAACATAGAAAGTTAAAAAACCTTGTTTATTCTTTATATTGGTCATATTATCATAACCTGTTAATGTAATTTAAAGCTTTAAATACGTTTATTTGTGATTTTCGACATTTTTTCACGATTTTTGTCCTGGCAAATCCGCAGGCGCGAACTAACATGATCCAAATATAAAAATATGTGTGTTTCTTGCTAACCCAACGACCCACCCTACCCAACCCATGAGTAGTCGAATCAGGTTGGGTTGGTTTTCATGATTTTTTGTTGCAAACTCAACCCAACCCACTCACCTTTAACTTGGTTGGGTCCTAAAACCTACTTAACCCGGCCCAAAGTGACCCATGACACCCCTACTTGCACCCTCACCACAAGTCGCAACAGTTAAGCGTGCTTGACTTGGAGAAATTCTGGGATGGGTGACCTCCTGGGAAGTTTTCCCGGGAAGTGTGTGAGTGAGGACAAATCACACTGAAAATACCTGTGTTGGTATGTGGGGACAGTCGTCAATCCATAAAGCAGTCAGGGATGTTACAGGAGGAAGAAAGAATGAGTTACCAATATGATTGATACTAGAGGATGCACCATTAGCAACCTTGAGTTTGGAATCTCCATGGAATGTGTTCATGCTCATTAAATTGCTGGAATCAGGGGTAACATGATTGGTGGCACCAGAATCGGGGTACCATTCAGGGTCATAAAATGTTTCTGGAACAGCTGGCATGTTGTTGGTTACATCATCACCAGACCTAAGCTCACTGCTCATTGCAGTGCCTGATGGAAGATTAGGGGAGGGTTGCTGAACGGTCCCCTCTTGGAATGTAGGATCAAAGGGATGGTAACACTTGAGAGCAGTGTGACCATACTTTTTATGAAGTTGGCACTGAGGTATGTTCCCTTGTCTGCCTCCTCAGAAGGACGGTCTTCCTCGGCCTCTTGAATTGAAGAACTGAAAACGACCTCCACCCCTGTTGGTGGATCATCCTCTTCCTCGGTTATTTTGCTGGTATTGCATAAGATTTGCTTGAAGTTGCTTCAACAAAATGGTTTTAGAATCTTGTTTCTTTTTATCAAAACGCTCTTCTTGAGCCATTAAAAGAGCCTCTATTTCATCTATGGAGTATGGCTCAATGCGCGACATGATTGATGTCACAAAAGGATCGAATTCTAATGGTAAGCCATCAAAGATAGCTTGAATTTGTTCCTCAGTATCGATAGGAGCCCCAATTGTTGCCAACGTATCATTAATCTTCTTGATTGAGAGCATATACTCATTGATGGTGCCAGTCTTGCGAATATTTCTCAACTGCAATTTCAGTTGGGTGATCTTGGCCCTTGGTTGTGAAGCAAAGAAGACTTCTAGCTTTTTACAGATCTGATAGGAGTAGTCGCAGTCAACCGTTCGTGTGGTTAGGGTTTCTAACATGGAAGAGAGCAGCCAAGATGCAAGAAGTTGATCTTGCTGCTCCCAATTGTCGAATTCAGGGTTGATGATATCGTTCTGTTGATCAGACTCAGTGAGATATTGCTTTGGTTGTCCTCTATTAGTTTCTTCAATGTGTTTCTTCAGTTTACAACCCTTGATTGAAAACAGGTCCTGTTGTTTCCAAGGTAAGAAGTTCGTCTCATATAATTTGATCCCTATTGGGTTGGAAAAGGTTTGAGCAACAAAAGGTTTGGGTGGTATGGGGGATTTTCAGCCATGGATGGATCGACTGTGCTGCTAAGACCATGTAAGGTATCTCACAACAGAGAAACAGATGGAAAGAATGAAATCAAAGATAAACTGAATATACTCTCACTTGATTAGATAATGAAGAATTACAAGATGTTTATATAGAGCTCATATAGCTCTCAAGATAAAGGGGCTATAACTGAAACTGTTATAGCAACCACTTCAACCAATCATAGCTGATATAACTGTAAACTTATCTAGAATACAACTGATTGTAACTAACAAGATATGCTTATCCTGATATGCTTGAAGGGAGGATTTCGTTGAAGTCGTTGTAAAGGAAGGATAGTGGCTTATGTTTGGATGGAATTTGAATAAAGGGTGTCAATAAATTAAAGATTTTGAAAATGGGAGGGGCTGTAATGAGATTGGTCGTAATGCAAATTGGGCTTATGGGATTGCCTCCATTATCAGAGCATCTCTAATCAAACCCTCTACTATACGAAATCACCTACAGCGAACTCCTTCAATGGAGTTAGGTTTTTCAGCTCTTAATGGAGGAAGAAGATATAGGGACTAAAACGGGATTTATTTAAATATAAGGGTTAAAGTTTTCTTCTTCTTCTTTACATATTCCATGTTGGACGATACAAGTCAGTAAACTTACGGACACGTCAGCTACTTAACGGTACAAGTCAGCACACTAACAGACATCCGGGGGAAAACTAACGGATGGACTAATGTGTCCTAGTTTTGTTATTCTTAGAGATTAAATAATGATTTTTTATTTTTTAGGGACTAAGAGTATACCTTAAGTTTTCTTCAAGGACAGTTTTGGGCCTTTAAAGAATGTTCATTTGTTTTCAAAATTTTTAATCATAGTAACATACATAAAGAGTGACTTAAGGTGATAAACACCCCTGATTCTATGGGATAAGTATACATGTTCGAATCTATAGTTGGATGTAAATAGTCTCAAGAGTGATTTAAATGAATAGAACCAATTAAAATATCTTGTGGTCTAAAAAAATTAAATTCTTAATATATCACATAAATATCTTATTTAACATTACAAACAAGTGTGTGCAGAAGAAAAATGTTATGAAAAATGGAAGAAAATTTCTTCACATAAATAAATCCATTTTAGGCCATCATATAAGTATTCCATTTATTTTAATTATTTAATATTCAATTATGTGTAGCATTTTAAAATCTAATTTAAAAATAACATTTAACAATAGCGTCAATAATGGTTGAAAATTAAAAATACTAATATTTATATTATATATTTAGCATCATATCATTTAATGCTTTCTTAAGCAAATTATATATATATATGATAAATTCTCTTTCAAATAACAATTTTTTTTAAATTGTAGCCCAGGTATACACATATTTTATTAATATATTTTATTTTAATCGTATATTTTGAAGAACAATGTACCTCGATTTCTTAAATTTTGTTCTTTGAAGGATTTAACGTATTTTAATTATGTAACGTGATTTTGATATTTAATATTTTTTATGTATTTAATAATCATTAATATATAGTATTTGTCAAAATGAAATTAAATAATAATATTTATTTATATATTTTATTTCCCTTCGAAAAAGAAATTATTTATTTTAATTAATAGTTAAGAATTTAATATTAATAGATATATATTAAATATTCTCGTGTCATTAATGCTTCCCAAGTTAGTTTTTATTAATGTGTAAATTTTTTTAAATGTAAATAAATTTTATTAAAAAATGGAAGGAAATTTATTTGATTAGAAAAATTTTATGGTACTTTATCAAAATAATATATAATATTTAAAACAATATTATTCTCAAATATATTAAAAATTCTCAAATAATAAGAAAAGCAAATCATTAAAGAGGAGTTATATATATATATATATATATATATAATAAAATAAAATAAAAGGTTAGTAGAGAGAAGAGATGCTCGTTTGAGGGAAAGGGAAAAGTGAAGGAGAAGTGACAAGTGGCGACCATGCCTGAAATCCCGCCTCATAGTCTCTTTACCTAAGTAACGTCCCAACCCAACCACACATGTAAAACCACCTTTGCTCACCTGGCTCTTTGAAACCACTCGAAACCACAAAACCATCAAACAAAAACACTTGTCTCACATCTCTTCTCTTAATTATATATACTCTCTTATCTTCACACCTAAACTCACACAACACACATTCCTCAAATTCCATTTCACCCCTCTGTTCTAAAGTTTCTTGACTGCGATTCCTCTCTGCCTTGGTAAGCTATAAACTTTTACCATATCTTCTTTGATTTGATGTTGCCGGTGATTTTGATCTGGTCCTTTATGCTTTGTTCTTAAGTTTTGATTCTTAGAGCCTCACTTAAGTAGGAAGGAAGTTTTTGGTTGTTTTTAACTTGTGATTATGTGTTGGAATCTTTAGACTTCCAGGGTGAAGCAAGCAAGGAATATTGTGGTACACAACAAATGACAAGAAACACCTCCGCTTTGAACTCAGGTAAGAGGGGACAGCCTGAGGGATATTTCAATAACTGTATGCAATTGTTTGTGGGTTATGATGTGGTCTTAAGTATTGTTGTGATTATCTAAAATGATTATGTGATTGAACTATCTATGCTAAAATGTCTGAGCCTGATGATTTACTTGATGATGCACTGAGAATTCGATATATGGCATGAACTGTATTACTGTCATGATATTGATGTGGAAATATTACTGTTGATTGATTGATTGTCTAAGAAGCCTGACATTCATCGGTGCTCAATTAATTATGATGGTAAAAGTCTTTATAAGCCTTAAGAAAATTTTGGAACAAAAATGTTTATTTGATGATTTCTTCATGAAAGAATGAATATAAAGTCGGGATTTGTAAACGGAATATTTTAGTATGTTATCAATTTCGAAGAATGAGACAAAATATTTTGAGAACTAAGTGTGAAATATTTTAAAGGTAGAGGAAAATCTTTTTTTCTTAAAATAATTTTAGTATAAGTGAAGATAATTTTTAAAGTATGTTTTATGAAGAAGAACTTTTGGAAATGGTTGACAATATTTTAGAAAGAAATTTGAAAGGATTTTGACAACGTTCTAAAGATGGTTTGGAAGAAAAAGAAGGATTTCAAAAGAAAATGGATTCTTTATAACTTAACATTTTACAAATGAATTTCCAATGAAAAGAATTTCTGGAAAAATTTACTTTTGAAAATATTCTGGCAAGCCTGGATAAGTTGCCGATGTTTCATTTTGTATTTGTGTTTCATTGAATGAAAAAGAATAAAAACGTTGGAAAGCGAATCTAGTATGCGAGACGTCGAAATACTAGTGTTCTGTAATTTTACACGTAGGTCTATGATTCGTGTCACGTTTTTGTGGACTGTGTGTCCTATTCACGTTTTTGTGGACTGTGTGTCCTAATTACATTGTTGTGGACTGTGTGTCCTAATCCCGTTGTGATAAAGGTTATTAAAGGTGAATGTTGTTTTCTATGACCACAAGCCCAGACTGGTGCATCGGTTTAGGGCGTTGTGATTAAGCACCCGGACTTCGCGTCCCGTGTTTATGTTGAAGAATCTTAAAGTTAAAGATTTTATGAACGATTGGTAGCCTTTGAGCTTCGACAAGGAAAGAATGTACACACAGATAAACTTTGAGAACAAAATGATTTTTACATGCATTTATTTGGTAGATGTGCCATGTTGCCAGTAAGAAATCATTGAGTCATGTGTGGCCAATGAATTTTGGGAAATACGCCCTTGAGCTACGATAACCATTGGTTGCTGTGTGATCTGCCAGTGCGTGGACAGAAGTTTCCCATTTATCGTAATGACAATTGAGATGTCATAACTCGTGCGCAATAACCATTGGCTGCTGAGTGATCTACCAATGAGTTACAAAGGTGTTGGACATTGGATTGTTTTCGTTGACAATGATCCATGTAAAAAGCATGATCAGCTTAAATGAAAAATGAAGTTGATATCTCATGAGATTAGGTTAGAGCCTGAATATTGATGTGTCATGCATATTTTATAAAAAACCACGACTGTACGGGTATGAGACCCTTTGATATAATACTGTTTGTTTTCAAGAATTATATGGTATATGGCTTTACTTGTTATTTGATGTTTTGTGTCGTGCATATGGTTATTGTGATAAATCCATATATTGGTATCTCACTTTTGCACATTTTCTTGTTGTTTTCTTTTCCTATATGGAATTGTTATATTAATATATATATATATATATATATATATATATATATATGTGTGTGTGTGTGTGTGTGTGTGAGTTTAGATGGATCCAAACACCCCCTAGCTCCATAGGGCGAGATGACAATGATTTTTGACAATGCCCATAATCTGGGAGCGTGGGACATCCACCTGGGATCCCACTCTATGACCTATACCGGGCTGGTTAGTTCACTTGAAGGAGCTGTAGAGGGCGGACCACAACGGAGGATTCAGACTGTTCATTCGGTGAGGATTTCACTACCACCTCCATGGTATTACCTGCATGTTTTGGTGGAGCGAGGACAGTTGCACGAGCATCCAACTCTTGGAGTGCCACTTCCCGGAGTTGTGCCTGACTCACCCCCGGAGTATGATCTGGAGGAGTTCATCGATGATGAGCCAGAGTATATTGTTCTTGATGAGGACGATGACGATGACTCTCCTGACGAAGGAGGGGAGGTTCTGGATGTTAGGCTTGATTCGTCTTCTGGGAGTGGGGGTGTTCATTCTGGCCTTCCTAATGGCCATCTCTAGTTGGACCAGCTTTGTGTCTTCTTTTGTGGGGTATTTTATCCTTGTCCGGATGGTTCCTGGTTTCCGAGAACCATGGTATTTTGTGATGTGGTTCTGGACTTTTGCTTTATGATGTTTATATCTCTATTATCTACTCCTTTGAAACTATGTACTTATGATATAACTACTATTCTGACTTAGATATGTATGGGTATGTGCGACACCCCTTCTAGGGTCATCACACAGTAACACGTTGCGGAAAATAAAATTCAATTATGCTGGTTACTTTTGGAAAATAACATTTTCTAATACTTCACTTAATACCAAAATTGGCAATAAATTTTTTTCTTTTTCTTGTTAACTTGACAACATCTAACAACATACAACAACATAAGTAACACACCATATATATATATATATATATATATATATATATATATATATATATATATATATATATATATATATATATATATATATATGTCTATTTGCATCATCATTTTTGTACAAGGTAAAAACTATATAGGGCCTTCATCAGAACAGGCCATTCTTCAAGCTAAGAAAGGAAATAAAAACATAAGGACACATAGTGAAACGTCTAGGGCCATATACAAAAATCTTGGCTCTCAGTAGCCAGAAAGACTGACAGAATCACTACCCAAAAATGAAACTACCTACAGCTGGTCATAGACTAATGGTACCCATTGGGAAGACCGGGGTCAACCCCACTCCCTGCTGATGAGTCGGATGAAGACGCGGCAACACCCTCATCGGGTGAATCGTCATCATCGTCCAAAGGAATGTACTCAGGTACATCCTCTACGTACTCCTTTGGATCCTCCTCAGGATCAATAACCATATCCTCTGGGTCCACCACAATCTCCTCTAAAGCTGGCTCAGGTGCTGCCTCAGCTAAGGGCTGAGTCTCAAGCTGTCCATGATCGATCAGATGCTGTACAAGTAGCCACAAAGGAGGTAGAGATACCTCAATCGTCTCCTTAGACCTATACTCCCTATGGGGCCCCATCTCAATTGTGCCCTCTATAGTGTGTACATGCCCGGTATGACGAATGACATGGGCTCCTGGGTGGATCACCCACGCGTTTATGTTATCTGTATCCTCAAAATGGAGGCTTCGATCCCCCGTATGTGCCAATGGTATGGCCGGATCCATCTAAACTCAATATCACCCTTTTTAAGAATAATTTCGTAAAAATTGACGGAATTGTCCATCGTTTGCCATTTTAAAACGCATTTAGGTCAAAACATGACTCTTTGCCGAAAATTAATTTTTCCAACACTGTAATAACATTATTTTCGAAACTTTTTCGCTTACAACTTTATTTTCTAATATTTATAAATTTCTTAGGTCAAAATTAGCAATGCTAAAATAATTTCACGGTCATGTCCTTACTATGACTCCTAAAACGCTCTTTCGCTGTTAAATGATTAAAATAATATTATTTTTCACTTTTTCCCATTTACATCAAATAAATAACTAATTAATATTATATTACTATTTCCATTGAATTAAACTCATTAATATTATATTACTATTCACACAATCCACATCAAATAATAATATCATGCCAAGAATATAACAATTAGAAATTAAAAAATGAAATAAAATAAAACACATAATTAAATGCAGAAAATGCAGATAATTAACAGCAAATAATAACTAAGCAATTAATGCTAAAAATATTACATACACCCAATAATAAACACAACCAGTACAATTACACATGGCTATTGGAAAACCCCCCAGGTAATCCCCTTACCTGAAAGTAAAGTGTCTTTGAAAAATAGTTCGTCGGAAGTCCTAGTAATGCCGATAACGCGCGTACACGATAACTTAGCTTATCCTTCATTAAACACAACAAACAAACAACTTAATCAAACTTAAATCCCATATGTTGGTTTCGGCCTAGGGCTGAATTTGGGGTTAAAAATCCCTAAAATTTCTAAACTCTTGGATTAGTGATTTATAATCACTTAAAACCCTAAATCAATGATCATGGCATAAAGATTGAATTTAAATCTTCCAATCCTTCCAAAATTGAATTTCTCTCTTGATCATTAAAATGGTTTAGAGACCCTAATTTAACTCAAACAACATAGATACAATTCCTATATAGCTTATAAGATTGAATCATGTAAAGAAAATGAAGAAAATCCCCCCCCCCCCCCAACAAAACCCTAGGTTCGTCCTCCTTAGGTTAAATAGGTTAGAAATTTTTGTTGGATGCAATACTATAGATCTAGAATATAGGGGTGATAATAGGATTACAGAAATTGGTTTCATGCTCATTGGATTTTCCTATGATTTTCTATGAATTTTCAAATCTAAAAACCCTAAAATGCATCATATTGAAAAAGACTTCAAAATGAAAACCTTATTGAAGAACATGATGCTAAACAAGGAATATGAGTACGGTTTACCTCTTGGAATCAATAAATGAGCAAGAAATCTCCTACTTCCTTCACAAATCAAGCCTAGGTAACTTAGTGTTTCGAGGGAGGAAAATGGCAAAGGTTGCATGAAGAAGATGAGTTAGCATTTTATAGAAGTGGGAATGGCCTCTTGGGCTGGTTGGGCCGTGGGGAGGAAAGGACAATTGTGTCCAAAACACAAAAATTCAAGGGTAAAATGGTAATCTTGTACAATGGCAAACTTGTAAATAAAACCAACATAAAGGGTAATTTAGTCTTTTCCTCCTAAAAACTATCATGACAATGAGGAGTCATCCCATGACTCACTGGTCGCGCTGTCGCGCACGCGCCAAAAAGGTCGAGCGGGTTTAAAAGTATAGTATAGTGCGACACTCGGATGTCGTCTCTAAGGACTCTGAGAATATTACTTTTCACAAAAATAAGTTTTGGGGGGGTTTGGATTGGAATGCAATTAAGAACAAACAAAACAGAGCAATCAAAAACAAAGCAGTTGAAAAGGGTTTATCAGTTATCAAACAACGATTAATCTACTGTCAAGAATTCTCAACTATCCTTGGTTAATGTAAACCCAAGCCCTAAGCAGATTCTAATCCCCTTTCGATTACTAAGAACTAACTAACAACGTAATTGCTACTATGGATGCAAGTTCCTATTCCCGAAATAACAAACGGGGTTAAGCGCTCATGAACGAACGAACATGAATGAACACACGCGAAATAACAAACGCGATTATGTATAGGAAAATAACATCATCGAAACAAATCAATACAATACTACACACTCCTGAAATAACAAACAGAAATGTGTAATATGGTATTGAAAAGGGAAAAGCAATTACAATAGGGTTTTACAAAACCTCAAGTATAGAGAATTCCCAAACAGTAGACTAATCCTAGAACTTAGTTCTCCATAACAAACGAAATTACACAGAAAAAAACGTAAAACTAAACAATGGAGAAGCAAGAGTCCCTACAAAATATTCAGAACAGCCTTTTATACAATTTCGAATCGAGGAAGGCTCGCGAGGCGAACAACCATTCGCGAGGCGAATTTCATGAACTGTCAGCAACCCTTGGCATTCTCGCGAGGCGAATTTCTGCTCGCGAGGCGAGGATATGAAGAGTTTTCTTCTTACGCCCGTTATGGCCATCAGGCTCCAACCGTGATGCTCTCTGACTTCCAGACTCGCGAGGCGAATTGATGCTCGCGAGGCGAGACTCTTCAACTTCAAAACGCCACGGCCATGACCTTCTTCACGGGCAAGCCGTGATCGTCTCCGACTTTTTCAGGTTTGGAAGACTCGCGGGCGAGACCTCTTCGCGAGGCGACCCAGAGACTTAGCAATTTCTTGGAACAGTCAAGCCGGGTCGCGAGGCGAGCATGGCTTTCAAGGGGCGAATCCCCTGTTCTTTATTTTCTCAACTTCTACTTAACCCGAAAACAAGGAAATAAGCATAAGTGTATTATTTTGACTTAAAACTTGCTAAATTAACTTAAAACTACTCTAGAGACTCAATACCTTGCTTGAGGACAATCTAATCTAATTTGGGTGAAAATACGATATAATTTGCACAAAACCCTGGTCATACTAGCTATAAAACTAGATGAGCCAGAGGCTTATCAAAATACCCCAAACTTAAACTTTGCTTGTCCCCAAGCAAACTAAGACTCAAAAATCAAAAAGACTCAGGACCTTGCAAGCTTAAAAGATTCAACCAACATTGCACAAATTCAAGCAACTTCAAAGACAATTTTTCTTCATTGTTTCCCCCTTTTCAAACAGAGCAATCCCCACATTCATTTATTCCAAACAATTGAGAGTTTCATCATGAAAACAATCAGAAATCTAAGCAGGGAATCTAAGTCACACACAAGAGGGGGATCACCAAATCCAAACAACCCGCCTTCCTCACAAGGGCATTATTTGTTCACTCAGTCACTCAGTTTATGTCAGGCTAACAACTTGCACTCAGTTTCACTTTTCAAGTACACTTCCCACAAATTTGCTTTTCATCTCAAAATGGTTCCCACAGAGAACATGCAAGCAACATCAGAAGGTCTTTATTGGGTTGTAATGGGGCCTGGCTAAGGGTAGGATATACAAAAGGAACTAAGCTGAAGACCCTAGGAACTAAGAGAGCATGAACTATATTTACACATAGAAATTCACTTAAGCTCCTTTCTTTATTTTTTTCTTTACACTTCTGGGTGGCTACAGCTCTTTTTATTTCTTTTTGGCATTTTTGTCTTTTTATTTTTTTTTTTTTTTTTTTTTTTTTTATTTTTTTTTTATTTTTTTTTTTTTCAATCCCAACAACATTTTACACCACGCAGCCACCCCAAACTTTAGTTTCTTGCACCCATTCTAAGATTACATGCTCTCCTAATCCTAAGATCGGGTTAACATGGTTTTCCAGATTTTAGGGCTTATAACATTAGGTTATCAAGAATTAACAGGCTAATAGGCTCAAAAAGGGCTAACTAGGGAACATGCATTAGGAATTGGTTTATTCAGGCCAAGTAGCTATTTACAAAGAAACTGCCTAAATCATTTGCTACACACATATAATCATGCAACCCAAAAAAAGATTCAATCAAATCCAGGGAAGTGCAACTTGAAAGTGATTTTCACACATTTTAAAACATGTTGGAGGCTCAAAACCTCACCTGGACATTATTTGCAAATTATTTGAACAGAGATACTATCCCTAGTGTGTGTTCCCTATCACCCCAAACTTATCATTCATCATGCTATCATAACAGAATCCCAAGGTTCAGTTTTCAATTTCACATGGGAATCACAAAAAATTTTCAAATTTTTCAGCCTAGGGGGAATCATCACATGTCAATCATGCAAGCAATCTGTGCAACATCAATCAAAATCTAACAAACTTGCCAATCAAAAGACTCAACACACAAATGCTCCTGAGCTTCTCAAATTATTCAGGAGCTTTTATTCAAAGGAAAGAAAACTTTATTCTAATTCCTCCCCCACACTTAAAACATGCATTGTCCCCAATGAACAGCAGAATTATAAGATCATAGTGAGGGAAAGGAAAAGAGTACTCCCCGATCAAGTGCAGTGTAAGCGGGAGCTGTCACCTGGATCCCATTCCTTGCAGTCTAAGTCCAAAGAGGTAGAGAAGGCCTCCAGTGCTCCTTCATCTTCTTCATGTTTCTCATCCACTGCACTGACAATCTTATCACCTGCTAAACATGCAGCAATCTCAAAGACAAACCACAAAATGGTTAGCGTTAGTACAATCAAGAAAAGAAAGAATATCATCACAGCCATTTAATTAAGTGGAGAATTAGAAAACAAGTTCTCATGGTTATCCTCAATAGTCTCAGATACCAGCTCAATGTGGAATACAGAGTGCTCTTCCGCTGGATGTTTCATAGCATCAAATATGTTGAACTTTGCAACTATATCCCCAAACTTCATAGACATGGTTCCATCACCCACATCAATGTTAGTCTTGGCTGTCTTCATGAATGGCCGGCCCAGGATGATTGGTGATTTACTGGAATGTGTCTCGCCAGCCATGTCCAAGATGTAGAAATCAGCTGGGAAGATCAGATCATCAACTTGCACTAGTACATCTTCCACCATTCCCATGGGGCGGGCACAGGTCCTGTTGGCCAACTGAATGGTGATACCTGTGTACTTCAAAGGACCAAGATCCAGTTTGTTAAAGATGGAGGTAGGCATGACATTGATAGATGCTCCCAAGTCCAACATGCAGTTTTCAAACTTCTTGTCTCCAATAGTGCATGGGATAGTGAAGGTGCCTGGATCCTTGCACTTCGGTGGCAAAGTGCTCGAGTGAAAGCAACCACTTCTTCTGGCTTAGACTGGATAAGCGCTGAGACATTTCGTCCCAAGTCAACCCTCTCATTAGACTTCATCGTCCTCTTGTTGGTGCATAGGTCCTGGAGAAATTTGGCATCTCGGGGCACGTGCTTGATCATATCCAACAGAGGATATTAACACCAACCTTTCTTAACACATCAAGAATTGCCTTCTCTTTATCTTCACCACCACTCTTCAAATTTTTCTCGGATTCTGTGTGGGAATGGAATGGGTGGTTTATACACTCTCTCGTTTCAACTTCAACCACCGGCTCAGGGAGTAACTTCAACAAAGAGGCTCGGGAGTAGCCTTCATAGTTTCTTCATTCTTTCCGTAAGTGGCCTCAACAACCTTTCCGGACTCTCGTAGATATAGAACTCACATTGGGATTGGAGGCATTAGGATTTATCACTGGCTGTGCTGGCAGCTGGGTTGTTCCTTGACCTTGCTTTATATTATTTATGTCTGTAGCCATCTGTCCAATCTGTGTATGCAATGCCTGAATACTCGCTTCCGTTCTCTGCTGAAATTGTGCCTGTGAGGCCTGGAACTGTGCCTGGAACTGTAGATTTTGTGCAGCCATTTGTGCAGCCATTTTATTGAGCATGTCATCTACTGAAGGTCCGGAGGGTGCTGAAGTAGTCACTGGAGGAGAATTCTGAGGTGCCATCGGCTGTTGGGATGAGTTCCCATACCGCAGATTAGGGTGATTACTCCAGCTGGGATGGTACCTATTTGTTGAAAGATCTGGAATGCTGTATCTGCTCTGGTTATTGCCCTGATTATACTGATGGACTGCAAAGGCTTGAGGTGATTCAGTATTTGATCCTCCTTGCAAAATAGGACAAGCTTCATATGGGTGCTCAGGAGAACTGCACATGCCACATAACACCGCAGGCTGAACCCTATCCATCACCAATTTCTCTACCAAGGAAGTGAGCCTCATCAATTCTATCATCACTGCCATGGCTGGAAGAGGAAGTGCGGACCTCATGTACACCTCTAGTCTCAACAGAATTTCTTCTTGTAGTGAATTGCTGGGAATTCAACGACATGTTCTCAATAAGTTGCTTAGCAAAGACTGGGGTCTTGTCAACCAATGCTCCCCACTAGCAAAGATCCAAAATATTCCTATCCATAGGCTGCAATCCTTCATAAAAATATTGGATGAGGAGCTGTTCGTAAATTTGGTCTTGTCGGGGCAACTAGATGTCAACCGCTTGAACCTCTCCCAATACTCACCTAGCGACTCATTTCCTTGCCTTATTCCACAGATTTCTTTCCTAATTGCAGCGGCTCGGGAGGCAGGAAAATATTTCTCCAGGAAGAGCTTCTTCAAGTCGCTCCATGTGGTAATGGAATTCGGCGCAAGGTATAAAAGCCAATCTTTTGCAGCTCCCCGGAGTGAGAATGGAAAAGCCTTCAACTTGATATGATCCTCGCCATTTACTCCTTCCGGCCTCAAAGTTGTGGGAGCAGATAACTTGGAACTCCTTCAAGTGCTTGTGTGGATCTTCGCTGCAAGACCATTAAATCTTGGCAACAAATGGATTAGCCCGGATTTTAACTCAAAAGGTGTGTCAAACACCAGGATAAGCAATGCACAAACCATTATAATTCACATCAGGGCAGCAAGCTGCCTCAAAGTCCTTTGGTCTCCCATGTATTCAAAAGCAGTTTTAAAATTGGTATCACTACTAGTGCTAGCCCGAAATTCCCTACTGAGTGTGTGCAATGTTCTTTCAATTTCCGGTCAAAATCACACGATTCAGGGCAATTAGACCTAGTAGCCAGACCAATTCAAAACAAAACAAAATAAAAAGAAAGGAAGAAAAATAAAATAAAACAAGTTGCGAAAAATAACAACTCGTAGTCCCCAAGACACGGCGCCAATTTTTGGTCACTGTCGCGCAAGACGCGCCAAAAAGGTCGAGCGGGTTTAAAAGTATAGTATAGTGCGACACTTTCGGATGTCGTCTCTAAGGACTCGAGAATATTACTTTTCACAAAAATAAGTTTTGGGGGTTTGGATTGGAATGCAATTAAGAACAAACAAAACAGAGCAATCAAAAACAAAGCAGTTGAAAAGGGTTTATCGCTTATCAAACAACGATTAATCTCATGTCAAGAATTCTCAACTATCCTTGGTTAATGTAAACCCAAGCCCTAAGCAGATTCTAATCCCCTTTCGATTAAAGAATAACTAACAACGTAATTGCTACTATGGATGCAAGTTCCTATTCCCGAAATAACAAACGGGGTTAAGCGCTCATGAACGAACGAACATGAATGAACACACGCGAAATAACAAACGCGATTATGTATAGGAAAATAACATCATCGAAACAAATCAATACAATACTACACACTCCTCGAAATAACAAACAGAAATGTGTAATATGGTATTGAAAAGGGAAAAGCAATTACAATAGGGTTTTACAAAACCTCAAGTATAGAGAATTCCCAAACAAGAGACTAATCCTAGAACTTAGTTCTCCATAACAAACGAAATTACACAGAAAAAACGTAAAACTAAACAATGGAGAAGCAAGAGTCCCTACAAAATATTCGTAACAGCCTTTTATACAATTTCAGAATTCGGAAGGCTCGCGAGGCGAACAACCATTCGCGAGGCGAATTTCATGAACTCGTCAAGAACCCTTGGCATTCTCGCGAGGCGATTTCTGCTCGCGAGGCGAGGATATGAAGAGTTTTCTTCTTACGCCCGTTATGGCCATCAGGCTCCAACCGTGATGCCTCTCGACTTCCGGACTCGCGAGGCGATTGATGCTCGCGAGGCGAGACTCTTCAACTTCAAAACTGCCACGGCCATGACCTTCTTCACGGGCAAGCCGTGATCGTCTCTCGACTTTTTCAGGTTTGGAAGACTCGCGGGCGAGACCTTTTCGCGAGGCGACCCGCAGACTTAGCAATTTCTTGGAACAGTCAAAGCCGGGGTCGCGAGGCGAGCATGGCTTTCGCGGGGCGAATCCCCTGTTCTTTATTTTCTCAACTTCTACTTAACCTGAAAACAAGGAAATAAGCATAAGTGTATTATTTTGACTTAAAACTTGCTAAATTAACTTAAAACTACTCTAGAGACTCAATACCTTGCTTGAGGACAATCTAATCTAATTTGGGTGAAAATACGATATAATTTGCACAAAACCCTGGTCATACTAGCTATAAAACTAGATGAGCCAGAGGCTTATCACTCACCCCTTGTGACTCATCATGATTTGACATGTCCTTTATCCGTTAGCGGGTCCCGCAAATCCCGTTTTTAGCTCCGTCGTTTACCCGCTTTCATATAATGCCCGCATAATATATATTATTTCACTTTTAAGTGAAAATTTTAAAATATCCAAAGAAGTTGGAAACTTCATAAAAACCTTAAGAGTTTCATTCACGAGTCAAAATTAGGTCATTTGAGCAGTAAAATTCTTACTGTCATTAAATCGCAGATCGGGTTTCGTCTGAATTTACGACCCAAAATCAAATTGTAGCTCTCTACGGAAAATTAGAGTATGAATATGACCTTGGTTTATCCAAAATCATTTTCTAGATTTAAAAATAAAATTATAAATGATTCTGTTTATTTTACTGATATAAAAACAGTGAAAAACTCGTTGTTACAGTATGTATTTTTGCTGTTAATGACCTGAGTGTTCTTTTACCTTAAGGAAAGAAAAATAAAATTATCACCATTTTTAGTATACTTATTTAATTAGAAAATATTATTTTCCGAAAGTAACCAGCGTTTTAAATACATTTTATTTTCCGCAAATGGTTAACTATGTAATGCCCAAGTTAGGGTGTTACATATATATTTTTATATATATTCCATGAAAAACAAGTATTCTAATGAGTAGTTGGCAACAAACTTAAAAAAAGAAAGGTTGGTTTATTTTTTTCCACAAATTAGCTCTTGATCTCAAATTAAAAAATATATTAAATAATGTTTCAATTGATTTCACCTCAATATTTATTTCTATATTAAAATTTATAAGAAATTTTCTAAATAGCTTAAAAACATCATGATAACCTCAACATTAAGGGGATAACCCGTGCATTGCATGGGTCAAACATGCTAGTATTTTAAAAAACACAATGTACCTGGAAATCTTTTTCTTTTTTGACATATGTGCCTGGAAATCTTTAAAAAAAATTCTTTGAAGGATTTACCAATTTTAATTATGTAACATAATTTTTATATTTAACAATCATTAATATATATGTATATATAGTATTTCATAGATGAAATTAAATAATAATATATATTATATTAATAGTTATATATCTAATAGTCTCGTGTCATTATTAATGCTTCCCAAGTTAGTTCTTTAAATTTGTACATTTTTTAAAATTAGAGAGAATTTATTTAAAATGGAAGGAAATTTATTTCATTAGAAAAATTTTATGGTACGACCATGCATGTAATCCTTCCCCATTGTCTCTTAACCAAAGTAACGTCCCAACCCAACAACACAAGTAAAACCACCTTTGCTCTTTGAAACCAATCGAAACCACAAAACCATCAAACAAAAACCACGTACTGTATCACATCTCTTCTCTTAAAACCTAAACTCACACAGGTGGCACAAGACACATTCCTCAATTTCTAATTCACCCCTATGTCCTAAGGTTTCCTGTAGGCGATTCCTCTTTTCCATGGTAGGCTAGCTACTAACCTTTACCATATCTTCTCTAGTTGATCTGATGATGTTGATGATTTTGATATGGTCCTTTTAATGTTTTGTTCTTAAACTCTAATTCTTAGACACTCACTTTGATGCAGGTCTTGCGAGAATTTAGTGGCATTTTGTTCATCGTGTAAGCTTAATTATTTTTGCTTAGAATATTTGAGTGGGTGCATTTTGTGTTGTGTGTTTTTTTCCAGCTAACTTCAGTTGGAACCTACACTGTGTTTTAAGAAGAGATAGGGTTCGATCTATGTTAGAAATGAGGGACGGGGCGAGCTCTCAATTTGTGAGGTGGCTGGCGAGGGGGAGAAAATTTCAGAAGGAAGGAGACTGCATAAGTAGAGTGGTTATTGATTCGTATGGTAAAAAGGGTTTGGTGCCTCAGAGACAGGCACTGAACTCAACGATTGTCGGTGAGGGTCAGGGTGGAAATGTTAACTTAGCTGTTCAGAATGATTATAGTGGTAGAATTACAAGGAGCAAGAAGAAAATTAAGGATGGTGTTTTGGCCAGGAGGAAACACAGACTAGCTGATGTGTTTGAGAATATTGAGAACGAAAATGAAGAACTTGCTGATGAATTTGTTAGTAATAAGGCAAATAATGGCGATCAGAAGGAGTTGTAACGGAAGCGCAGGAGGCCTCGCATAATAGATTTGAGTGCTCAAGATAATGCACTTGATAGGGACCATGGTGTAAAATTCGAAGCAAGTGATGATATGCACTCCATGAGACCCATGATAATGTTGAGAGAGGGAGATGAATTATTTGTTCACTTGCAAGGTCCAAGTATGCATGATGACTTAGCTACTAAGCTTAGAACAAATCAATTTGCATGGAAACTAATATTGAGACAGCTCTTAGCTGCAGGCTAGAGAGTTGAACACATCCCTAAGAAAGGCAGTGAATACGATCATGATGTGGTGTATGTTAGTCTAGAAGGCAAGAGTCACAAGTTAATCACCTTAGCCTACCGTAGGCTTCAAAGGTATTACGAAGCTAATGAAGGCGAGGGGAAAGTATATAGGTCAGATTTCCAATTTGCACCAAGACTTAAATGATTGTAAATGTGCTTAAGAATCTTGAAGTGGGTTCGAGTTTAGACCTGGGTGATCGATATTTTACCTTACCTTATCGGATGTCAGTTCAGAGGAGTGGCAGTAAGAAACAAAACATGAAGCACACATGCTATGGTAAACAAACAGTGCTTTCTTGGATGATTTATGTGGGAACAATCCGGCAAGACGAGCCGGTTTACTATATGGATCGTAAAGGCAGTAAATATTCCGTGCTATTGAACGGTTCGATAACACAAGGTGGCATTCATTGTAGCTACTTCAATGAAATCATGTCGATTTGTGATTTTGAAGCTCATTCGAGAAGCGAACTCTCTTATCCACTACGAAAAATATGTATAGAGGGAGGATCTTCTCTCTTACTTTCCATGTTACAATCATGGAATAAACAACATATTTCTAAACTTCGAAGTTTTAATTTCATTGATCCTACTAAAGACTACCACGATGATATATGTATTGTCTGCGAAGATGGTGGAGACACAATCTGTTGTGATAGCTGAACAACAATTATCCATCGAAGTTGCTTAGGTATCAAAGTATGTATCTTGAAACATGATCAATATGTTGTTTTTTTAATTGATTTTGATATAATTGATCTTTAATAGAATTCTTTCATTGTGATTTTTACCGAAGTTATGTAAATTTTTCAGGAAAAAAGTATTTAAAGACACATTCTAATTAAGTTTCAGGCATATTTAGTGGGAAGTAATGAGAAAATCTTATTGCTATGCTTATGCATTATAGTCTCGCGGTGAATCTATGATAAAGCCACAAAATGAAATCAGTGCAATTCAATGTTTGTATACTGGAATATAAAGCATATCTGTTTCTTTTCCTTGCAGGTGGTTCCGTCTGGGGGCTGGCACTATATTAATTGTTGTTGCAAATTTTATGGGTTGCCTGGTTGATATACAGACACGCATCATTTTATTGAGCCTTCATTGTTCACTTGCCGTTTTTGCGAGCGTAAATGTATGTCCTTTTTAGCATCCATATATTCTTTTGTTAAGTAGATATGAGTTATTTTTTGCATCCATCGAAGTTACTTGGGTATCAAAATCTAGGAAATTAAATAAAAACCTTAAGTTTTTCATTTACTAGTAAAAATTAGGTCTTCTGGTAAGTATAAATATACTGTCAGTGAAAATAGCGGGCCGGGATTCGCCCGTCATTTCAACCTAAATTTTAATCGTAACCTTCTACGTTCAAGTAGAATTGAATGGTAACCACCGTTTATTTAAAATAATTTTCTAATACTCATATGAATATATAAACAGTAGCACATTCATTATCGAAAAAGAAAACAGTAGAAAATCGCGGTGTTACATTAAGCCACCCATGGATCATAGAACCGGGATAAATGTGATGCTCGGGGTTCTTTATAATATTGGGTAAGGTCACTTCATTAACCTTTGTATTTTTTGTGTTTTTTTTAGGGCCTGAGTTGCACCAATAACTTCTTCACCAAGAATGAAGTAACGAACTTTACTTTCAAATAACATTATTGACAGAAAACAACCCCTTTGAGGGGAGATAGGGAGGTTTAAATACAGTACATTATTACAATCAGGATAAAATAGAAGTGATTTTTTAAATGATTTTCATAGTTTTGACTTTTGACAGTCATATTTAAGAAAATAATTTGTTGCGTATATCCTAATACCATGTATACAAATCTGTTGTCCAAAAAATGGTGACTCGGTCCCCTACCAATCAAAAATTGAAAATGTGCATAAGTGTTAATGAGTTCATATTTTACTTTATTAAGTGACAAATTATAATTGGTGGGGGACAGAATGTGACAGAAAAATATGACAGAGGATCTTCATCCCTAATACCATATAACTATAAGGCAATCATTTGTTGTACATATCCCAATCCCATACAACTAAAAATCAAAATTACTTTGTGAGGTTGGATATATAGGTATTATTTATTTATTTTCCATATGTGGCACTTATATTCTTATTATCTTTCAGGTCAAACTTCGAACGCCTAAATTTTGAGAGATTTGTCACTGCAATTCTAGAGAAAGATGATGAGATCATCTGTGCTGCATCTATCAGGTAATGTCTATATAAATTTAACATTTTCTCATAAATGCATCCCATGCAGCTTATAAGTGATTAATAATTAGTATGTCTAGTGAAGACTGGATATGAAAATTTATATATTTGTTGTGACGCAAAACAATGATCAGTTCAAATGGTTTGGTCAAACATTTAAATTTATATTTTGGATATCAAATTTGATTTAATTGTTGGTTTTAATATTGTTTTTGGCACTTGTTCCAGTTTCAATCTGTATGTATGCATTATGCAATATGATCTTTCTTTCTATTATAATTGATTGCAAGTGGTTTAGTTGCTCGGCTGTGAAGATTGGGTATTTGCTTTTGATCATGAGCACTTCATGTAGTTAAAACCATTGGTATGTTATATCCATGTTTACTATCCTCAAACCTTCTTCATGTGTGACCCTAACATCGTGTTGGTGTCCTTCTTGTCTCTGGTTAAATATACCTGTTATGTTGTTATCTCAACATACTTCTTGGTGATTGAGAGTAGGAAGTTTGGTTTTATTGAACAAAGAATAATGTTTTTATGTGAAGGAAATAAAATGGATAGTAGAAAAGGGAAAATACTCAACCTCTTTTAAAAATTCATTTGGTTGATTTCATAGCTTTACTCTTTGCTTTTGATTTTTCACTTATTTTACAAATACACTGCTAGTACATGAGTATTCATGGATGCTCTAGACACCTCATGTTACATGTAATACAATAGACTTAAGCAATGTTGTATAAACAATCAGATTGTGTTAAATCTTTTCTCAACTATGCGAGCTGGTTATCAAGAAATGTTAGATGTATACTTGTAGGACACCTATATGGAGTATAGATCTCTATGGCTGCATTGCAGATCATATGATGATTGTGGTTTACATCTTTTCAGTGTCGTTGCTCTCGAGTAATCATTGCCACTAAATTTAGTTATCTATACTTTTGAAGACTCCCTCTTATGAAAAACTTTTGGCTTTATTTAAAAAATTCTCTCGAGTAATCAAGGCTTGATTTAAGCCGTGGCGAATAGAATCGATAACTAAATTTAGTGGCAATGATTACTCGAGAGGGAGTCTTCAAAAGATATAAACCATAGACTTGATTACTCGAGAGAATTTTTTAAATAAAGCCAAAAGTTTGTTATAAGAGGGAGTCTTCAAAAGTATAGATAACTAAATTTAGTGGCAATGATTACTCGAGAGCAACGACACTGAAAAGATGTAAACTCACACAAATCATCATATATTTTTTTTTAAATAAAGGCTATGGCTTGTGTGAAACTATCTTATTCACCTCGGATTAGATATCATAATAATTAATTCTGCCTTTAGTTTTCTATCCTGTAGCTAAGAATAATCAATTCTCGTGTATAGATTTACTTAATTTTTTTAATGCCCTTGGGTGCATGCTAGTAAGTGTGTAATCTACCATGCATTGTGAAGCTTATTTTTGTTTGATGGAAGAAAGTGAAATGTATATAATTTATTAATTATTAATAATTGATGAAATAGGACCCATGAGAACCATCTAGCAGAGATGCCATATATTACGACCCACTATGCTTATAGGCAACAAGGAATGTGTCGCGGTTTCGTGAAGCCCATTGAATTGGTGAGTTCAGAATTAATTAAGGTTATATATTTTGTCTCTTCAGTTTCATGTACAATCTGCATGTACAATTGTTCTTTTCTGCCTTCAAAACTTCTGATCTTTGACTATTACCATTTTACCAGGTACTTAGATCTTTCAATGTTGACTTATTGGTCATACCAGCTGTCTCAGAAGTCAAAGAAACTTGGATTTCTGCTTTTGGGTTTGAACCACTTGTCCCCATCACCAAGCAAATATTGAAAAATATGAACCTAGTTACATTCCTTGGCGTGGAATCCTTGCAAAAAAAGATATCAGAACAAAATTTTTTTTATGAAAATCTGATTCCTGCAAAAAGTACATTTTGGTATACTAGACATGTCCTTTTAATTGAAGTAATTGTGTAGGCCTGGTGATCATACATACACAACACACCATTTCTATACTTTTTTCTTTATCTGAAAATTAATCTAAACTTGTTTTTCTGAACAATGCAATTTGTTGCAGTTTCTAATCTTCAGAAGAACAAGGGAGTGCAAATGGGGCGGGCAAATCTGGATCTGGTGTGCACATCTGGGACTGGCTAAAAATGTAACAGGCATATCAGATTGATCAAAGTGGATGGAGCCTAGTGTTTGTGTGGCCTAAACACTGCTTCTTCCGTGGCTCTTCACAGTGTATCCGCTGGTGGTGGCTTCATGCCGTAGAAACTTGTTTTGTAGCCCAGTGATGTGTTTTATGTTTTGATCTTATTTGTAATTATGTGGCAGTGTTGCAGGTTGATCTGCCATGTGCTGTTGTGGAAACATTTTTTGGTGGTTTTGTAGCAATGCATTCTACAAGATCGTAGACTCAGATAGTTAAGCCATCTGGACTTGTACTTAAGGAAGCTGTGACCAGCTTATTATTTCATAAGATTTGACTTTGTAGCAAATATTTAAGTACGTAGCTCTACGTTTAACATTTTGGACATTCCAAATTTGCTTATGAGACCTCAAAAGTAATTTTAATAATAATTGGATCTGTTTCTTTTTAAAGTGTGCCCAATAAAATTAATTTTGGGTGGGTATAGTTAAATTTAAGAAAAGTAATTTTTTTTCTTATTCGTTGAGTGGAATTGATTCTAAGCATTGGATCCGCAAAATTATTTATATTTACACTAAAAAGGTAATTTTACTTTGTCACCTAAACAAAATCAATTCTTCTAAACTTATTTTTAAAATATCACTAACAATTATAAGTCAATACTTTTAACCACATTTCTTTTAAATCAATTTTTTTAAGATCAATTCTTTCACAATCAATGTATGACGTACTTTGCTTTGCAAATTAATTTGAAAGAAACTTCAGTGATACACGCTAAGAATTGTGATTAGAATTTTAGTTTTTACAATTGCAAATGTGATCATTGGCTATACTACAATTACAAATGGGATTACTGGCTATGCCACGAGTTAATTTGTCTTGACTTACTTTGTGAACAATTCATGTGGTGGGTCAACTCGATTAATCACGATTATTTATATTTTCATTTTCTAAAATTTTGATTTATTTCTCAAAATGTAAATGTATACATCAAATAATTTTAATTTATAATATTTTCCCACAATTTTGATGAATACGAGTAAATTGACAATTTGGTATTTGAAATTATTCTTGCTTTGCAATTTAATTCCTAAAATTTATTTGTATGTGAGAATTAATTTGTAAATTTATAATATTTCTATAAACACTTTTGTTGAGTATTTTCAATCTAGTTAGGAAGATCTATCAAAAGTTTTGAAAAAGAGGTACTAACACTCTTTATATATTATATCTTTTAGCATGGTAACCTAAAGCCGCCTCTCTCTCTCAACCTTCCCTCTACTCCTATTTTTCTTCTTCCTCATCCACCGGAACGGGGTGGTTTTGGGCCATTTTTTGACCTGGAATCACCCCTCTACATCGTTTTTTCTCTCATTTTATCAAAATAAGTGGTTTTTCTACATAGATCTAGTTTTTCTTTCGTGTTTTTTGTGTTTTCGCCGTCTGCATTAGGCGGTGTTTTGTTCGTCGTCTTGTTGCGGTGTCGCTAGGTTTCCCTTCTTGTTGCGGTGTTCGTTTAGTTCAGATTGGCAGATCAGATTCGATCCATTAAAGATTCAATCAAAACTTGGGGGTCAACGTTACAGATCCAGGGACATGGGTATTCCGGTCACTTCAATTTTTTCACATTTGTAGGCATTTTACCGTGTTATACAATTAACCTGGGTGCTGTGAGTTTGTTCGCAGATTCATCATTTTCGATTTTTAGTGATGTTGAATTTGTGTTGTTTTCGATGAATTTTACCAATTTGAATGAATGAATATCTTTTTTATTAAAAAAAATATTTATATATATATATATATATATATATATATATATATATATATATAATGTTCAATTGTTTACGAAATTTGTAATCTTAATAACCTACGTAAAGAGTGGGATAAGGTGGTAAACAACCATGACTCTAAGGAACAAGTATACATGTTTGAATCTACGGTCGGATGAAAATAGTCTTAAGAGTGGTTTAAATGAATAGAACCAACTAAAATATCTTGTGGTCTAACAAAAATTAAATTCTTAATATATCACATATATAACTTATTTAAGCTTACTTTATAAACAAGTGCGTGCTTTTATCAAATAAGAAAAATGTTATGAAAAATGGAAGGGAATTTCTGTAACATCCCAGGCATCTTTATGGGTGGACGACTGTCCCAAAAAACCAACACGAGTCTTTTCAGTGTACTTTGTCCTTACTCACACGCTTCCTGGGAAAACTTCCCAAGATGTCACCCATCCCAGGGTCATGCACGTTTAAATGTGGAATTCTTAAGTCATGGGCTCCCGAAAAGAATATGCATATTGTTTATATAGGTAGTATTAATCAATTCATATAAGTCATCCTCTACTGTATAGTCACATACCTACACAATCTTAAGATCCCTTTATTAGGATGTGTAATCGGTTCATTCATGTGTCCCTCTACCTAGAAGTCTGCCAGGAGTCGCTCCTTGTCCGTGCCTTCTAACACCGACGACCACTCCCCACCTTCATCAGCCCCGGGTGTCACAATTTCTGTGATTAAATAAATTCATTTCAAGTGGAAGTAACTCGCCCCCACAAGGAGGAGGACCAGGGGTACCTGAGCTCGAATCCTTGTGGAGCCACCCTCACAGGGAGGCTGAGAACTAAGGGTTAAAACCCTGCTCAATCAGCAGAACCAGATGTTTTTCCCATAGCGGGCACAAAGGACCTAAGTCGCGGGATACTTTGGTGGACCCACTCGACCCAAAGGGCTAATTAGGGTGGGCTCCAAACAAAAATAAATAAATAAATTCATTTTAGGCCATCATATAAGTATTTTATGTATTTTAATTATTTAATATCTTTTTGACTAGGTTAATTATTTAATATTCAATTTAGTCAAAAGATTTATTTAATATTCAATTATGTATAGCATTTTTTAAATCCAATTTAAAAATAACATTTATCAACATTGTCATTAATGATTGAAAATTAAATACTAATATTTATATTATATGTGTGTGTGTGTGTGTGTGTGTGTATTGACCATCATATCATTCAATGCTTTCTTAAATACTAATATTTATATTATATATTTACCACTATAATATAGATGCATTCCAAAATGCCATTGCCTTGGCCTAAAATTAAAATTAAAAAAAGGTTAATAGAGAGAGAGGGTGACCGTCGAAGGGGAACAGAAAAATTAAGGAGAATTGAAGGTTAGTTGATAAGTGACGACCATGCAAGAAATCCCACCCCAATGTCTCTTTATCTAAGTAACGTCCGAACCCAACAACACAAGTAAAACCACCTTTGCTCCTTGAAACTGATCGAAACCACAAAACCATCAAACAAAAAACCAATGTCTCACACCTCTTCTCTAAATTATATATACTCTCTCTTCTCTTAAAACCTAAACTCACACAATACACATTCCTCAAATTCCAATCCAGCACTCCATCCTAAGATTTCATGTCTGTGATTCCTCTTTGCCTTGGTAAGCTACGAACCTTTACCATATATTCTCTGATTTGATGATGCATTCCTTTTTGCCTTGGTAAGTTACGATCCTTTACCATATATTCTCTGATTTGATGATGCAGATGATCTTGATCTGGTCCTTTTTATGTTTTGCTCTTACGATCCTGTAAGCTTGTTTTTGCTTAGAATGTACGAGGGGATGTGTTCTGTGTGTTTTAGGCGGTGGGCAAGGGGAAGAAAACTTTAGAAGGAAGGAGATCGCATAAATAGAGTGGTTATTGATACGTGTAGTGAGAAGTCTTTGGTGTCTCGGAGAAAGACACTAAACTCAACAATTGTGAGTAAAAGTCATGGTGGCAATGTTAACTTAGCTGTTCAGAATGAGAATAGTGGCGGAAGGAAACGTAAATTAGCCGATGTGTTTGAGAATATTGAAAACGAAAAATGAAGAAGCTATTGATGAATTTGTTAGTATTAAGGTGAACAAGGAAGCAAATAATGGCAAGGGGGAGGTGAAATGGAAGTGCAGGAGGCCTCACATAATAGATTTGAACGCTCAAGATAATGCACTCCCTAAGGTCCATGGTGCAAAATTGGATGCAAGTGATGATATGAACTCCACGAGGCCCTTGATAATGTTGAAAGAGATAGATGAATCATTTTTTAACTTACAAGGTCTAAGTATCCATGATGACTTAGATCCTGAGCTTAGAAAAAAGAGAACAATACCAGACAAGTAGTTGAGTCCCAACACAACTTTTTGTATTGTATGATGTTTGTTAGTCGATGCATAATATGTACTTAACAACATAAAATTTACTAAAATATCCTATATAATATTTGTTTTGCATGAGAGGGATCTTGCACATTAAAGGAGGCCAACGCGGCAATCAAAACAGTTCCAAGTTTTGGGAGGTAATAATATGTGACAAGACAAGTACGACATTGATCCCACCGGAAAGTACAACAGTAGCAGCCAAGGCGATTCCGATATCCGAATAGAAAGGATCAATGTTTGTCATAATGAGGCTTCTAGTGCCAAGTACTTTCCCAAGGCTGTGCTTATGGCTCTTGAACCTCGCACCATGGACAACATCAAATCAGGCCCTTACAGCAAGATCTTTTGCCCCGATAACTTCATCTTTGGTCAGTCGGTGTCGAAAATAATTGGGCCAAAAGTCACTGTACAAAAAGTGCCGAGTTGATAGACTCTCTTCTTGATGACTATATTTTGGAATGGATAATGCTAAATAGTGCCCATAGGGTATTGTTTAAGGTATCAAAAGGGAAAAAATTGATTGGGAAATTGTGTATTTAACATTTTGAAAAGTGTTACACTTAGTTTTTCAATACAAAATTTCCTTTTGTGGGTTCCTTAACCAATGCTCTTAGGATAATTGTTAGCAAGACCCTTATAATAATAGCATGACTTGGGTTCAAAATTATTTGATATGGTTCCCTTTGTAATCCCACGACACTATAAATCATAGTTGAGGTTGTGGTTTGCTTTGCTTTGAAATGTGGAAAACCTCCTCTTAACCTAAACATTTGTTTAAAACAAAAAGAATCCTGACAAAACCTGACTGGGATTTTGGGATATATGGCATACAAATAGTGGCAATTGCAACATTCACCATGGGGGTTTAGCTCGATACGTACACTTCATGATTCATGTCTTAGTATAGAACAAAAACTAGTATTGTGCTCCTCTGAATCCAACTGAGTATAAAAATAAAAATCAAAACATGTACTGCATTAATATAATAAATCCATATAAACCTTACAGCACCCAACACAAAAACGAACAGGACGAAACTTAGGCATCAGGCGCAGCTAGATAACATCAAAACCACCACCCACCCTGGATATTAGTTATGTTACACATAAATGGATAAACAAGCCAAAGGATTTGAACACCAATCTGAAAATGAGTATCCAAATCCTTTATGCCTTGATTTTAACCACTGCCATGATGATAACTTGGCAGCTTCCATGACTGCTCCTGTTGTCCTTATCACAGATTTGAAGATGAGTTGATATCTAGCAAGCCAAATATTCCAAATTACAATAAACCAAATAACTTGCCAGGCATCCTTTTTTCTTCCTCTATTAAATATCAGCCCCTGAAACCAAAACTTTGTAAAAGGATGTTTACAACTATTATGTAAAACCGATGATAAACCAAGCCAGTGTAAGCACTCCCACCAAACTGCTTAGAAGAAAGAACATTTAAAAAACAAATTATTTGAAGACTCAATACCCTGTGAGCACCCTTTAAAATTAATATTGAACTTTGCAAGATGCCTCTATAAGATAAATTGTCTTTAGAAAATCCTATTTTGTACAAGTCTCGAAACAAAAGCGGTAATTTTAAGTGGCATTAACATGTTTCATACCCTGCATAGAAACCCATCACCTATGCTTTGCTGACTCTCCACCAAGTACTTGTATGCCGATTTCACTGAGAACACGCCAGGAGGATTTAACCTCCATTCTCAACAATCATCAACACCCTCCTTCACCTCCACAACCTCTAAAAGCTCCCTCAATAAAACATGTTCCCACTCAATGAGATCCCTGATAAGCCTCTGGCTCATCTAGTTTTATAGCTAGTATGACCAGGGTTTTGTGCAAATTATATCGTATTTTCACCCAAATTAGATTAGATTGTCCTCAAGCAAGGTATTGAGTCTCTAGAGTAGTTTTAAGTTAATTTAGCAAGTTTTAAGTCAAAATAATACACTTATGCTTATTTCCTTGTTTTCAGGTTAAGTAGAAGTTGAGAAAATAAAGAACAGGGGATTCGCCCCGCGAAAGCCATGCTCGCCTCGCGACCCGAAGCCCCGACTGCTCCAAGAAATTGCTAAGTCTCTGGGTCGCCTCGCGAAGAAGGTCTCGCCCCGCGAGTCTTCCAAACCTGAAAAAGTCAGAGACGATAACGGCTTGCCCGTGAAGAAGGTCATGGCCGTGGCAGTTTTGAAGTTGAAGAGTCTCGCCTCGCGAGCATCAATTCGCCTCGCGAGTCCGGGAAGTCGAGAGCATCACGGTTGGGGCCTCGATGGCCCTAACGGGCGTAAGAAGAAAACTCTCCATATCCTCGCCTCGCCAGCAGAAATACGCCTCGCGAGAATGCCAAGGCTTGCCGACAGTTCATGAAATTCGCCTCGCGAATGGTTGTTCGCCTCGCGAGCCTTCCAATTCTCGAAATTGTATAAAAGGCTGTTCTGAATATTTTGTAGGGACTCTTGCTTCTCCATTGTTTAGTTTTACGTTTTTCTGTGTAATTTCGTTTGTTATGGAGAACTAAGTTCTAGGATTAGTCTCTTGTTTGGGAATTCTCTATACTTGAGGTTTTGTAAAACCCTATTGTAATTGCTTTTCCCTTTTCAATACCATATTACACATTTCTGTTTGTTATTTCAGGAGTGTGTAGTATTGTATTGATTTGTTTCCGTTGATGTTATTTTCCTATCCATCATAGCGTTTGTTATTTCCAGTGTGTTCATTATTGTTCGTTCGTAAATTAGCGCTTAACCCCTTTTGTTATTTCGGTAATAGGAACTAGAATCCATAGTAGCAATTACGTTGTTAGTTGTTATCAGAATCGAAAGGGGATTAGAATCGCTTAGGGCTTGGGTTTACATTAACCAAGGATAGTTGAGAATTCTTGACAGTAGATTAATCGTTGTTTGATAACTGATAAACCCTTTTCAACTGCTTTGTTTTTGATTGCTCTGTTTTGTTTGTTCTTAATTGCATTCCAATCCAAACCCCCCCAAAACTTATTTTTGTGAAAAGTAATATTCTCAGAGTCCTTAGAGACGACATCCGAGTTGTCGCACTATACTATACTTTTAAACCCGCTCGACCTTTTTGCGCGTGCGACAAATGCTGACTAAAATTGGCGCCGTTGCCGGGGACTCTGAGTTGTTATTTTTCGCAACTTGTTTTATTTTATTTTTCTTTCTTTCTTTTATTTTGTTTTGTTTTGAATTGGTCTGGCTACTAGGTCTAATTGCCCTGAACTGTGTGATTTTGACCCTAAATTGAAAGAACATTGCACACACTCCGTAGGGAATTTCGGCTAGCACTAGTAGTGATACCAATTTTAAAACTGCTTTTGAAAACATGGGAGACCAAAGGACTTTGAGGCAGCTTGCTGCCCCCGATGTGAATTATAATGGTTTGTGCATTGCTTATCCCGGTGCCGACACACCTTTTGAGTTAAAATCTGGGCTAATCCATTTGTTGCCAAGATTTAATGGTCTTGCAGTGAAGATCCACACAAGCACTTGAAGGAGTTCCAAGTTGTCCGCTCCACAACTTTGAGGCCGAAGGAGTAATCGAGGATCATATCAAGTTGAAGGCTTTTCCATTCTCACTCCAGTGGAGCTGCGAAAGATTGGCTTTTATACCTTGCGCCGAATTCCATTACCACATGGAACGACTTGAAGAAGCTCTTCCCGGAGAAATATTTTCCCGCCTCCAGAGCCGCGCAATTAGGAAAGAAATCTCAGGAATAAGGCAAGGAAATGAGTCGCTAGCCGAGTATTGGGAGAGGTTCAAGCAGCTTGACATCTAGTTGCCCCCAAAGACCAAATTTCTGAACAGCTCCTCATCCAATATTTTTATGAAGGATTGCAGCCTATGGATAGGAATATTTTGGATGCCGCTAGTGGGGGAGCATTGGTTGACAAGACCCCACTGCCGCTAAGCAACTTATTGAGAACATGTCGATGAATTCCCAAAGCAATTCACTACAAGAAGAAATTCCGTTGAGACTAGAGGTGTACATGAGGTCCGCACTTCCTCTTCCAGCCATGACAAGTGATGATAGAATTGAGAGCTCACTTCCTTGGTAGAGAAATTGGTGATGGATAGGGTTCACCCTGCGGTGTTTGTGTGGCATGTGCAGCTTCTCCCGAGCACCCATATGAAGCTTGTCCTATTTTGCAAGGAGGATCAAACACCGAATCACCTCAAGCCTTTGCAGTCCATCAAGATAATCAGTGGCAATAACCAGAGCAGATACAAAGATTCCGCATCTTTCAACAAATAGGTACCATCCCCACCGGAGTAATCACCCTAATCTGCGGTATGGGAACTCATCCCAACAGCCGATGGCACCTCGTAATTCTCCTCCAGTGACTACTTCAGCACCCTCCTGACCTTCGTAGATGACATGCTCAATAAAATGGCTGCACAAATGGCTGCACAAAATCTACAGCCCAGGCACAGTTCCGTGCCTCACAGGCACAATTTCAGCAGAGAACGAAGCGAGTATTCAGGCATTGCATACACAGATTGGACAGATGGCTACAGACATAAATAATATAAAGCAAGGTCAAGGAACAACCCACCGCCAAAGACAGCAAAGTGATCAATCCTAATGCCTCCAATCCCAATGTGAGTTCTATATCTCCGAGGTCCGGAAAGGTTGTTGAGGCCACCTGGAAAGAATGAAGAAACTATGAAGGCTACTCCCGAGCCTCACTGTTGAAGTTACTCCTGAGCTAGGTGGTTGAAGTTGAAACCGAGAGAGTGTATAAACCACCCATTCCATTCCCACACAGTAATCCGTAAAAATTTGAAGAGTGGTGGTGAAGATAAAGAGAAGGCAATTCTTGATGTGTTAAGAAAGGTTGGTGTTAATATCCCTCTGTTGGATATGATCAAGCAAGTGCCCGTGATATGCAAAATTTCTCAAGGACCTATGCACCAACAAGAGGAAGATGAAGTCTAATGAGAGGGTTGACTTGGGAAGAAATGTCTCGCCGCTTATCCAGTCTAAGCCGTAAGACGTTGTTGCTTTCACTCGTGCATCGCCACCGAAGTGCAAGGATCCAGGCACCTTCACTATCCCATGCACTATTGGAGACAAGAAGTTTGAAAACTGCATGTTGGACTTGGGAGCATCTATCAATGTAATGCCTACCTCCATCTTTAACAAACTGGATCTTGGTCCTTTGAAGTACACAGTATCACCATTCGTTGGCCAACAGACCTGTGCCCGCCCCATGGGAATGGTGGAAGATGTACTAGTGCAAGTTGATGATCCGATCTTCCCAAACTGATTTCTACATCTTGGACATGGCAAAGTAGACACATTCCAAAGAAATCACCAATCATCCCGGGCCGCCATTCATGAAGACAGCCAAGACTAACATTGATGTGGGTGATGGAACCATGTCTATGAAGTTTGGGGATATAGATGCAAAGTTCAAAATATTAGATGCTATGAAACATCCAGCGGAAGAGCACTCGTATTCCACATTGAGCTGGTATCTGAGACTATTGAGGATAACCATGAGAACTTGTTTTCTAATTCTCCACTTAATTCTGGCTGTGATGATATTCTTTCTTTTCTTGATTGTACTAACGCTAACCATTTTGTGGTTTGTGCTGAGATTGCTGCATGTTTAGCAGGTGATAAGATTGTCAGTGCAGTGGATGAGAAACATGAAGAAGATGAAGGAGCACTGGAGGCCCTCTCTACCTCTTTGGACTTAGACCTGCAAGGAATGGGATCCGTGTGACAGCTCCCGCTTACATTGCACTTGATCGTGGAGTACTCTTTTCCTTTCCCTCACTATGATCTTATAATTCTGCTGCTCATTGGGGACAATGCATGTTTTAAGTGTGGGGAGGGAATTAGAATAAAGTTTTCTTTCCTTTGAATAAAAGCTCCTGAATAATTTGAGAAGCTCAGGAGCATTTGTGTGTTGAGTCTTTTGATTGGCAAGTTTGTTAGATTTTGATTGATGTTGCACAGATTGCTTGCATGATTGATATGTGATGATTCCCCCTAGGCTGAAAAATTTGAAAATTTTTTTGTGATTCCCATGTGAAATTGAAAACTGAACCTTGGGATTCTCGTTATGATAGCATGATGAATGATAAGTTTGGGGTGATAGGGAGCACACACTAGGGATAGTATCTCTGTTCAAATAATTTGCAAATAATGTCCAGGTGAGGTTTTGAGCCTCCAACATGTTTTAAAATGTGTGAAAATCACTTTCAAGTTGCACTTCCCTGGATTTGATTGAATCTCTTTTTGGTTTGCATGATTATATGTGTGTAGCAAATGATTTAGGCAGTTTCTTTGTAAATAGCTACTTGGCCTGAATAAACCAATTCCTAATGCATGTTCCCTAGTTAGCCCTTTTGAGCCTATTAGCCTGTTAATTCTTGATAACCTAATGTTATAAGCCCTAAAATCTGGAAAACCATGTTAACCCGATCTTAGGATTAGGAGAGCATGTAATCTTAGAATGGGTGCAAGAAACTAAAGTTTGGGGTGGCTGCGTGGTGTAAAATGTTGTTGGGATTGAAAGAAAAAAAAAAGGGTGTACAAATGAAAAAAAAGAAGAAAAAAAAAAGAAAAATAAAAAGACAAAAATGCCAAAAAGAAATAAAAAGAGCTGTAGCCACCCAGAAGTGTAAAGAAAAAAATAAAGAAAGGAGCTTAAGTGAATTTCTATGTGTAAATATAGTTCATGCTCTCTTAGTTCCTAGGGTCTTCAGCTTAGTTCCTTTTGTATATCCTACCCTTAGCCAGGCCCCATTACAACCCAATAAAGACCTTCTGATGTTGCTTGCATGTTCTCTGTGGGAACCATTTTGAGATGAAAAGCAAATTTGTGGGAAGTGTACTTGAAAAGTGAAACTGAGTGCAAGTTGTTAGCCTGACATAAACTGAGTGACTGAGTGAACAAATAATGCCCTTGTGAGGAAGGCAGTTGTTTGGATTTGGTGATCCCCCTCTTGTGTGTGACTTAGATTCCCTGCTTAGATTTCTGATTGTTTTCATGATGAAACTCTCAATTGTTTGGAATAAATGAATGTGGGGATTGCTCTGTTTGAAAAGCGGGGAAACAATGAAGAAAAATTGTCTTTGAAGTTGCTTGAATTTGTGCAATGTTGGTTGAATCTTTTAATCTTGCCAGGTCCTAAGTCTTTTTGATTTTTGAGTCTTAGTTTGCTTGGGGACAAGCAAAGTTTAAGTTTGGGGTATTTTGATAAGCCTCTGGCTCATCTAGTTTTATAGCTAGTATGACCAGGGTTTTGTGCAAATTATATCGTATTTTCACCCAAATTAGATTAGATTGTCCTCAAGCAAGGTATTGAGTCTCTAGAGTAGTTTTAAGTTAATTTAGCAAGTTTTAAGTCAAAATTATAAACTTTTGCTTATTTCATTTTTTTCATGTTTTGTAGAAGTTGAGAAAATAAAGAACATGGGATTCTCCCAGCGATAGCCATGCTCGCCTCGCGACCCGAAGCCCGACTGCTCCAAGAAATTGCTAAGTCTCCGGGTCGCCTCGCAAGAAGGTCTCGCCCGCGAGTCTTCCAAACCTGAAAAAGTCAGGAGACGATCACGGCTTGCCCGTGAAGAAGGTCATGGCCGTGGCAGTTTTGAAGTTGAAGAGTCTCGCCCGCGAGCATCAATTCGCCTCGCGAGTCCGGGAAGTCGAGAGCATCACGGTTGGGGCTCTGATGGCCATAACGGGCGTAAGAAGAAAACTCTTCATATCCTCGCCTCGCGAGCAGAAATTCGCCCGCGAGAATGCCAAGGGTTGCCGACAGTTCATGAAATTCGCCCGCGAATGGTTGTTCGCCTCGCGAGCCTTCCTGAATTCTGAAATTGTATAAAAGGCTGTTCTGAATATTTTGTAGGGACTCTTGCTTCTCCATTGTTTAGTTTTACGTTTTTCTGTGTAATTTCGCTTGTTATGGAGAACTAAGTTCTAGGATTAGTCTACTGTTTGGGAATTCTCTATACTTGAGGTTTTGTAAAACCCTATTGTAATTGCTTTTTCCTTTTCAATACCATATTACACATTTCTGTTTGTTATTTCGAGAGTGTGTAGTATTGTATTGATTTGTTTCAGATGATGTTATTTTCCTATACATAATCGCGTTTGTTATTTCGCGTGTGTTCATTCATGTTCGCTCGCTCATGAGCGCTTAACCCCGCTTTGTTATTTCGGGAATAGGAACTTGCATCCATAGTAGCAATTACGTTGTTAGTTGTTACTGTAACTGAAAGGGGATTAGAATCTGCTTAGGGCTTGGGTTTACATTAACCAAGGATAGTTGAGAATTCTTGACAGTAGATTAATCGTTGTTTGATAACTGATAAACCCTTTTCAACTGCTTTGTTTTTGATTGCTCTGTTTTGTTTGTTCTTAATTGCATTCCAATCCAAACCCCCCCAAAACTTATTTTTGTGAAAAGTAATATTCTCAGAGTCCTTAGAGACGACATCCGAGTTGTCGCACTATACTATACTTTTAAACCCGCTCGACCTTTTTGGCGCGTGCGCGACAGCGCGACCAATCCCGCCTCCCCTCAATCCATTCACCTAAACTCGTTACCTTAGCCTCTTTAAAAAGAGAGAGATTAAAGAGCCTCGTAAACCTAATACACAAAGACCCACCATCCTTCCAACAATCATTCCAAAAAGAATTTTCCAACCCATTACCAACCTTTCTCACACACGACTCTAACAACCCCTCCACTGAACACATAGAACACACATATTTCCATCACACAGACCCCTTACTCACACCCTTTCGCACCCCTCCCCCCCATGCTTCACCCTTAACACTCTATACCACAAACAACCTCTCTCGACTCCCACCCTCCATCTCCATTTACATAATAATGCCAAATTAAAAGCCCTCAAGCCTTTTATATCTAGACCTCCTAACTCACGTTGCTTATGTTGGACTCAAAGTGGTTATGGTTTATTTAATCTCTAGGTTTTGATGTTAAGAAAAGGATTAAATTTTCTTTGGCAAAGTGTTAGTTGAGATCTAACTAGTGCTTTCAGTTATGCTGGAACGCTTTTATAAGTAAAATAAACTTGGGATAAGTTCCAATTGAAAAATACACGTCCACCCTTGTAGACGGGCTGCTCAAGAACTGTGGTAAAGTTACCTTGTTGTTTAATTAAGTAGACTGGCTTTCTTTAGTAGACGAGGCTATAAATGAATACCTAAATAACTTGTTAGGAACAGCAAGTCCAAAGACTTGAAAATAAGCATGTCTATCTTGCCACGTCAACAGACGAGTGCTATCCTTGAAACTCAAGTATACATCCATAGTGCCTGACTAAAATTCAGTAGAAGTCCATCGTTCCACGTCATTGGACAGTTTCTCTAAGGACTTAGCAAGTCCAAAGACTTGTGTGGACGAGCGCTTCTGCCACATCAGTGGACGAGCAGAATTAAACCTTGTGTAAACGCGTTCTTAAACTAAGTGCCTGTAGACGGTTCTATATGTTCTATATCTTTACTACCTTGAATATGATTTAGTGCAATCTGGTCCATGATGAATTTATTTCAAATGATTGATATTTATTTCAAATGAATATTTGGTCTTCCCATTTGTTTTTATTCGATTAACGTCTTGTTTCCTTTGAGAAAATTCATAGTACTATCAAGGAAATACAAAAAGCAAATAGTACAATTGGAATTTCAAAACGATATGTACGATGACATCTTTATTGCTGGACAAAAGCTAAGTTATACACAAAGGAGGAAAGAAAGTTTTTAAGGTACAATTGCTCAGAACAGTAAGCCTCCATTTTGTGATTTTCTGATAACCAAGGATGCTTTTCAACACGGCGAAGATCAAGCTATCAGTCTCAAAAGATATCATGCATTTAATGCTATCTCTATAATGGGACTATTCAAATAACCGTTGAAGATTTACAAGAGCAGTTGAATACCACTATATATGTAGACGGTCTCAAGCACTGAAGAATAACTTTTGCCATTTGAACAATTACAAGATATTCAAAGCTCATATTCTCGTTGTAAAGCAAAAGTCTGTAATTCTTAAGGTTGAATATTTGTAAAAATATTCAGTTGATCTTAAACCTTCATACCCTCACATATAGTGAGTTAGAAAGATCTCAGAAAATCCTTGTGATTGTATTAGAGCCTGAAGAGGTTTGGCAAGAAAGCAATACTTGTAGCCTGTATAGGTGAAGAATACTTGTTGTAGAAACTATTTGGAAATAGTGGAGAAAATACTTCAAGTAGAAGGGACTGGATGTAGCTCATGGTTGGAAGAGAGTGAACCAGGATAAAATACCTGAGTGAATTTTCTATCTCTTATCTTTTATAGTTTTATTTATTTATACTAACTGTGAGATTTGATTTTGGTTTTTTTAATCTTTTAAAAAGGATTTCTCGTGTGCTTAATCTTTTTATCTTCTGCTTGTGAAAAGGTTTCTCAAAAAGGGTTTTTACGAAAATAATTAATAAACACAATTCAACCCCCCTTCTTGTGTTTGCCTGTGCCAACTTCAGCTTACATATTTTCTCCCAAGCCACCCAATGAACTCACTTATTTTCATTATCCCCACCCCATAAAAATCGTTTAAAAAATGATTCGATTTTATAAATAACACTGAGCTTTGAAGAACAAAGAAATTATATCGGAAGTACCGTCAGGATTGACTTTAAAAGCACAATACGACCTCCAAAAATTAAGGATTTACTTCTCCACCCAGACAACCTTTCTTTAATTTTCTCCACAACAGGTACCCACGTTGACAAACGTCTCGGATTAGCCCCAATAAATAACCCAATGTGACACCCTAAAACCTGGCATCACATGGTTACTCATTTGCGGAAAAGAAACTTATTTAAAACGCTGGTCGCCTTCAGAAATATAACCTTTATTAGAAGGTTACTGAAAAGGGTACTCATTTTTTTTTGTAAGCGGTAGTTAAGAAACAATGATGAATACTCAGAACATGTGAATAAACATCATACATATAAATATATAACCGACCCACTTGGGATCTTAGGTTTCTGGTTACAAGACAGGCCTTATCGAACTGGCCAACTCACACTGATACAAAACTGAAGAAGTAGGTAAAAGATAGCATCACACTGGGAATAGGGAAAATCGGGCATAAGGCTCAAAAGAAGGCTCCAAAAGCCAAGGGACCATCGGGGCAACTCCAAAAACCAACAACGATCTATCCATGCCTCCTGCACTCGGAGTGACCGCAGAAGCTACCTTCAGACGAAGGACCACTAACCGGATCAATAACGTCGCCGCCATCATCGATAATCATGTCGCCGCCGCCGGATCCTCGTGGGTGGTACTCGCTCCTCCTCCCCCTCCTCCTCAACCTCTATGAACTAGTAGGGGTCTTCCTCCCGATCCTCTTCGGGATCCTCTTCCACCGGATCCTCTTCGAGCGGTTCGACCGGGTCAAGGTGCTCCCGAAGAAGTCCGGTGACCTGTAGCGTGTGGAGGTAGAACCATGGAGGTGGAAGCGCCACAGCCCCTAGACTCGACGGTATGGATCCTCCGTATAGGTACTCCGTTGGCATTTGTCTCAGTAGTCGTGATCGGCCCCCGATAAGTCGCAATGCCGCTCCTTCATGTATGGTCCAATTCCCGCCCCTGGGCCGTGATCGAAGACCTTATTCCTCGAGTTCGTTGGTGCTGTGGGAACGTCCTGGATCCATCTAAGAGCACGTGCGTTCTCGATGCAAGGAGAAAAGAACAAAACATACAGTGGTGCAAGAGTGAGATACCGTCATAAGATATATCCCACAACAACCATATACATGATACATACATCACGTAATCATATAAGGAAGTTAAATCATGCATATACGCAATATATCGTTGTTATATCAAAGGGGCATCAAACCCGCACAAATCAATCTTTCGAAAATATGCATGGCACTTCAATATCGTGCTCTAACTTAATCTTATGAGATCTCAACACCGTTTTCACCGGAGAAGTATTAGAGTTGGTCAATCTCTAGCCCACCGGCAGCTTGCCTCCTTACCCTCATGCATAAGGTCTCGGGCGAGCAACGCCACATGTGCCTCTTCACTCGGTTTACATGGACGGACTCCCGGATACCATCTTTTGTATCTCGATTTATTCATCAATAGCATGTCTTCTTGGGGAAATGCACATGAGAAAATATTTTATTTAAAATGATTTCTTTGTGTTCATTCTTTTCACTGTCGCTGCTCAAGGCTAACGACTAAAATCATCATTTACCCATCACAAAAAAAACTCGAAGCATAGGACTCATAGTCCGAACGCTCAATCACAATGCCCAAGACCGGGGCCACGATCAAGGGTTGTGGTCGTTGAAAACAACCTTCACCTTTAATCATGTTCATCACACGCGGTTAGAATACACAGACCCAACACAATAGCGATTAGGACCTAAGTCCATAACCTCACAACCAGGACTCGTAGTCCCGAATTCACACTGATTCAAGATCACGTGCACATCACTGAATACTAGAGGCGACGTCTCGCGTACTAGATTCTCTTTCTTAAGTACTTATTTTTCGTTCAGTGAAAAATAAATTCAAAACCGAATCCTCGATAACCTATCCAGGTTATCGGAAAGTTTCTAAAATACTTAAAAAAATCCTTTTCTTTGAAAATCTTTTTATAAAGCATCTATGAAATTCTTTTATCTTTGAAATATTTCCCCCAATAGGATATTGCCAAATAATCTTGAAAGTTTTCACTTGAAGACACATAGTTCGAAAAGGATTTTTCTTTTGTATAACAATAGTACACCAAAATCATTTCAACATTTAAAACACGTATTTTAAGTTTAAAGAGCTTTTGGAAAAGAACACTAATCCCTTCATCTTCAAAGCTTATTAAGGTTTTTAATCCTTATTATGGTTGAGCACAGACGCACGTCTGACTTAGCAAACTTTCAATCAACAACAGTATATATTATCAGTGCAAAACTAATATCACAGTTGAAAGCAGTTCATCACATATATGCATTATATCATTTAGAACAAGTACAGATCAACATCAGATAATAGCACAACAGTTCAAGTACATTAGATAATCAAGTAAGCCCAATCAACATATAAATATCCAATTAAACACCTACACACATGCATACAGTTATTGAATATCTTTAGGAAATCCCCTCTTACCTTAAGAAGGTAGGAGAATGTAAGAAAATAAACGGTTTCGCGGACGTTCTTCAAGGTTGGTTAGGAGGCAAGTCTAGGTTTCAAGACACAAAGTTCAAAGGATTAGAACTCAACCAAGAACTTAGGGTTAGAAGTTTCCAAAACATATGCAACTTAGGGATTTATGATCCTCAAGTGCTAAGAGTTTAAAACATGATTACTCAAAACAAAGTTGAACAAAAATCCCACCAAGTTACACCTTGATGGAGATTCGGCCTTGACCAATAAAATAGGCTAGGAACATTTAAAATTTCCAATCTCTTTGGTTTAGCATCCATTAATAGTAAGGAGCTCAAAACCATGATCACTTTGGAAAGTGAAAAAAAACGAAACACCCTAGGTCCATAACCTTTAAGATTCGGTCATCCTTGGGTTTTTTTGATAAAAATCATTAAATTCTTCCAATCTCTTAGACCTTTTAGCATCCAATAACTTATGGAGCTCAAGTCTATGATCATCTTGGAAACAACATAGGATTATAAATAATTAAAGTACAATGTTCATAAAGTAAATGGCATAAATATAAATGACATAAAAGTAAATGACATAATGTAAATGACATAAAGTAAATGGCATAAATATAAAGGACATAAAAGTAAATGACATAATGTAAATGACATAAAGTAAATGACATAAAGTAAATGGCATAAATATAAATGGCATAAAGTAAATGACATAATGGAAATGGCATAAGGTAAATGACATAAAGTAAATGGCATAAATATAAATGACATAAAAGTAGAGTAAAAATCTTTAAACTTCCGATCACTTTAGACATAGCATCCTTTAACATAAAGGAGCCTTGGTCCATGATCATTTTGGGAAAACAAATCTTTAAATACAAACTCACACTTGTAAAAGTTGAAACAAGATCCATCAAAACCATAGGCATGGTTCGGCCTCATTAGAAAGTAGAGGTTAGGAAACTTTGTTTTACACAACCTTTTAGTATGTTAAACTACAAGTAAATACAAGGCCATAGAAATTGGTTTCAACTCAAAAGGAGTTTTCTACCATTTTTAAGAGATTTTTGAAGATAAAAGCTCATAAATGACATAAAGAAAAACTTTAGAAAAAGATGAAGTTTTTAAAGAAAAGAATACATGAGAGTATTACCCTAAACAAGAGGAACAACTTTGATGAATAACACTTAGTGAAAAGAAGAGTAAAAACAAGAGCTTTGGAAGCTTGAAGTTAAAAAGATGAAAGCTTAAGAGTGAAGTAGGAGAAAGCAAAGTGTTGAAGTGAAGTTGATGAGTGATATTTATAGAGGGAAAGGGGAGGTGCACGGCCTTGAGAGGGAGAAGAAGAAAGAAGATGAGTTTCTTGAAGAGAGGTTTAAGAGTTAATGTGATGTGATGTGATTGGAGAGAGAAAGTTGAAAAGTAAGATTTTGGAATGACATAAGGATTTTCTTTTTTCCTTAGGTGTGTCATAGGCATTTAATGAGACTTCCCATCAAGCCTTTTCTCCTCCTTTAGGGTTCCTTTAACTGCTTAAATACGTAACCGGTTGCACATCCGATCGTATTTTCTGAAGGTTTCGTCCGAATAAAATACTATATTTTATTCCCGGACAACAAAATTCGAAAATTTACCAAACCCACACAAAACATCATAAAAACACTAACTGTCTCGTTCACGAATTAAAATTTTGTCTCCAGCTCAGTAAACTTGTACCGGTAGTGAGAACCTGCACTAGGTTTTCGTCTGAATTTTCGACTGAAAATTTTACTGTGACTTCATATGGTAAAACAACACAAGAAAATGATTTTATTTTAAATAAAATCATCTTCTGGCTTTTTATCGAAAATAGATACATTAAAGCATGTATTTATTGATAAAGAAGCATACGAAAAACGGGGTGTTACAACTCTACCCCTCTAAAAAGAATTTCGTCCTCGAAATTGCGTACCTTGAAATAACTCAGGGTACTGCAACTTCATCTTGTCCTCAGCTTCCCACGTTGCCTCTCCGGTTGTCTCATTTCAGATGACTTTGACCAAAGGAATTTGTTTACCTCTGAGCTGCTTTGTCATCCTATCCACGATTCGTGTCGGCAAAGTCACAAAGGACAGGTTCTCTTTTAACTGTACTTTATCAGGCTTTATGATATGCGATGGATCAGGAATGTATTTTCTCAACTGAGAGACATGAAAAACATCATGGATATTGGAAAGAAAGGGTGGTAAAGATATTTTATAAGCTACTGGACCTACACGATTAAGAATTTGGTAGGGTCCAATGAACTTGGGTGTAAGCTTTCTGGACTTTAGTACTCTGCCAATCCCAGTCGTTGGCGTGACTCTCAAGAATACATGTTCGCCTTCCTCAAACTCTAGAGGTCGTCGTCTCTTGTCCGCGTAGCTCTTCTGTCGGCTCTGAGTTGCCCTCATTTTCTCCTGGATCATCTTCACCTTTTCCGTTGTTTGTTGCACGAAGTCTGGACCCAATAGTAAACTTTCACCATCCTGGTACCAACACAAAGGCGTTCGACATCGTCGACCATACAGGGCCTCATAAGGTGCCATTCCAATGCTTGAATGGAAGCTATTATTGTAGGTAAATTCTATCAATGGTAGGGACTCGTCCCAACTCCTGACATCCTCCAAAACACAAGCCCTCAGCAAATCCTCTAGTGACTGGATTGTTCTTTCCGATTGCCCATCCGTCTGTGGATGATATGCGGAACTCAATCTGAGTTTCGTCCCAAGTGATTCTTGCAAACTCTGCCAAAACCTTGATGTAAATCGTGGGTCTCGGTCGGAGACAATGCTTGAAGGCACACCATGCAGTCTAACAATCTCTCCGATGTACAATTGGGTTAACTTCTCCATAGAGTATCTCATATTGATTGGCAAAAAGTGAGCTGACTTAGTCAGTCGGTCCACTATTACCCATATAGCCTCATACCCCTTCTTAGTCCTTGGTAAACTGGTCACGAAATCCATTGAGATTCCATCCCATTTCCATTCTGGAATATCTAAAGACTGTAACGTTCCTGCTGGTCTCTGGTGTTCCACTTTGGCTTTTTGACATATCAAACAAGAAGCGACGTATTCCATTACATCTCTCTTCATTCCATACCACCAATATAATTTCTTAAGATCTTGATACATCTTTGTGGCCCCTGGGTGCATACTCAACCTACTCTTGTGAGCCTCCTGTGAGCCTCTTCTAAAATCAGCTTTCTTAGCTCAGCATCATCAGGTACACAGATTCTCTCGCCAAACCTCAAAATTCCATCTGTTCCTTCTCTAAATTCTGACAGAGCTCCTTGGCGTACCAAGTCTCTTTCTGTCTCGTAGATACTTATCGTTTCTTGCTTCTCCTTTATCTGCTCCATTAGTCCATTCGACACGGTGGTCCTGCTCGCATACGCTTCCCGGTGTACTTTCCACTAATAAACTTAGATCTCGAATTTTTCCAAGAGTTCATGTTCTTTAACCATCATTGCCGATGCATGAATTGTCTTCCCGCTCAAGGCATCAGCCACTACATTCGCCTTCCAGGGTGATATCGTAGTTGAAAATCATAATCCTTCAGAATTCTAACCAACGCCTCTCGACGATATTCAATTCCTTCGATTAAACAGTACTTCAAGCTTTTATGGTCAACGAAAACATTAAAAGTAGCTCCATACAAGTAATGTCTCCAGATTTTTAAAGCGAAGACCACAATGCTAGTTCTAAATCGTGCGTCGGATAGTTCCTCTCATGAATCTTCACTGCCTCAAGCATAAGCCACCACTTTCCGATTTTGCATCAGACACACAGCCCCAAACCCCGATGCGAAGCATCACAAGAAACCTCAAAAGATTCCTTGGGATCGGGTAGGATCAATACCGGTGAGGTTGTCAATCTCCTTTTCAGCTCTTGGAAGCTTTTTCTCACGAGCTTTCGTCCACACGAACGTTTGGTCCTTACGCGTCAACTGAGTGAGAGGTCCTACAATCTTGGAAAATCCTTCAATGAATCTCCGGTAGTAGCCAGCCAAACCTACAAAACTACGGATTTCCGTTGCCGTTGTTGGCCTTTCCCATTCCAAAACAGCCTCGACCTTCGTCGGATCCACAGCGATTCCTTCGCGGGATATTACGTGCCCCAAGAATTGAACTTGCTCCAACCAAAATTCACACTTCTCTGGTTTCGCATAGAGTTGTTTCTCTCTCAGGATCTGAAGAACAACGCTAAGATGCTCAAAGATGAGTCTCCTTGTCCAGGAGAATAGATCGGTATGTCATCAATGAAGACGACTACGAACTGATCCAAAAAGGGACGAAAGATCCTATTCATATAGTCCATGAATATAGCAGGTGCATTCGTCACTCCAAACGGCATCACCAAATACTCATAATGCCCATAGCGTGTTCGAAACGCTGTCTTAGGAACATCTTCCGCTTTTACTCGTATCTGGTGGTATCCTGACCGCAGATCGATCATTGAAAACACTGCCGCTCCACGTAACTGATCCATAAGATCATCGATCCTTGGAAGAGGATATCTGTTTTTAATCGTGACTTTGTTTAACCGACGAAAGTCCACACACGATCCAGCGATTCCATCCTTCTTCCTTACTAGTAGGATCGGAGCTCCCCACGGTGACACACTAGGTCGTATAAACTCCTTCCTCATCAGCTCCTCAAGTTGGTCCTTCAAGATTTCTAACTCTGATGGCGACATACGATATGGCGCCATAGATATTGGTCCGGTGCCTGGAGTCAGATCAATCGCGAACTCGATCTCCCGAACAGGCGGCAATCCAGGTACATCCTCGGGGAAAACCTCCAGAAACTCTCGAACGACAGGTATGGAATCCAAGTCATACTCGCTCTCGACGTCCAAGGAAAACAGTAACATGTAACCTTGAGCTCCTTCTTTCAAAGAAGCTCTTACCTGACTAGCAGATAAAAATCCAGAAATCTCCTCCCTAAAGATTAAGGTTTTCTGAGCACAATCTATTAGGATATGGTTGAAAGATAACCAATCCATGCCTAAGATTACATCTAAATGTACTAAAGGCAAACAGATCAAGTCTACAAGAAAATGTCTATTCTGAACGATGATAGGACAGTTTAAGCAAACCGAATTAACGGTCACAGGTTCAGCAGTTGGGGTAGAAACAATCAGATTATATGGTAAGGAAGAAACAGGCGAGTTTAGAATTTTCACACGATCCATCGAAATAAAAGAATGAGTTGCACCTGAATCAAAAAGTACAGTCAAAAGATTACCAGCAATGTCACACTTACCTTGAACGAGATCATCGGAGTTCGATGCCTCAGCACCACTCATGGTATACACTCTTCCCTTAACGGTTGACTTGTTTATTCTAGCATGGTTGACATGGTGCTCTCTCTTTGGTGCATAACACACCTTTGCCAAGTGTCCTACGCGGTCACAGTTGCTACACTTGGTATCCTTCTTTGGACAAGCATTTGCCAGGTGGCTCGGATCTCCACACCTGTAACATTTCCTCTCTTGGCTTTGATCGTTGTTTCTCTGGCCTCCACTTCCTATCCCTGAAACATTGGGACGAGCTTGTTGTTTCTGGTTGTAGCTGGACGCCTGGTGATACGGCTTCCTCTGGTTCTGCTTCCATTTTGAATTTTGGCCTTGATTCTGGCTCTTAGGACGAACAGGTCCTCCTGCGCTTCCCTTGTTATCCCTTCCTCTGCGCATCATCTCAACTTTCCGGCACTTCTCCACTAGTGCTTGGAAGTTCCTGATCTCCAATGGCAATACCGATTCTTTAATCTCGAAGCGCAATCCGTCTTCAAACTGTTCACACTTCCATTCCTCACTGGGATTATCTTGAAAGAAACGGAAATACTTGGCAAGGGATTCAAACCTCGCCGCATACTCCCCTACTGTCAGGTCCCGCTGACTCAGCCTCATGAACTCCTGCTCCTTCTCTTTTCTGGCACTCTGAGGAAAGTATTTGTCTAAAAACTTGCCACGAAATACTCCCCAGGTGATCGCCTGGTGCTCAGCCTCCAACAACTTCCTGGTGCCCCTCCACCAAGATTTCCAAGATCGCCCACTAGCTGGAACACGGAATAAGGTACCTTAGATTCCTCTGGAGTGTGTACCAGGTCGAAGATCTTTTCTAGCTCCTGAATCCAAAGGTCAGCCTTAATTGGATCCACGTCTCCATCAAACTGCGACGGATTCTGACGTCGGAAAGCGTCCAGATGTCTTCCTTCTGCTGCTTGTTCTGCCCTCTGTTGCTCTTGTTGGTTCTGGGCAGCAGTATTAGCTGTTTGAAGAGCTATGGCCGCAGCCACGTCGGCCAGTGCTTGGGCAGAAAAATCCATTCCTCCGTAGCCTCATCCACTTCCACGAGCACCTCTTTGGTTCATACTGACCTATACCACACAAGCAATCAGATATCATCCAGAAAAGGGGTGTGAACCACGGTTCATCACACATTACCTCAAGGAGGTAATTCAAACAATATCCAGTGAGAGAAAAAAAACACAACTTCAACACAACAGACCTAAACCCAAACATTCCCGAAAGACTCGACTAGCTCTGATACCAACTAATGTGACACCCTAAAACCTGGCATCTCATGGTTACTCATTTTCGGAAAAGAAACTTATTTAAAACGCTGGTCGCCTTCGGCAATATAACCTTTATTAGAAGGTTACTGAAAAGGGTACTCATTTTTTTTTGTAAGCGGTAGTTAAGAAACAATGATGAATACTCAGAACATGTGAATAAACATCATACATATAAATATATAGCCGACCCACTTGGGATCTTAGGTTTCTGGTTACAAGACAGGCCTTATCGAACTGGCCAACTCACACTGATACAAAACTGAAGAAGTAGGTAAAAGATAGCATCACACTGGGAATAGGGAAAATCGGGCATAAGGCTCAAAAGAAGGCTCCAAAAGCCAAGGGACCATCAGGGCAACTTCAAAAACCAACAACGATCTATCCATGCCTCCTGCACACGGAGTGACCGCAGAAGCTACCTTCAGACGAGGGACCACTAACCGGATCAATAACATCGCCGCCATCATCGATAATCATGTCGTCGTCGCCGGGATCCTGTGGGTGGTACTCTGGCTCCTCCTCCCCCTCCTCCTCAACCTCTATGAACTCGTAGGGGTCTTCCTCCGGATCCTCTTCGGGATCCTCTTCCACTGGATCCTCTTCGAGCGGTTCGACTGGGTCAAGGTGCTCCTGAAGAAGTCCGGTGACCTGTAGCGTGTGGAGGTAGAACCATGGAGGTGGAAGCGCCACAGTCCTAGACTCGACGGTATGGATCCTCCGTATAGGTACTCCGTTGGCATTTGTCTTAGTAGTCGTGATCGGTCCCCGATAAGTCGCAGTCGTCGCTCCTTCATGTATGGTCCAATTCACCGCCGCCCCAGCGTGATCGAAGACCTTATTCCTCGAGTTCGTTGGTGCCAGGGGAACGTCCGGATCCATCTAAGAGCACGTGCATTCCCGATGCAAGGAGAAAAGAACAAAACATACAGTGGTGCAAGAGTGAGATACCGTCATAAGATATATCCCACAACAACCATATACATGATACATACATCACAGAATCATATAAGCAGTTAAATCATGCATATACGCAATATATCAGTGTTATATCAAAGGGGCATCAAACCCGCACAATCAATCTTTCGAAAATATGCATGGCACTTCAATATCAGGCTCTAACTGAATCTTATGAGATCTCAACACTGTTTTCACTGGAGAAGTATTAGAGTTGGTCAATCTCTAGCCCACCGGGCAGTTGCCTCCTTACCCTCATGCATAAGGTCTCAGGACGAGCAACGTCACATGTGCCTCTTCACTCGGTTTACATGGACAGACTCCCAGATACCATCTTTTGTATCTGATTTATTCATCAATAGCACGTCTGCTTGGGGAAATGCACATGAGAAAATATTTTATTTAAAATGATTTCTTTGTGTTCATTCTTTTCACTGTCGCTGCTCAAGGCTAACGACTTAAATCATCATTTCCCCATCACTAAAAAAAAAACTCATAAGCATAGGACTCATAGTCCGAACGCTCAATCACAATGCCCAAGACCGTGGCCACAGTCAAGGGTTGTGGTCGTAGAAAACAAACTTCACCTTTAATCATGTTCATCACACGCGGTTAGAATACACAGTCCAACACAGTGCGATTAGGACCTAAGTCCATAACCTCACAACCAGGACTCGTAGTCCCGAATTCACACTGATTCAAGATCACGTGCACATCACTGAATACTAGAGGCGACGTCTCGCGTACTAGATTCTCTTTCTTAAGTACTTATTTTTCGTTCAGTGAAAAACAAATTCAAAACCGAATCCTCGATAACCTATCCAGGTTATCGGAAAGTTTCTAAAATACTTAAAAAAAACCTTTTCTTTGAAAATCTTTTTATAAAGCATCTATGAAATTCTTTTATCTTTGAAATATTTCCCCCAATAGGATATTGCCAAATAATCTTGAAAGTTTTCACTTGAAGACACATAGTTCGAAAAGGATTTTTCTTTTGTATAACAATAGTACACCAAAATCATTTCAACATTTAAAACGGGTATTTTAAGTTTAAAGAGCTTTTGGAAAAGAACACCAATCCCTTCATCTTCAAAGCTTATTAAGGTTTTTAATCCTTATTATGGTTGAGCACAGACGCACGTCTGGCTTAGCAAACTTTCAATCAACAACAGTAAATATTATCAGTGCAAAACTAATATCACAGTTGAAAGCAGTTCATCACATCTATGCATTATATCATTTAGAACAAGTACAGATCAACATCAGATAATAGCACAACAGTTCAAGTACATTAGATAATCAAGTAAGCCCAATCAACATATAAATATCCAGTTAAACACCTACACACATGCATACAGTTATTGAATATCTTTAGGAAATCCCCTCTTACCTTAAGAAGGTAAGAGAATGTAAGAAAATAAACGGTTTCGCGGACGTTCTTCAAGGTTGGTTAGGAGGCAAGTCTAGGTTTCAAGACACAAAGTTCAAAGGATTAGAACTCAACCAAGAACTTAGGGTTAGAAGTTTCCAGAACATATGCAACTTAGGGATTTATGATCCTCAAGTGCTAAGAGTTTAAAACATGATTACTCAATAAAATAGGCTAGGAACATTTAAAATAGGCTAGGAACATTTAAAATTTCCAATCTCTTTGGTTTAGCATCCATTAATAGTAAGGAGCTCAAAACCATGATCACTTTGGAAAGTGAAAAAAAACGAAACACCCTAGGTCCATAACCTTTAAGATTCGGTCATCCTTGGGTTTTTTTGATAAAAATCTTTAAATTCTTCCAATCTCTTAGACCTTTTAGCATCCAATAACTTATGGAGCTCAAGTCTATGATCATCTTGGAAACAACATAGGATTATAAATAATTAAAGTATAATGTTCATAAAGTAAATGGAATAAATATAAATGACATAAAAGTAAATGACATAATGTAAATGACATAAAGTAAATGGCATAAATATAAAGGACATAAAAGTAAATGACATAATGTAAATGACATAAAGTAAATGACATAAAGTAAATGGCATAAATATAAATGGCATAAAGTAAATGACATAATGGAAATGGCATAAGGTAAATGACATAAAGTAAATGGCATAAATATAAATGACATAAAAGTAGAGTAAAAAACTTTAAACTTCCGATCACTTTAGACATAGCATCCTTTAACATAAAGGAGCCTTGGTCCATGATCATTTTGGGAAAACAAATCTTTAAATACAAACTCACACTTGTAAAAGTTGAAACAAGATCCATCAAAACCATAGGCATGGTTCGGCCTCATTAGAAAGTAGAGGTTAGGAAACTTTGTTTTACACAACCTTTTAGTATGTTAAACTACAAGTAAATACAAGGCCATAGAAATTGGTTTCAACTCAAAAGGAGTTTTCTACCATTTTTGAGAGATTTTTGAAGATAAAAGCTCATAAATGACATAAAGAAGAAACTTTAGAAAAAGATGAAGTTTTTAAAGAAAAGAATACATGAGAGTATTACCCTAAACAAGAGGAACAACTTTGATGAATAACACTTAGTGAAAAGAAGAGTAAAAACAAGAGCTTTGGAAGCTTGAAGTTAAAAAGATGAAAGCTTAAGAGTGAAGTAGGAGAAAGGAAAGTGTTGAAGTGAAGTTGATGAGTGATATTTATAGAGGGAAAGGGGAGGTGCACGGCCTTGAGAGGGAGAAGAAGAAAGAAGATGAGTTTCTTGAAGAGAGGTTTAAGAGTTAATGTGATGTGATGTGATTGGAGAGAGAAAGTTGAAAAGTAAGATTTTGGAATGACATAAGGATTTTCTTTTTCCCTTAGGTGTGTCATAGGAATTTAATGAGACTTCCCATCAAGCCTTTTCTCCTCCTTTAGGGTTCCTTTAACTGCTTAAATACGTAACCGGTTGCACATCCGATCGTATTTTCTGAAGGTTTCGTCCGGATAAAATACTATATTTTATTCCCGGACAACAAAATTCGAAAATTTACCAAACCCACACACAACATCATAAAAACACTAACTGTCTCGTTCACGAATTAAAACTTTGTCTCCAGCTCAGTAAACTTGTACCGGTAGTGAGAACCCAGACCGGTTTTCGTCTGAATTTTCGACTGAAAATTTTACTGTGACTTCATATGGTAAAACAACACAAGAAAATGATTTTATTTTAAATAAAATCATCTTCTGGCTTTTTATCGAAAATAGATACATTAAAGCATGTATTTACCAATAAAGAAGCATACGAAAAACGGGGTGTTACACCCAAGGTATACAAAATCTATACTAATATATAAGGTGGCTAGCTATTTTTATTGTACATCCACTTGGAAAGTTATAGATTTTTTGGTATTATTTTATTTGTTACTTTTTATAATTTATATATATATTTTATAAAGTGGGGAAGGGGTACAAAATGATTCGATTTTATAAATAATACTGAGCTTTGAAGAACGAAGAAATTATATCGAAAGTACCGTCAGGATTGACTTTAAAAGGACAATACGACCTCCAAAAATTAAGGATTTACTTCTCCACCCAGACAACCTTTCTTTAATTTTCTCCACAACAGGTACCCACGTTGACAAACGTCTCGGATTAGCCCCAATAAATAACCCAAGGTATACAAAATCTATACTAATATATAAGGTGGCTAGCTATTTTTACTGTACATCCACTTGGCAAGTTATAGATTTTTTGGTATTATTTTATTTGTTACTTTTTATAATTTATATATATATTTTATAAAGTGGGGAATGGGTGTTATAAGGGTTTAGGGTAGGTGGGGAAGGTGATGTTACGAAGGGGAGGGGGGGATAAGTAAAAGGGGTGGTAAATAAAAATAATATTTATTAATATTTATTATAAATAAAATTATTTTTATAATATATTTAATTATAAAATATAAAATAAAAATTATATATTACTTTTAATCTATATATATAATACAAATAATATGTTACTTTTTTAATTAGGGGTACTTATGTCATTTTGCATATTCATCATCATCTTTTTAAAAAATTTCTCTCAACTTCTTCCTTATCATACCAAAAGCTAGAGCCCAAAGGCCCTATTAGAATGAAAGTTATGTGAAGAGATTTGAATTAGGTGGGGAAGAAAAAGAATGTAAAATTTGGAAGTAGCTGAAAGAAATTCTTCCATGATAACATTATTATTAATATTTATTATAAATAAATTTATTTTTAAAATATATTTAATTATAAAATATAAAGTAAAAATTATATAATAATTTTTAAATATATATATATATAATACAAATAATATGTTACTTTTTTAATTAGGGGTACTTATGTCATTTTGCATATTCACTTGGTTTTTATCTTCAAGAGGTGAATCATATTCTCCTTCCTTAATCATGTCTATGTTCTTCAATAAGTTTCATGATTCAAAGTTTATTTCATCTATGTTCATCACTTATAAGTTTCTAGATCTAGAACTTTGAAAATTCATAACAAATTCCAGAAAAATCTCATGATGTTGAAACCACTTCCTATGTTCTTATAATCATGTATATTGTCTGTATCTAAGAGCATGTGATGATCAAAAATTTTCTTCCCTTGAAACCCATCTTAGCCGAATCCTAGAGGAAATGATGGACGGAGTTTTTGTTCTTGCTTTTGATGTATGATGATGTCTTTCATCATACATACTTGTATACTTGTTGAATCCGAGTTGGTTCATTAAACTAAAAACCCTAGCCTCATGGACATGTCTTGGCCGAATCTACCATTCAGAGGGTCAGGATGGTTTGAATTCTTAACTTTGTTGTTTAGCCTTAATCCATTTCCTTAAGTATATTAGGATCATTAATCCATGACTTAAGCAAGTTTGGAGATTTTGAGCCACAAAACCCTAAGGAGGCCGTGACCTATTAGAGAGGATTAGGTGTTTGTTTTGCTTGTTTTGATTGGTTGTTTGGATGTGTTGTTGAAGGTTAATTGTTCTACGACGTACGAGGGTTTCCGACAATCGACAGAGTTCTTTTAATTTCACTAAGGAGCTTCGAGAGGTAAGGGGAGCTTACCTGAAGGATTTTTCTCGATAACCATTTACGTTTAGTGTAGTTTATATAATTTATATGTGGTTGTGGTTATTTGTTTATGTTGTTTACGTTGTGTTGTTTATCTATGTATTAGTGATTGATCTGCTCTTAATTTATTTAATTATCTGCAGTAGTATATTATATTGCTATGATGCATGATCTTCCTGGTGATATAATTATGATGATGTTGTTGAATGTTGTTTGAGAGGCCTGACAATGGTCAGTGCACAACCGATTAATCAGATAAAAGCTTTAATAAGCTGTGTAAATTATATTCAATGTTTTATGGGAAATGTTGGAATATAATAGTGGTGGAAAATATTGTTTTGGAAAAATAGTGAGTTTTGAGAAATATTATTATTTTAATGATTTATTAGTGTAAAAGTAATTTATGAGTCACAGTGAGAGCGTAACCGTGAAATTATTTTTGTACTGCTAATTTTTACGTAAGAAATTCCGTAGTATTATGAAAAGTTATTTTGAGAAATTGATATTCGAAAATACCTTATTTATTACATAAGAAAATTATTTTAGAAGAAATGTTAAAGTTTGACTTAAAAACGTTTTCTTTGAAAATGCTAAACGACGGCAAAGTTTCGAAATTATTTACAGTGGGGAGTTTAAAAACAGCAGTACTTATTTTGAAAAGAGATTTAATCTCAATTGATTTATTCTTTTTTTTTTTTTTATTGAAGTTTCAGTAAAAGAGTTCTTGATGATTTGACGTTATTTCGGGAAAAATGAGTTTCCAAAGGAAAATGAGTTTTTCTATGATTTGACGTTTTACAAACGAATTTCAAGTAGAAAGGATTTTCTGTAAATGAGTTTTACTCAATGACGTATTTTCGGTAACTTGGATAAGTTGCGGAGATCTTATTTTGGATTAGTTTTCACATAACGAAAATGACGTAAACGACGATATGGAACTTAGTAACCGAGATATCGGGGTGCTAGTGTTCTTATGACGTTATAGACTTGGTGTTCAAGTAGACGGTGTGTCTACTTCACGACGTAATAAACGACGGTAAAAGATAAATGATGTTTCTATTACCACGAATCTAAGACTGGTGCATCGGTCTAGGGGTTTCGTGATTGAGCACTCGGACTTAGTCCTGTGTTATTAAAGGAAAGTTTTAAAATGATAAACTCTGTTGGTCGCAAGCTTTGAGCTTCGGCAAAGGAAAGATTGAACACAAAGAAAAATGACGAGAATAAAATGTTTTGCATGAATATTCGGCAGACATGCCTAACGAGTTAATCATGGTATCTTAATGATATTCATGTCTCGACGTATTTGTTAATCATGGTATCTTTATGATATTCATGTAATCGACATATTCATTGTCCCTTTGGGCAATTGACGTACAATGAAAAACCATAAATCGACGTTCTCACTGTGTAGGACAGTGGGCTATGGTAAAATCGACGTGCCTCTTTTGGCAAAATGGACGTGCCTCTTTTGGCAATCGAGCTTGATCAGCTAATTTTAAATGACGTTGGGGTTCTCCGGAGATTAGGTGTGAATGTTTAGATGATATATTGAAGTGTTCATGCATAGTTTTCCAACATTGATGTTTGGGGTGTGGAACCCATTGATAAACTATATGCTATAATATGGATGCTTATGTTGTTATAAACATGTATATGTGTATGTGCCTTCTTTTGTGTCTCGCATTTAGTTATTGTGTTAAATCCATATATTGGTGTCTCATCCTTACAAACATATCAGAGACGCACAAGGGGTGTGATCTCTACAAGAAGAAGAAGGCTGTCTAGTTCTAGGCATGATGTTGCTGCTTCTATCGGGTGTGGTGTCTGTTAGTTACGACCAGCTTAGGTCCTATTGTGTTATATTATGTTTTGGGAATAAACTAAATTGATAATGATCTAGGTGTGAAAACATATGAGGCAGTATAGTTGTATGACTAATATACCTTATGTATTTAAGTATGATTTGATTACGTTGTTGTTGTTATGAGGTGAAAAAGAAGAAAAAAATTTATCACCATATTTTGAAAAGATAGACGTTGAGAAAACATTATTTTCCGAAAGCAACCAGCAAATTAAGTTTTATTTCCGCAAACGGGAAACCATGTGATGACCCGAGTTAGGGTGTCACAGATACCAACATGGTGTGGCACAGTTGGTAGATAACGGAGCCCTTTAAGCATGTGGTCAGGGGTTCGATTCCTGGCTCACGCGTATGGAAGAGCATCTGTTGGGAGAGGTCAACCCCTTAAATGGATCTCAGTACCTCGAGTGATTAGAGGCACAATTCAAGTTATTAATGATAACAATGTTATCAATAATAATAGTAATTGATAACCCGTATGATGCATGGGGTGCAAAAATACTAGTATATGATAAAATTTATAAAATGTGAAAGCACGAAAATACATGATGTGTTTGCAGTTTACTTTTGGCATAGCAAATGCAAATGCACGTTAAGTACTTTGCTTTTCTTCCTACAGTAAATTGAAAGATAAGACAAATGTTATCTATAATAAGTAAAGTGTAATATTTAAATAGTACGAAATGAAACTGCATACGAATTCACAATAAAAAAGGAATAATGCCGTTTAAAAGTCAATATATTTTTCATTCTTCTTTTTTAATATATAAAAAAGACACAATATTGTAAATTCGTCAAAATTCACAAAACCCAATTTCATGTTTTAATATACAGTTTTATACTTAGTTTCTTTCTGGGGCTATTAGTTTTTTAGTCTTGGCTGCTGAGCTTACAAATGTATGGGTGAAAAAATGCTCAGACTTATTGGTTTGTAACTTACTTGAGTACATCATGTACTCCATCAATACAACTTTTGATTTATCAACAAAAAAATTGTTATCTAGCACTACTCATAAGTAAATAAAAACATCTTCAAGGTTTGTGGTAATCAATCCAAAGAATTGCAAAATAAAGGAAATTCCTCACAATAATAATGTTGCATCTTAATTCTTAACCATAAAAGTCAAGGAATTTCATGCTTCTTGAGATTTCCACGATACATACTTCTATCTACCGAAAACTTTCCATATTTGACTAGTTAGGTATCCTAAAGAACATTAATTTAACTGCCCAAACAAAAACTATTGCAGTAAAGTGGTCACGATTCATAAATTGGTGAGTAAACCCGCATAGATGAATAATACAACTGAAGCACATTAAGATTGGTTCAATGTACGTAGATTATTAAAAATCATCGTTGCTTGGACTAAACGGCTAAACCAACATTACTCTAATTGAAGTCCTTCAAATTAAAACTACGCAAAGTGAGAGCATCATGTGTCCCAAATAAAACAAGTTATATACATTAGAAGTTAAAGAGAGAAAATGATGGATACGGTGGACAGCAAACGATGCGTGGCTACGGGGACCAACATTGGGTTCAGGTTCCCAGTCCCTGCCCACACCAAAAAAAAAAAGTAAAAATAAAAAAATTAAAGATGTCACTACGCAGTAGTACTACGTCTTACTCACTTCTAAATTCTAACTAAATAGAAAAACAAAGTTTTGCTAAAATACTCATTAACTAAGTAAGACAAAATAATATTTAAATAAAAATGTATATATTTTTAGTTGTTAATATTAACTATTTTGGTTTTTTTTCTTAACAAATGTTCTCAAAGACGTCTCTTAATTAGAAAAACCATAAAAAATAATAATAATATGAAATGTGAAGCAGGCACATTGGCGCCGTTGCCGGGGACTGTGCCTTTTCGAATTTCAATTTAGTTTTTAAATTGATTTTTCTGGACCTTTTTCTTTTTATTTGATTTTTATTTCTGATAAAAAAAAACAAAAAAAAAACTCTCCTTCTAGTGTATCCATCTCTCTGTGTGTGTTTTATGCAAAGATCCCTAAGTCTTGGGAGCCTTGGCGCCGTTGCCGGGGACTCTGGTTTGTTGTTATTAGCAGAAAATAAAATTTAAAAAAAAAAAAAACCTTTTGCATTCCTGAATTAGTTCTGACTGCTTTGTCTGGATGTTTGATTGCCATGGATAATTACATGTATGGATATTTGCCGAATGTTTATTATGAACCACCACCTTGCATGTATTATCCTAATTTTAGTGAGCCACCACCATACTATCCTAGCCAAGTGACCACCTTTGCACCTTCCGAACCTTCCCTAGAGGACCTGTGCAAACAGATGATTACCTGAGATAAGTGCAAATATGGAAGGACTGAGGCAACAAATGGCCGAGCAAACTCAACGGATGATAGAGGAATTCCAACAGAAGATGGAGGCTGAATATCAGAGGGACCAAGCTGAATCTCAGAAGTTGTGGGCTCTAATTGATCAAGTTACCTCCAACTCAGCTGCAATGCTAACTCCATGACCCCTTGAAGAACAGGAGATTCACAAGTTATTCTTGAAAATACCTCCGAGGATGAGTCCGATCATCGATATACATTCTTGAATTATGTGTTGAATCCCCGATCCTAATGCTTGTTATTGTGATGGAAGCTGCTTTGTGTGTAGAATGTTTTCAGGTTTATACTTTTCGGGAAAAATAGAAAATGCAAATCGTTTTGCAGGTTTGTTCTGTTCAGAAACTTAGATCGGGAGGATCAAGAGGCAGCTTGCTCCCCGTGCACGAAGATAAAGAAGAACCTTTGGGAGTAGATGATTCAAGTAAAACAATTGAATGTGTTGAGAGTAATGGGGTGGATGAATTGATTGAAGAATTCCCAGACATTGTAGATTTTACTGATTCATTTTCTTGTAATATATGTACTAACTCTAACCTTTGTGTGGTGTGTGCGGAAATCTCAGCATGTATAGCAGGTGAAAAATTTGTTAGTGAAGTGGATGAAGACATTGCAGAAGTTGAAGCAGCACCAGTAACCATTTCTAACTGTTTACCACTTCCCCCTGTGGAACCAAAAGTTCTGGACTTTGCACCTCTGGATTCTGCACCATGGCCGGTCCAAGAGGTTGAGCCCCGATTCTATTGGGGAGACTTTGTTGAGAAGGAGGTCATCTGTGACCCGAGAGGTAGTGAGAAGTCCGCCGCACTGGGTGGAGTTATTATAATTGTCAAGTGCTCACCTCCACATCAAAGCTGCAAGTTAGGGAGGCTTGGAATGAATTTCAGTCCTTTGGCTACCATGTGGGACTTATGTTACAAGCAGTGGGATCCTGGTGGAACCGCCTCTGAATGAGTTTTCTTAACCCTTTCTCCTTTTTAATTTTCTTTTGCTTTACTTTAATTCTGTTTTGTTTTGAATAATGCTCCTGAATAATTTGAGAAGCTCAGGAGTTGTGTTAAGTCTAGTATTGGCAAGTTTATTGGTTTGATTGATTGCGTAGATAGATGGCATGTTATGTTTTGACTGTTTTTCCCCTAGGATTTGAGAAAATTTTTTGAAAAATGATCCCCATATGATTGAAAACTGAACTTTGAGATTTTGTTATAATGGCATGATAAATGATAAGTTTGGGGTGATAGGAAGCACACACTAGAGATAGAATCTCAGTTAAACAATTTGCAAAAAAAAAATGTCCAGGTGAGGTTTTGAGCCTCCAACATGTTTTAAATTGTGTGAACTCACTTTTTAAGTTGCACTTTCCTGAATTTGATTGAATCTCTTTTTGGTTTGCATGATTATGTGTTGCTTCAGATGATTTAGGCATTTTCTTTGTAAATAGCTACTTGGCCTGAAAAATAACAATTCCTAATGCACGTTCCCTAGTTAGCCCCATTGAGCCTATTAGCCTGTTAATTCTTGATAACCTAATGTTATAAGCCCAAAAATCTGGAAAACCATGTTAACCCGATCTTAGGATTAGGAGAGCATGTAATCTTAGAATGGGTACAAGAAACAAAAGTTTGGGGTGGCTACCCGGTGCAATGTGTTGTTTGGGATTGGGAAAAAGAAAAAAAGAAAAAAAAAGTGTAAAAATGAAAAAAAAATGTGAAAAAAAAAGAAAGAAAAGAAAAAAAACAGAAAAAAAATAAAAAGTGCAAAAAAGCCAAAAAGAAATAAAAAGGTTGTAGCCACCCAGAAGTGTAAAGAAAAAAATTAAGAAAGGAACTTGAATGAATTTCACAGTGTAAATAAAGTTCATGCTCTCTTAGTTCCTAGGGTCTTCAGCCTAGTTCCTTGTGTATATCCTTCCCTTAGCCAAACCCCATTACAACCCATAAAAGACCTTTTGATGTTGCTTGCATGTTTTCTGTGGGAATCATTAGGAGATGAAAATCAAATTTATGGGAAGTGCTCTTAAAAGTGAAAATTGAGTGAAATGTTAGCCTGACAAAAATTGAGCGATTGAGTGAACATAAATTTCCCTTGGGAGGAAGGCAGTTGTTTGATTTTGGTGATCTCCCTCTTATGTGTAACTTAGACCCCCTGCTTAGATTTCTGATTGTCTGAATGATTAATTTCTCAACTGTTTAGAATAAATGAATGTGGGGATTGTTTTGTTTGGAGGGGGGAACATTGAAAGAATTTTTTTTTGATAAATTGCTTGAAATCTGTGTGAAAGTTGGTTGAATTCTTAAGCTTGCCAGGTCTTGAGTCTTTTTGAGTGTAGTTTGCTTGGGGACAAGCAAAGTTCAAGTTTGGGGTATTTTGATGAGCCTCTGTTTGACTGGTTTTATAACTAGTAAAGACCTTGGCTTTGCGCTTATTTTATATCATTTTCACCCAAATTAGACTTGATTGTCTCTAAGTAATATTTTGAGTCTGTAAATTGTTTTTAAGTTAATTTAGTTGATTTAGAGTGAATAAAGTATTTACTTTTATTTTCTGTTTTTCAGGTTAATAAAATAAAATAAAATAAATCTGGAGCCACTCGCCCCGCGAAGGATTTCTCGCCCCGCGAGTCATGCAAGCCTGAAAAGTCAAAGACGATCACGGTTTACCCGTGTTGAAGATCACGACCGTGGCAGTTTTGAAGTTGAAGCGTTCGCCTCGCGAGAATTCCTTCGCCTCGCGAATACTTGAAAGTCAGAAGCCATCACGGTTTGGGCATGTTGAAGGTCACAGGCGTTACAGTTGAGAATTTGAAGAGTTCGCCTCGCGAAGATATGCTCGCCTCGCGAGAAGACCAAGAGTTGCAGACCTTTCGCATAATTCGCCTCGCGAGGACTTGGATTCCAGAAACGTGTATATAAGTAGTCTTAGGCAGAACTGAATAGAAAGTCAGAATTAGCCAGTTTTGGCTAGTTTCTGAACTTGTTAGCCTTTTGTTCTCCTCTTAGTCTTTTGTGTTTTACTTTTGTAATGGAGAGCTAGTCTCCTAGATTAATCTACTGTAATTAGTTTCTGTTAACACTTGAGGTTCTGTATTCCATGATTAGTTGCTTTTCTCTTTTCAATGCCATGCTGTATGTTTCTGTTTATTATTTCAGTAATATATAGTGTGGTATTGTTTCATTTCGGTGATGCTATGTTCCTATATATAATCGCGTTTGTTATTTCGCGTGTGTTCATTCATGTTCGTTTGTTCATGAGAGCTTAACCCCGTTTGTTATTTCGGGAATAGGAACATACATCTGTAGTAGCGGTTTTCGTTTGTTAATTGTTGCTACAACCGGGAGGGGATTAGTATCTTCTTAGGATTTGCATGAATCAATGATAGTGGGAAACCGAGAACAGTAGGTTAATCGTCTTTTGTTTATTTGTTATTCTCTTTAACTACTTTGTTTTCATTATTTTGTTTTCTTAATTTAGTTTTTAATCTCAAAACCCCCATTTCTAACTTTTACTAATTTTCTGTTAATAATAACAACACCTAAAGAGTCCTTGAGAGACGATCCGAGTTGTCGCTCTATACTGCATTATTTTTATAATCGCTCGTTCTTTTTGGCGCGTGGCGACAGCGCGGTCAAAAATTTTTGGTCGCGCTGTCGCGCACGCGCCAAAAAGGACGAGCGGGTTTAAAACTGTAGTATAGTGCGACAACTCGGATGTCTTCTCTCAAGGACTCTGAGAATATTATCTTTCACAAAAATCAGTTTTGGGGGGGGGGGGGGGGGGTTTGGATTGGAGTGCAAATAAGAAATAAACAAAACAGAGCAATCAAAAACAAGGCAGCTGAAGAGAGATTATCAAATATCAAACAACGATTAATCTACTGTCAAGAATTCCCAACTATACTTGGTTAATGCAATCCCAAGCCCTAAGCAGATTCTAATCCCCTTTGATTCGATAAGAACAACTAACAACGTAATTGCTACTATGGATGCAAGTTCCTATTCCCGAAATAACAAACGGGGTTAAGCGCTCATGAACAAACGAACATGAATGAACACACGCGAAATAACAAACGCGATTATGTATAGGAAATTAACATCACTGAAACAAATCAATACAATACTACACACTCCTGAAATAACAAACAGCAATGTGTAATATGGTATTGAAAAGGGAAAAGCAATTACAATAGGGATTTACAAAACCTCAAGTATAGAGAATTCCCATACAGTAGACTAATCCTAGAACTTAGTTCTCCATAACAAACGAAATTACACAGAGAAAAACGTAAAACTAAACAATGGAGAAGCAAGTGTCTTTTCAAATTGTTCAGAACAACCTTTTATACAAATTCTGAAATTAACTAGCTCGCGAGGCGAGAACACATTCGCGAGGTGAATTTCATGAACTGCCAGCAACCTTTGGCATTCTCGCGAGGCGAAGTTCTGCTCGCGAGGCGAGGATATGAAGAGTTTTCTCCTTACGCCCGTTATGGCCATCAGGCCCCAACCGTGATGCTCTCTGACTTCCAGACTCGCGAGGCGAATGGATGCTCGCGAGGCGAGACTCTTCAACTTCAAAACTGCCACGGCCATGACCTTCAACACGGGCAAGCCGTGATCGTCTCTGACTTTTTCAGGTTTGCAAGACTCGCGGGGCGAGACCTTCTTCGCGAGGCGAACCAGAGACTTAGAAATTTCTTGGAACAGTCAGGCTTCGGGGTCGCGTGGCGAGTGTTTCTTTCGCGGGGCGAATCCCCTGTTTCCTTATTCTCTTGACTTTCACTTAACCTGAAAACAGAGAAATAACTATAAGTGTATTATTTAACTCCAAACTAGCTAAATTAACTTAAAACTACTCTAGAGACTCAAAACCTTGCTTGAGGACAATCTAATCTAATTTGGGTGAAAATACGATATAATTTGCACAAAACCCTGGTCATACTAGCTATAAAACTAGATGAGCCAGAGGCTTATCAAAATGAGCCTCTGTTTGACTGGTTTTATAACTAGTAAAGACCTTGGCTTTGCGCTTATTTTATATCATTTTCACCCAAATTAGACTTGATTGTCTCTAAGTAATATTTTGAGTCTGTAAATTGTTTTTAAGTTAATTTAGTTGATTTAGAGTGAATAAAGTATTTACTTTTATTTTATGTTTTTCAGGTTAATAAAATAAAATAAAATAAATCTGGAGCCACTCGCCCCGCGAAGGATTTCTCGCCCCGCGAGTCATGCAAGCCTGAAAAGTCAGAGACGATCACGGTTTACCCGTGTTGAAGATCACGGCCATGGCAGTTTTGAAGTTGAAGCGTTCGCCTCGCGAGAATTCCTTCGCCTCGCGAATACTTGAAAGTCAGAAGCCATCACGGTTTGGGCATGTTGAAGGTCACGGGCGTTACAGTTGAGAATTTGAAGAGTTCGCCTCGCGAAGATATGCTCGCCTCGCGAGAAGACCAAGAGTTGCAGACCTTTCGCATAATTCGCCTCGCGAGCAGTGCTTCGCCTCGCGAGGACTTGGATTCCAGAAACGTGTATATAAGTAGTCTTAGGCAGAACTGAATAGAAAGTCAGAATTAGCCAGTTTTGGCTAGTTTCTGAACTTGTTAGCCTTTTGTTCTCCTCTTAGTCTTTTGTGTTTTACTTTTGTAATGGAGAGCTAGTCTCCTAGATTAATCTACTGTAATTGGTTTCTGTTAACACTTGAGGTTCTGTATTCCATGATTAGTTGCTTTTCTCTTTTCAATGCCATCTTTGTATGTTTCTGTTTGTTATTTCAATAATATATAGTGTGGTATTGTTTCATTTCGGTGATGCTATGTTCCTATATATAATCGCGTTTGTTATTTCGCGTGTGTTCATTCATGTTCGTTTGTTCATGAGAGCTTAACCCCGTTTGTTATTTCGGGAATAGGAACATACATCTGTAGTAGCGGTTTTCGTTTGTTAATTGTTGCTGCAACCCGAGGGAGGATTAGTATCTCGCTTAGGATTTGCATGAATCAATGATAGTGGGAAACCGAAATGATGAGGTTAATCGTCTTTTGTTTATTTGTTATTCTCTTTAACTACTTTGTTTTCATTATTTTGTTTTCTTAATTTAGTTTTTAATCTCAAAACCCCCATTTCTAACTTTTACTAATTTTCTGTTAATAATAACAACACCTAAAGAGTCCTTGAGAGACGATCCGAGTTGTCGCTCTATACTACATTATTTTTATAATCGCTCGTTCTTTTTGGCGCGTGGCGACAGCGCGGTCAAAAATTGGCGCCGTTGCCGGGGACTCTGGTTTGTTGTTATTAGCAGAAAATAAAATTTAAAAAAAAAAAAACCTTTTGCATTCCTGAATTAGTTCTGACTGCTTTGTCTGGATGTTTGATTGCCATGGATAATTACATGTATGGATATTTGCCGAATGTTTATTATGAACCACCACCTTGCATGTATTATCCTAATTTTAGTGAGCCACCACCACCATACTATCCTAATTTTAGTATAGTAAAGCAAAACAGAATTAAAGTAAAGCAAAAGAAAATTAAAAAGGAGAAAGGGTTAAGAAAACTCATTCAGAGGCGGTTCCACCAGGATCCCACTGCTTGTAACATAAGTCCCACATGGTAGCCAAAGGACTGAAATTCATTCCAAGCCTCCCTAACTTGCAGCTTTGATGTGGAGGTGAGCATTTGACAATTATAATAACTCCACCCAGTGCGGCGGACTTCTCACTACCTCTCGGGTCACAGATGACCTCCTTCTCAACAAAGTCTCCCCAATAGAATCGGGGCTCAACCTCTTGGACCGGCCATGGTGCAGAATCCAGAGGTGCAAAGTCCAGAACTTTTGGTTCCACAGGGGGAAGTGGTAAACAGTTAGAAATGGTTACTGGTGCTGCTTCAACTTCTGCAATGTCTTCATCCACTTCACTAACAAATTTTTCACCTGCTATACATGCTGAGATTTCCGCACACACCACACAAAGGTTAGAGTTAGTACATATATTACAAGAAAATGAATCAGTAAAATCTACAATGTCTGGGAATTCTTCAATCAATTCATCCACCCCATTACTCTCAACACATTCAATTGTTTTACTTGAATCATCTACTCCCAAAGGTTCTTCTTTATCTTCAGGCACGGGGGAGCAGCTGCCCTCTTGATCCTCCTGATCTAAGTTTCCTGAACAGAACAAACCTGCAAAACGATTTGCATTTTCTATTTTTCCTGAAAAGTATAAACCTGTAAAACATTCTACACACAAAGCAGTTCCATCACAATAACAAGCATTAGGATCAGGGGATTCAACACATAATTGAAGAATGAAGTATCGATGATCAGACTCATCCTCAGAGGTATTTTCAAGAATAACTTGTGAATCTGCCTGTTCTTCAAGGGGCTGTGGAGTTAGCATTGCAGCTGAGTTGGCGGTAACTTGATCAATTAGAGCCCACAACTTCTGAGATTCAGCTTGGTCGCTCTGATATTCAGCCTCCATCTTCTGTTGGAATTCCTCTATCATCCGTTGAGTTTGCTCGGCCATTTGTTGCCTCAGTCCTTCCATATTTGCACTTATCTGTGCAGCCATCTGTTTGCACAGGTCCTCTAGGGAAGGTTCGGAAGGTGAAAAGGTGGTCACTTGGCTAGGATAGTATGGTGGTGGCTCACTAAAATTAGGATAATACATGCAAGGTGGTGGTTCATAATAAACATTCGGCAAATATCCATACATGTAATTATCCATGGCAATCAAACATCCAGACAAAGCAGTCAGAACTAATTCAGGAATGCAAAAGGTTTTTTTTTTTTTTTAATTTTATTTTCTGCTAATAACAACAAACCAGAGTCCCCGGCAACGGCGCCAATTTTTGACCGCGCTGTCGCCACGCGCCAAAAAGAACGAGCGATTATAAAAATAATGCAGTATAGAGCGACAACTCGGATCGTCTCTCAAGGACTCTTTAGGTGATGTTATTATTAACAGAAAATTAGTAAAAGTTAGAAATGGGGGTTTTGAGATTAAAAACTAAATTAAGAAAACAAAATAATGAAAACAAAGTAGTTAAAGAGAATAACAAATAAACAAATGACGATTAACCTACTGTTCTCAGTTTCCCACTATCGTTGATTAATGCAAATCCTAAGCAGATACTAATCCCCTCCCGGTTGTAGCAACAATTAACAAACGAAAACCGCTACTACAGATGTATGTTCCTATTCCCGAAATAACAAACGGGGTTAAGCTCTCATGAACAAACGAACATGGATGAACACACGCGAAATAACAAACGCGATTATATATAGGAACATAGCATCACCGAAATGAAACAATACCACACTATATATTACTGAAATAACAAACAGAAACATACAGCATGGCATTGAAAAGAGAAAAACAACTAATCATGGAATACAGAACCTCAAGTGTTAACAGAAACCAATTACAGTAGATTAATCTAGGAGACTAGCTCTCCATTACAGAAGTAAAACACAAAAGACTAAGAGGAGAACAAAAGGCTAACAAGTTCAGAAACTAGCCAAAACTGGCTAATTCTGACTTTCTATTCAGTTCTGCCTAAGACTACTTATATACACGTTTCTGGAATCCAAGTCCTCGCGAGGCGAAGCACTGCTCGCGAGGCGAATTATGCGAAAGGTCTGCAACTCTTGGTCTTCTCGCGAGGCGAGCATATCTTCGCGAGGCGAACTCTTCAAATTCTCAACTGTAACGCCCGTGACCTTCAACATGCCCAAACCGTGATGGCTTCTGACTTTCAAGTATTCGCGAGGCGAAGGAATTCTCGCGAGGCGAACGCTTCAACTTCAAAACTGCCACGGCCGTGATCTTCAACACGGGTAAACCGTGATCGTCTCGACTTTTCAGGCTTGCATGACTCGCGGGCGAGAAATCCTTCGCAGGTAGTGGCTCCAGATTTATTTTATTTTATTTTATTAACCTGAAAAAACAGTAAAATAAAAGTAAATACTTTATTCACTCTAAATCAACTAAATTAACTTAAAAACAATTTCTGGACTCAAAATATTACTTAGTGACAATCAAGTCTAATTTGGGTGAAAATGATATAAAATAAGCGCAAAGCCAAGGTCTTTACTAGTTATAAAACCAGTCAAACAGAGGCTCATTTTGATAAGCCTCTGGCTCATCTAGTTTTATAGCTAGTATGACCAGGGTTTTGTGCAAATTATATCGTATTTTCACCCAAATTAGATTAGATTGTCCTCAAGCAAGGTTTTGAGTCTCTACGATAGTTTTAAGTTAATTTAGCTAGTTTGGAGTTAAATAATACACTTATAGTTATTTCTCTGTTTTCGGGTTAAGTGAAAGTCAAGAGAATAAGGAAACAGGGGATTCGCCCATGAAAGAAACACTCGCCACGCGACCCCAAGCTTCGATTGTTCCAAGAAATTTCTAAGTCTCTGGTTCGCCTCGCGAAGAAGGTCTCGCCCCGCGAGTCTTGCAAACCTGAAAAAGTCAGAGACGATCACGGCTTGCCCGTGTTGAAGGTCATGGCCGTGGCAGTTTTGAAGTTGAAGAGTCTCGCCTCGCGAGCATCCATTCGTCTCGCGAGTCTGGAAGTCAGAGAGCATCACGGTTGGGGCCTGATGGCCATAACGGGCGTAAGGAGAAAACTCTTCATATCCTCGCCTCGCGAGCAGAACTTCGCCTCGCGAGAATGCCAAAGGTTGCTGACAGTTCATGAAATTCGCCTCGCGAATGTGTTCTCGCCTCGCGAGCTAGTTAATTTCAGAATTTGTATAAAAGGTTGTTATGAACAATTTGAAAAGACACTTGCTTCTCCATTGTTTAGTTTTACGTTTTTCTCTGTGTAATTTCATTTGTTATGGAGAACTAAGTTCTAGGATTAGTCTACTGTATGGGAATTCTCTATACTTGAGGTTTTGTAAATCCCTATTGTAATTGCTTTTCCCTTTTCAATACCATATTACACATTTCTGTTTGTTATTTCAGGAGTGTGTAGTATTGTATTGATTTGTTTCAGTGATGTTAATTTCCTATACATAATCGCGTTTGTTATTTCGCGTGTGTTCATTCATGTTCGTTTGTTCATGAGCGCTTAACCCCGTTTGTTATTTCGGGAATAGGAACTTGCATCCACAGTAGCAATTACGTTGTTAGTTGTTCTCATGAATCGAAAGGGATTAGAATCGCTTAGGGCTTGGGATTGCATTAACCAAGGATAGTTGGGAATTCTTGACAGTAGATTAATCGTTGTTTGATATTTGATAATCTCTCTTCAGCTGCCTTGTTTTTGATTGCTCTGTTTTGTTTATTTCTTATTTGCACTCCAATCCAACCCCCCCCAAAAACCGATTTTTGTGAAAGATAATATTCTCGAGTCCTTGAGAGGCGACATCCGAGTTGTCGCACTATACTACGATTTTAAACCGGCTCGTCCTTTTGGCGCGTCTTGCGACAATGCTGACCAAAAATTTTGCCCCGCGCTGCCCCCCCCCGCCAAAAAGAACGAGCGATTATAAAAATAATGCAGTATAGAGCGACAACTCGGATCGTCTCTCAAGGACTCTTTAGGTGTTGTTATTATTAACAGAAAATTAGTAAAAGTTAGAAATGGGGGTTTTGAGATTAAAAACTAAATTAAGAAAACAAAATAATGAAAACAAAGTAGTTAAAGAGAATAACAAATAAACAAAAGACGATTAACCTACTGTTATCGGTTTCCCACTATCATTGATTCATGCAAATCCTAAGCAGATACTAATCCCCTCCCGGTTGCAGCAACAATTAACAAACGAAAACCGCTACTACAGATGTATGTTCCTATTCCCGAAATAACAAACGGGGTTAAGCTCTCATGAACAAACGAACATGAATGAACACACGCGAAATAACAAACGCGATTATATATAGGAACATAGCATCACCGAAATGAAACAATACCACACTATATATTACTGAAATAACAAACAGAAACATACAGCATGACATTGAAAAGAGAAAAGCAACTAATCATGGAATACAGAACCTCAAGTGTTAACAGAAACCAATTACAGTAGATTAATCTAGGAGACTAGCTCTCCATTACAAAAGTAAAACACAAAATACTAAGAGGAGAACAAAAGGCTAACAAGTTCAGAAACTAGCCAAAACTGGCTAATTCTGACTTTCTATTCAGTTCTGCCTAAGACTACTTATATACACGTTTCTGGAATCCAAGTCCTCGCGAGGCGAAGCACTGCTCGCGAGGCGAATTATGCGAAAGGTCTGCAACTCTTGGTCTTCTCGCGAGGCGAGCATATCTTCGCGAGGTGAACTCTTCAAATTCTCAACTGTAACGCCCGTGACCTTCAACATGCCCAAACCGTGATGGCTTCTGACTTTCAAGTATTCGCGAGGCGAAGGAATTCTCGCGAGGCGAACGCTTCAACTTCAAAACTGCCACGGCCGTGATCTTCAACACGGGTAAACCGTGATCGTCTCTGACTTTTCAGGCTTGCATGACTCGCGGGGCGAGAAATCCTTCGCGGGGCGAGTGGCTCCAGATTTATTTTATTTTATTTTATTAACCTGAAAAACAGAAAATAAAAGTAAATACTTTATTCACTCTAAATCAACTAAATTAACTTAAAAACAATTTACAGACTCAAAATATTACTTAGAGACAATCAAGTCTAATTTGGGTGAAAATGATATAAAATAAGCGCAAAGCCAAGGTCTTTACTAGTTATAAAACCAGTCAAACAGAGGCTCATCAGCGAGGTAGATCCAGAAATTGAGAGGACCTTCCACAGACGTAGAAGACTACAAAGAGAGGGAGAAAGGTCGATTCCCATTCCACTCATGGCGAATCTCCCGGATACAAAACCTTTGAAGGACTACGCAGCCCCAAATGCGAGAGGCTTGCGAACTGGGATTGCAAGGCCAGATATTGAGGCGGAGAACTACACTATACCGCCCATGCTAATCAACATGATTAGGCAACATCAATTCGGAGGATTGCCTTCGGAGGACCCGACCGATCACATAGAGACATTCTTAGAGTTCACCGATACAATCAGGATTAATGGAGCCTCGGTTGATGTTGTGCGTTTGAGACTGTTCCCCTCATCTCTCACTGGAAAGGCAAAGGCCTGGCTTAAGCAAATTCCCGCTAATACCTTGACTACTTGGGACCAACTGGAGCAGGCGTTCTTGGAGAAATTCTTCCCTCCATCCAAAACGGCCTACATAAGAACCCAGATCACCGGCTTCTTCCGGAAAGACGGAGAATCCTTATCGGAAGCTTGGGATCGCTACAAGGGACTGCTGGAGTCTTGCCCGCACCATGGACTCGAGAGGTGGTGAATAGTGCACACCTTCTATAACAGATTGGACTACTCTTCGAAGGTGTCACTTGATTCTGCAGCCGGTGGAGCGTTTATGAATAGGCCTCTAACTGAGGCATTCAACATCATCGAGAATGTCGCCACCAACTACCACCAATGGGGATCCGAAAGAGGTAATAACCCGAACAAGATTTTGGAGGGTAAGTTTGAAGTAAGTAGCATTGATCTGATTATGTCTAAATTTGACTCACTAAATAAACGATTAGATAAGATTGAAAGAGCTAATGTGAGTGCAATAGGTGCTACAAACACTATTTGTGAGATTTGTCGAATGCAGGGACATGACATGATGGAATGCCCTCGTGGTATCGCTCATGGATCCGGCGCTTCGGGTGAGCAAGTGAACTCTTGTCACAACTTCTACGACACGAACCCGAAGCTGCCCAACTATGCTCCCCCAAATCCCTACAATCAAAGGAAGAACAACCCTTACCTCTCCTACGGCAACTACAGCAACACGCTCAACCATGAGTTCCAAGAGGGCCAAGGTAATAAGAGAGCCGCACCGGGGTATCCTCAGGTTCAAAAATCTAAGCTCGAGTCTCTCATGGAAAACTTTGTTGCCACCCAAACTCAGCAGAATGAGGCAATAAAGGAGCTAGCATCTAAGGTAGACAATTTAGCCGCTCATAGCAAGATGCTAGAAACCCAAATTACCGAACAAGCCAAAGACGTACTCGAGACCTAAGGGTACATTCACGGGCAACCCAAGTAAATCCCATTGAGCATTGCAATGCCATACACTTAAGGGATGATAAGCTTGGGGTGGGGGTAGCTGAAATGGACGTGGAACCGGAGGAGGACACGAGCGAAAAGGAAGAGCCAGAACCGAAGTATGTACCTCCACCACCATACCAACCCCCGATACCTTTCCCACAAAGGTTGGTCAGGAAAAAGCAAGTAGATGTAGAGACTAAAATGCCTACTAAACTGAAAGACCCAGGTATTTTCTCCATCTCTTGCTCAATCGAACAGGTGCAAATCGACCAACCCTTATGTGACCTAGGGGCTAGTGCGAGATTGATTCCCCTCACTATCATGGAAAGGTTGGAAGGTAAAGAGTTGAGACCGTTCAAATTCTCCTTACAATTTGCGGACGGCTCAACTAGGACTCCTCTAGGCATACTAGAGAATGTTCCTGTAAAGGTAGGGAAATTCTTCATCCCTACCGACTTCCTGGTATTAGACATGAAAGGGAATTATGAATTCCCCATCATTTTAGGAAGGCCATTCTTGGCCACCGCTGGAGCAGTAATAGATGTAAGGAATGGTAAACTTTCTCTGAATATAGAGGAAGGTAGGGTGGATTTTCAGTTGACTAACTCTTATAAAAACCCTCCTTTTGAGAGCCATGTGTGCAGGATCGGTATAACGTCTCCAGTGGTAAAAGAAGAGCTGAACATGGAAGCAACTCCGAAGATATGCATGGCTAAAGATGCACCCTGTAGTGATGAAGTTGGAGTTGCTAATCATGTGGAAACAGAACTTCCGCCGGGAGGAAGGAAGGCTAGGAAGCTCCAAATGAAAAGAGCGAAGCAGGAAGCGCGATTGGCCGTATGAGCAGAATCGGCTATTTGAAGGAGTTCCGTGGAAGAGAAGTGTTCCGGCACATCTACGCCCAGCCGACCCCGGTTGATTAAAGGAAGTATGTTCAAGCTTAAGACCATAAATAAGCGCTTCTTGGGAGGCAACCCAAGTTTTCTTTCCCTTTTTCCTTTTGTTTTGAATTCACCTCTTGAATAATTTGAGAAGATGAAGAGGCAAAAATTATAATTAATAGGTTTGTCTAGTGTTTTCAGGTTGAGAAGGGAAGAAGAGCAGAGAAAAATAAAGTCAGAAGCCATCACGCCCTGGCCGTGACAGTGGTCACGGCCGTGATGAACTAAACAAGAGCACCAGAAAGGATCACGGCCCTGCCGTGACAACCGTCACGGGCGTGATGAGTAGGATGCCAAGATCAGAGAGCATCACGGCCTAGCCATGATGTAGATCACAGCCGTGACAAGGCAACTCCTGAGGACCAGAAACGATCACGGCATGCCCGTGATGAGCCTCACGGCCGTGATGAAATTTCCACCCAAGTTTTGACTGGAATGTGAGCCAACACCCGCTACCACCTCATTAAGTTGTTCCAATTTTTCTCCTCTCTCTGACTTGATTATTTACATTGGAGACAATGAAGTAATCAAGCTTGGGGTAGAGGTATTTTTGCATTATTTTTGCATTTGCATTGTTGCATTCATATTGCATTCACATAGGCATAGTTTGGTATGATCACATTCTCTAGATTTCCCCTCACTTAGAATATGCATCCAATTGTGAGAACTTGGTGCCAAATGAATTGAGATAGGGAATTTTTGAACCCAATTTTTTATTTATTCTTGTGACATGGCTAAAAATAAAAATTCTTGAGATAAACTTTTGATAGTTGATAATTAGCATGTGGTTCCTTAGATTTGTGTTCCTCACTGATTTTTGAACTACTAAATGTAAGATTTTGAGCCAAAAAGGGGTATTCACTAAATCTACCCCATTCCTTGTGATAGAGTGATTTAATTCCTCTTGGACTGTATTTTCTAGAACTTGACTTGAAACCATTTCGAAACTTAAAAATTTTTGAAAACATTTTTTGAAAATGATTGAGGCACTAGGTATTTTTACGGCCTCCCGAGCTTTGATTGATAAATGCTACCCTTAGTTGCCCAATTTTGAGCCAAAAAGAAAAAAAAAATACTTTTCTTGGTACCTTGAATTACTTTGATAAATAATGCTTGGTATGGCACCTTTTAAAGTATTATAAAAGGGTAAAAAGGTAGTTTGAAAAAGTATGGGATGAAAAAAAAAGGGCTAGAAAATATTTCTCTTGAGCCAAAAAACCTCCCCTTCTCCAAATAAATAAAAATGAAATAAACACAAAAAAAATGGAGAAGGGGATGACAAAAGAAAGTGAGAAATAAAAAAATAAGGAAGAAAAAAAAAAGAAAGAAAGGTGGAAAAAGTAAATCAAAGCCCCAAAAGGGTATTTTAGAAGGTGTCATGCTTTGCAATGTTTGATAATTTGTTTAGCCTTCTTGAATTTCCCTTCTCTTGATTTTCCCACCTAACAATAAATCCCATGGCCACATTACAACCAAAGTGAAAGACCTCTTGATTCTTATGTGTTTTCATTAATAAAGTAGAGATTTGGTTAATAGTCAAGCCTATGGTAGAGTACTTTCCTTGAGGAAACTGAGCGAATTGTCATATACCCTAAAATACTTGAGTGAGGTGAGATGAGTGCCCAAATCAGTGAGAATATGAACTTGAAGAACCTAAGCTTCTAATTGGACTAAATTGATTATCTCTTAAGTGCTTATTGAATATGCCTATCACTTGGATTGGCTTCTAGGGTTCTTGGTTCACTATCCATGCTTTGAATGATTTATATCTTATGGCCTTAGTGATTGCTTGAGGACAAGCAAAGTTTTAAGCTTGGGGTGATTTGATGAGTGTGATTTCACATCATCTTTGTCTATCATTTCGCATGCATTTTTCATGTAGTTTAGGCATTTTTAATTAGATTTTAGGTTAATTTTCCTTTGGAATGGGTAAGGCGGTTTTCGTGTGTTGTTTTGCAGAAATCAAGGGTAAAATGCTCAAGATCAACCATGATGGAGTTTGGATGAAGATAGGGCTTTAAAAGTGAAGAAAATGAGCCAAACAGAGCCTATCACGGCCTAGCCGTGATGCCCATCACGGCCATGATCGAGCAAAACTGAAAAGGAACAAAGGCTGAAGTCAGAGTCTGTCACGGCCTGGCCGTGATAGCCATCACGGCCGTGACCAAAAACCCTCACAAGTCAGAGACCGTCACGGCCTAGACGTAATTCTCATCACGGCCGTGAAATGGAGGCTCGCGTCGCGAGACACCCTTCGCGTCGCGAAAGCCTGAATTGTACCAGAAATGCCAGAAACAGAAGCCGTCACGGCCTAGCCATGATGGCCATCACGGCCGTGACGCGCATTACTTGGATCAGAAGCAACCGAAATAGATCAGATTTTGAGTTGGATTGGGACTCTAACTTCCCAATTTCTATAAATAAGGATCAAGGCAGAAGGAACAGATATATCGGGATCATCCATAACAACTAGGACTCTAGGCATAGATCTCTCTTCTCCTCTCCCCCTCTCTTCTCTGATTTTTTTATATTTTCATTATGTTGTCAACCCAGCTTGTCATCTCCATGGCAAGACTGGAGTAGTAGTTTGTTTCTAGGGATAGGGGCTCTGCCCGAGTTTTGTTTATGATGCTGATTTTGATGTAATATCTTTGTAATTATGATTTTGCTTTAGATCTGATTTCTAGTGTTTTAATCAATCGTAAAATCGGCGACCGCTTATTTGCGTGACGTAGACGTTCTAAGGAGGAACCTAGCGGTGAACTTAGGATTTCTAGAGTGTTTCACTCGTAAAGTTCGGCGGCCGCTTATCTGCGAGACGTGGATATTCTAAGGAGGAACCTAGCGGTGAACTTAGGTTATTTGCATGACTGAGACATTCTAAGGAGGAACCTAGCGGTGAACTTAGGTGTCGGACCTATAGAAGTCAGACTTGGGACTAAAATCACGAGAGTTAGAAGCCGTCCCTCGAGGAGCAACGAGTTGTCACGAAGCGCAAAGGGTCCAATCTGGGATCGACTACCATGAGAGTAGGGGTCAGGTCAATTGGGCACGGCTTTTGTAACCCGAGAGGGAGCTTAAGCTATTAGAGGATAAACTCGCCTTCAAGGCAATTTCGTTAATCAACAAAGGTAAATCAGATTAGTAACATAAACAGCCTCAAAGGTAACCCAAATCCCTAGGAATCCATTTAGATCACACATTAATTAATCAGACAATCATTAACTACCACCCACGTGTTACGTGTTCAACTTACATATGCATATGCACTTGCATGGTATCCATGGGTCTGGATAGACTCACGAACCTGGCCAACCCGACCCGATCCAACCCTATCTTGATTTTGTGGGTTGGTTTGAGTGATTGGGTTGGGTTGAATAAAAACAAAGAGGATCCATAGAATATGGATTAGGTATTAGGTTTCAAAATTGCAAACCCACTCAACCCAACCCAACCCCAGTCAAAACATAGAAAGTTAAAAAACCTTGGTTATTCTTTATCTTGGTCATATTATCGTAACCTGTTAATGTAATTCAAAGTTTTAAATACGTTTATTTGTAATTTTCGACATTTTTTCACCATTTTTGTCCTGACAAATCCGCGGACGCGAACCAACATGACCCAAATATAAAAATCTGTGTGTTTCTTACCAACCCAACGACCCACCCAACCCAACCCATGAGTAGTCGAATAGGGTTGGGTTGGTTTTCATGATTTTTTTGTTGCAAACTCAACCCAACCCACTCATCTTTGATTTGGCTGGGTCCTAAAACCTACTTAACCCGACCCAAAGTGACCCATGACACCCCTACTTGCACCCTCACCACAAGTCGCAATAGTTAAGCGTGCTTGACTTGGAGAAATTCTGGGATGGGTGACCTCCTGGGAAGTTTTCCCGGGAAGTGTGTGAGTGAGGACAAATCACACTGAAAAGACCTGTGTTGGTATGTGGGGACAGTCGTCAATCCATAAAGCAGTCAGGGATGTTACAGGAGGAAGAAAGAATGAGTTACCAATATGATTGATACTAGAGGATGCACCATTAGCAACCTTGAGTTTGGAATCTCCATGGAATGTGTTCATGCTCATTAAATTGTTGGAATCAGGGGTAACATGATTGGTGGCACCAGAATCGGGGTACCATGCAGGGTCATAAAATGTTTCTGGAACAGCTGGCATGTTGTTGGTTACATCATCACCAGACCTAAGCTCACTGCTCATTGCAGTGCCTGATGGAAGATTAGGGGAGGGTTGCTGAACGGTCCCCTCTTGGAATGTAGGATCAAAGGGATGGTAACACTTGAGATCAGTGTGACCATACTTTTTATGAAGTTGGCACTGAGGTCTGTTCCCTTGTCTGCCTCCTCTGAAGGACGGTCTTCCTCGACCTCTTGAATTGAAGAACTGAAAACGACCTCCACCCCTGTTGGTGGATCATCCTCTTCCTCGGTTATTTTGCTGGTATTGCATAAGATTTGCTTGAAGTTGCTTCAACGAAATGGTTTTAGAATCTTGTTTCTTTTTATCAAAACGCTCTTCTGGAGCCATTAAAAGAGCCTCTATTTCATTTATGGAGTATGGCTCAATGCGCGACATCATTGATGTCACAAAAGGATCGAATTCTAATGGTAAGCCATCAAAGATAACTTGAATTTGTTCCTCAGTATCGATAGGAGCCCTAATTGTTGCCAACGTATCATTAATCTTCTTGATTGAGAGCATATACTCATTGATGGTGCCACTCTTGCGAATATTTCTCAACTGCAATTTCAGTTGGGTGATCTTGGCCCATGGTTGTGAAGCAAAGAAGACTTCTAGCTTTTTCCAGATCTGATAGGAGTAGTCGCAGTCAACCGTTCGTGTGGTTAGGGTTTCTAACATGGAAGAGAACATCCAAGATGCAAGAAGTTGATCTTGTTGCTCCCAATTGTCGAATTCAGGGTTGATGATATCGTTCTGTTGATCAGACTCAGTGAGATATTACTTTGGTTGTCCTCCATTAGTTTCTTCAATGTGTTTCTTCAGTTTACAACCCTTGATTGAAAACAGGTCATGTAGTTTCCAAGGTAAGAAGTTCGTCTCATCTAATTTGATCGCTATTGGGTTGGAAAAGGTTTGAGCAACAAAAGGTTTGGGTGGTATAGGGGATTTTCAGCCATGGATGGATCGACTGTGCTGCTGAGACCATGTAAGGTATCTCACAACAGAGAAACAAATGGAAAGAATGAAATCAAAGATAAACTGAATATACTCTCACTTGATTAGATAATGAAGAATTACAAGATGTTTATATAGAGCTCATATAGCTCTCAAGATAAAGGGGCTATAACTGAAACTGTTATAGCAACCACTTCAACCAATCATAGCTGATATAACTGTAAACTTATCTAGAATACAACTGATTGTAACTAACAAGATATGCTTATCCTGATATGCTTGAAGGGAGGATTTCGTTGAAGTCGTTGTAAAGGAAGGATAGTGGCTTATGTTTGGATGGAATTTGAATAAAGGGTGTCAATAAATTAAAGATTTTGAAAATGGGAGGGGCTGTAATGAGATTGGTCGTAATGCAAATTGGGCTTATGGGATTGCCTCCATTACCAGAGCATCTCTAATCAAACCCTCTACTATACGAAATCACCTACAGCGAACTCCTTCAATGGAGTTAGGTTTTTCAACTCTTAATGGAGGAAGAAGATATAGGGACTAAAACGGGCTTTATTTAAATATAAGGGTTAAAGTTTTCTTCTTCTTTTTTACATATTCCATGTTGGACGGTGCAAGTCAGTAAACTTACGGACACGTCAGCTACTTAACGGTACAAGTCAGCACACTAACAGACATCCAGGGGAAAACTAACGGATGGACTAATGTGTCCTAGCTTTGTTATTCTCCGAGATTAAATGATGATTTTTTATTTTTTAGGGACGCAGAGTATACCTTAAGTTTTCTTCAAGGACAGTTTTGGGCCTTTAAAGAATGTTCATTTGTTTTCAAAAATTTTAATCATAGTAACATACATAAAGAGTGACTTAAGGTGATAAACACCCCTGATTCTATGGGATAAGTATACATGTTCGAATCTATAGTTGGATGTAAAATAGTCTCAAGAGTGGTTTAAATGAATAGAACCAATTAAAATATCTTGTGGTCTAAAAAAATTAAATTCTTAATATATCACATAAATATCTTATTTAAGATTACATTACAAACAAGTGTGTGCAGAAGAAAAATGTTATGAAAAATGGAAGAAAATTTCTTCACATAAATAAATCCATTTTAGGCCATCATATAAGTATTCCATTTATTTTAATTATTTAATATTCAATTATGTGTAGCGTTTTAAAATCTAATTTAAAAATAACATTTAACAATAGCGTCAATAATGGTTGAAAATTAAAAATACTAATATTTATATTATATATTTAGCATCATATCATTTAATGCTTTCTTAAGCAAATATATATATATATATATATATATATATATATATATATATATATATATATATATATGATAAATTCTCTTTCAAATAACAATTTTTTTAAAATTGTAGACCAGGTATACACATATTTTATTAATATATTTTATTTTAATCGTATATTTTGAAGAACAATGTACCTCGATTTCTTAAATTTTGTTCTTTGAAGGATTTAACGTATTTTAATTATGTAACGTGATTTTGATATTTAATATTTTTTTATGTATTTAATAATCATTAATATATAGTATTTTTCAAAATGAATTTAAATAATAATATTTATTTATATATTTTAATTCCCTTCGAAAAAGAAATTATTTATTTTAATTAATAGTTAAGAATTTAATATTAATAGATATATATATTAAATATTCTCGTGTCATTAATGCTTCCCAAGTTAGTTTTTATTAATGTGTAAATTTTTTTAAATGTAAAGAAATTTTACTAAAAATGGAAGGAAATTTATTTGATTAGAAAAATTTTATGGTACTTTATCAAAATAGTATATAATATTTAAAACAAAATTATTCTCAAATACATTAAAAATTCTCAGATAATTAGAAAAGCAAATCATTAAAGAGGAGTTATATATATATATATATATATATATATATATATATATATATATATATATATATAATAAAATAAAAGGTTAGTAGAGAGAAGAGATGCTCGTTTGAGGGAAACGGAAAAGTGAAGGAGAAGTGACAAGTGGTGACCATGCCTGAAATCCCGCCTCATAGTCTCTTTACCTAAGTAACGTCCCAACCCAACCACACATGTAAAACCACCTTTGCTCACCTGGCTCTTTGAAACCACTAGAAACCACAAAACCATCAAACAAAAACCCTTGTCTCACATCTCTTCTCTTAATTATATATACTCTCTTATCTTCACACCTAAACTCACACAACACACATTCCTCAAATTCCATTTCACCCCTCTGTTCTAAAGTTTCCTGACTACGATTCCTCTCTGCCTTGGTAAGCTATAAACTTTTACCATATCTTCTTTGATTTGATGTTGCCGGTGATTTTGATCTGGTCCTTTATGCTTTGTTCTTAAATTTTGATTCTTAGAGCCTCACTTAAGTAGGAAGGAAGTTTTTGGTTGTTTTTAACTTGTGATTATGTGTTGGAATCTTTAGACTTCCAGGGTGAAGCAAGCAAGGAATATTGTGGTACACAACAAATGACAAGAAACACCTCCGCTTTGAACTCAGGTAAGAGGGGACAGACTGAGGGATATTTCAATAACTGTATGCAATTGTTTGTGGGTTATGATGTGGTCTTAAGTCTTGTTGTGATTATCTAAAATGATTATGTGATTGAACTATCTATGCTAAAATGTCTGAGCCTGATGATTTACTTGATGATGCACTGAGAATTTGATATATGGCATGAACTGTATTACTGTCATGATATTGATGTGGAAATATTACTGTTGATTGATTGATTGTCTAAGAAGCCTGACATTCATCGGTGCTCAATTAATTATGATGGTAAAAGTCTTTATAAGCCTTATGAAAATTTTGGAACAAAAATGTTTATTTGATGATTTCTTCATGAAAGAATGAATATAAAGTCGGGATTTGTAAACGGAATATTTTAGTATGTTATCAATTTCGAAGAATGAGAAAAAGTATTTTGAGAACTAAGTGTGAAATATTTTAAAGGTAGAGGAAAATCTTTTTTTCTTAAAATAATTTTAGTATAAGTGAAGATAATTTTTAAAGTATGTTTTATGAAGAAGAACTTTTGGAAATGGTTGACAATATTTTAGAAAGAAATTTGAAAGGATTTTGACAACGTTCTAAAGATGGTTTGGAAGAAAAAGAAGGATTTCAAAAGAAAATGGATTCTTTATAACTTAATATTTTACAAATGAATTTCCAATGAAAAGAATTTCTGGAAAAATTTACTTTTGAAAATATTCTGGCAAGCCTGGATAAGTTGCCGATGTTTCATTTTGTATTTGTGTTTCATTGAATGAAAAAGAATAAAAACGTTGGAAAGCGAATCTAGTATGCGAGACGTCGAAATACTAGTGTTCTGTAATTTTACACGTAGGTCTTTGATTCGTGTCACGTTGTTGTGGACTGTGTGTCCTATTCACGTTTTTGTGGACTGTGTGTCCTAATTACATTGTTGTGGACTGTGTGTCCTAATCCCGTTGTGATAAAGGTTATTAAAGGTGAATGTTGTTTTCTATGACCACAAGCCCAGACTGGTGCATCAGTTTAGGGCGTTGTGATTAAGCACTCGGACTTCGTGTCCCGTGTTTATGTTGAAGAATCTTAAAGTTAAAGATTTTATGAACGATCGGTAGCCTTTGAGCTTCGACAAGGAAATAATGTACACACAAATAAACTTTGAGAACAAAATGATTTTTACATGCATTTATTTGGTAGATGTGCCATGTTGCCAGTAAGAAATCATTGAGTCATGTGTGGCCAATGAATTTTGGGAAATATGCCCTTGAGCTACGATAACCATTGGTTGTTGTGTGATATGCCAGTGCGTGGACAGAAGTTTCCCATTTATCGTAATGACAATTGAGATGTCATAACTCGTGCGCAATAACCATTGGCTGCTGAGTGATCTACCAATGAGTTACAAAGGTGTTGGACATTGGATTGTTTTCGTTGACAATGATCCATGTAAAAAGCTTGATCAGCTTAAATGAAAAATGAAGTTGATATCTCATGAGATTAGGTTAGAGCCTGAATATTGATGTGTCATGCATATTTTATAAAAAACCATGACTGTACGGGTATGAGACCCTTTGATATAATACTGTTTGTTTTCAAGAATTATATGGTATATGGCTTTACTTGTTATTTGATGTTTTGTGTCGTGCATATGGTTATTGTGATAAATCCATATATTGGTATCTCACTTTTGCACATTTTCTTGTTGTTTTCTTTTCCTATATGGAATTGTTATATTAATATATATATATATATATATATATATATATATATATATATATATATATATATATGAGTTTAGATGGATCCAAACACCCCCTAGCTCCATAGGGCGAGATGACAATGATTTTTGACAATGCCCATAATCTGGGAGCGTGGGACATCCACCTGGGATCCCACTCTATGACCTATACCGGGCTGGTTAGTTCACTTGAAGGAGCTGTAGAGGGCGGACCACAACGGAGGATTCAGACTATTCATTCGATGAGGATTTCACTACCACCTCCATGGTATTACCTGCATGTTTTGGTGGAGCGAGGACAGTTGCACGAGCATCCAACTCTTGGAGTGCCACTTCCCGGAGTTGTGCCTGACTCACCCCTGGAGTATGATCCGGAGGAGTTCATCGATGACGAGCCAGACTACATTGTTCTTGATGAGGACGATGACGATGACTCTCGTGACGAAGGAGGGCAGGTTCTGGATGTTAGGCCTGATTCGTCTTCTGGGAGTGGGGGTGTTCATTCTGGCCTTCCTAATGGCCATCTCTAGTTGGACCAGCTTTGTGTCTTCTTTTGTGGGGTATTTTATCCTTGTCCGGATGGTTCCTGGTTTCTGAGAACCATGGTATTTTGTGATGTGGTTCTGGACCTTTTGCTTTATGATGTTTATATCTCTATTATCTACTCCTTTGAAACTATGTACTTATGATATAACTACTATTCTGACTTAGATATGTATGGGTATGTGCGACACCCCTTCTAGGGTCATCACACAGTAACACGTTGCGGAAAATAAAATTCAATTATGCTGGTTACTTTTGGAAAATAACATTTTCTAATACTTCACTTAATACCAAAGTTGGCAATAAATTTTTTTCCTTTTCTTGTTAACTTGACAACATCTAACAGCATACAACAACATAAGTAACACACCATATATATATATGTCTATTTGCATCATCATTTTTGTACAAGGTAAAAACTATATAGGGTCTTCATCAGAACAGGCCATTCTTCAAGCTAAGAAAGGAAATAAAAACATAAGGACACATAGTGAAACGTCTAGGGCCATATACAAAAATCTTGGCTCTCAGTAGCCAGAAAGACTGACAGAATCACTACCCAAAAAATGAAACTACCTACAGCTGGTCATAGACTAATGGTACCCATTGGGAAGACCGGGGTCAACCCCACTCCCTGCTGATGAGTCGGATGAAGATGCAGCAACACCCTCATCGGGTGAATCGTCATCATCGTCCAAAGGAATGTACTCAGGTACATCCTCTACGTACTCCTTTGGATCCTCCTCGGGATCAATAACCATCTCCTCTGGGTCCACCACAATCTCCTCTAAAGCTGGCTCAGGTGCTGCCTCAGCTAAGGGCTGAGCCTCAAGCTGTCCATGATCGATCAGATGCTGTACAAGTAGCCACAAAGGAGGTAGAGATACCTCAATCGTTTCCTTAGACCTATACTCCCTCTGGGGCCCCATCTCAATTGTGCCCTCTATAGTGTGTACATGCCCGGTATGACGAATGACATGGGCTCCTGGGTGGATCACCCACGCGTTTATGTTATCTGTATCCTCAAAATGGAGGCTTCGAGCCCCCGTATGTTCCAATGGTATTGCCGGATCCATCTAAACTCAATATCACCCTTTTTAAGAATACTTTCGTAAAAATTGATGGAATTGTCCGTCGTTTGCCATTTTAAAACGCATTTAGGTCAAAACATGACTCTTTACCATAAATTAATTTTTCCAACACTGTAATAACATTATTTTCGAAACTTTTTCGCTTACCACTTTATTTTCTAATATTTATAAATTTCTTAGGTGAAAATTAGCAATGCTAAAATAATTTCACGGTCATGTCCTTACTATGACTCCTAAAACGCTCTTTCGCTGTTAAATGATTAAAATAATATTATTTTTCACTTTTTCCCATTTGCATCAAATAAATAACTAATTAATATTATATTACTATTTCCATTGAATTAAACTCATTAATATTATATTACTATTCACACAATCCACATCAAATAATAATATCATGCCAAGAATATAACAATTAGAAATTAAAACATGAAATAAAATAAAATACATAATTAAATGCAGAAAATGCAGATAATTAACAGCAAATAATAACTAAGCAATTAATGCTAATTACTTAAATATTACATACACCCAATAATAAACACAACCAGTACAATTACACATGGCTATTGGAAAACCCCCCAGGTAATCCCCTTACCTGAAAGTAAAGTGTCTTTGAAAAATAGTTCGTCGGAAGTCCTAGTAATGCTGATAACGCGCGTACACGGTAACTTAGCTTATCCTTCATTAAACACAACAAACAAACAACTTAATCAAACTTAAATCCTATATGTTGGTTTCGGCCTAGGACTGAATTTGGGGTTAAAAATCCCTAAAATTTCTAAACTCTTGGATTAGTGATTTATAATCACTTAAAACCCTAAATCAATGATCATGGCATAAAGATTGAATTTAAATCTTCCAATCCTTCCAAAATTAAATTTCGCTCTTGATCATTAAAATGGTTTAGAGACCCTAATTTAACTCAAACAACATAGACACAATTCCTATATAGCTTATAAGATTGAATCATGTAAAGAAAATGAAGAAAATCCCCCCCCCCCCCCCACAACAAAACCCTAGGTTCGGCCTCCTTAGGTTAAATAGGTTAGAAATTTTTGTTGGATGCAAGATTATAGATCTAGAATATACGGGTGATAATAGGATTACAGAAATTGGTTTCATGCTCATTGGATTTTCCTATGATTTTCTATGAATTTTCGAATCTAAAAACCCTAAAATGCATCATATTGAAAAAGACTTCAAAATGAAAACCTTATTGAAGAACATGATGCTAAACAAGGAATATGAATAAGGTTTACCTCTTGGAATCAATAAATGAGCAAGAAATCTCCTACTTCCTTCACAAATCAAGCCTAGGTAACTTAGTGTTTCGAGGGAGGAAAATGGCAAAGGTTGCATGAAGAAGATGAGTTAGCATTTTATAGAAGTGGGAATGGACTCTTGGGCTGGTTTGGGCCGTGGGGAAGAAAGGACAATTGTGTCCAAAACACAAAATTTCAAAGGTAAAATGGTAATCTTGTACAATGGCAAACTTGTAAATAAAACCAACATAAAGGGTAATTTAATCTTTTCCTTCTAAAAACTATCATGACATTGAGGAGTCATCCCATGACTCACCCCTTGTGACTCATCATGATTTGACATGTCCTTTATCCGTTAGCGGGTCCCGCAAATCCCGTTTTTAGCTCCGTCGTTTACCCGATTTCGTATAATGCCCATATATTATTTCACTTTTAAGTGAAAATTTTTAAAATATCCAAAGAAGTTGGAAACTTCATAAAAACCTTAATAGTTTCATTCACGAGTCAAAATTAGGTCATTTGAGCAGTAAAATTCTTACTGTCATTAAATCGCAGATCGGGTTTGGTCTGAATTTACGACCCAAAATCAAATTGTAGCTCTCTACGGAAAATTAGAGTATGAATATGACCTTGGTTTATCCAAAATAATTTTCTAGATTTAAAAATAAAATTATAAATGATTCTGTTTATTTTACTGATATAAAAACAGTGAAAAACTCGTTGTTACAGTATGTATTTTTGCTGTTAATGACCTGAGTGTTATTTTACCTTAAGGAAAGAAAAATAAAATTATCACCATTTTTAGTATACTTATTTAATTAGAAAATATTATTTTCCGAAAGTAACTAGCGTTTTAAATACGTTTTATTTTCCGCAAATGGTTAACTATGTAATGCCCAAGTTAGGGTGTTACATATATATTTTTATATATATTCCATGAAAAACAAGTATTCTATTGAGAAGTTGGCAACAAACTTAAAAAAAGAAAGGTTGGTTTATTTTTTTCCACAAATTAGCTCTTGATCTCAAATTAAAAAATATATTAAATAATGTTTCAATTAATTTCACCTCAATATTTATTTCTATATTAAAATTTATAAGAAATTTTATAAATAGCTTAAAAACATCATGATAACCTCAACATTAAGGGGATAACCCGTGCATTGCATGGGTCAAACATGCTAGTATTTTAAAAAACACAATGTACCGGGAATTCTTTTTCTTTTTTGACATATGTGCCTAGAAATCTTTAAAAAAAATTCTTTGAAGGATTTACCAATTTTAATTATGTAACATAATTTTTATATTTAACAATCATTAATATATATGTATATATAGTATTTCATAGAAGAAATTAAATAATAATATATATTATATTAATAGTTATATATCTAATAGTCTCGTGTCATTATTAATGCTTCCCAAGTTAGTTCTTTAAATTTGTACATTTTTTAAAATTAGAGAGAATTTATTTAAAATGGAAGGAAATTTATTTCATTAGAAAAATTTTATGGCACGACCATGCATGTAATCCTGCCCCATTGTCTCTTAACCAAAGTAACGTCCCAACCCAACAACACAAGTAAAACCACCTTTGCTCTTTGAAACCAATCGAAACCACAAAACCATCAAACAAAAACCACGTACTGTATCACATCTCTTCTCTTAAAACCTAAACTCACACAGGTGGCACAACACACATTCCTCAATTTCTAATTCACCCCTATGTCCTAAGGTTTCCTGTAGGCGATTCCTCTTTTCCATGGTAGGCTAGCTACGAACCTTTACTATATTTTCTCTAGTTGATCTGATGATGTTGATGATTTTGATCTGGTCCTTTTAATGTTTTGTTCTTAAACTCTGATTCTTAGACACTCACTTTGATGCAGGTCTCGCGAGAATTTAGTTGCATTTTGTTCATCGTGTAAGCTTAATTATTTTTGCTTGGAATATTTGAGTGGGTGCATTCTGTGTTGTGCGTTTTTTTCCAGCTAACTTCAGTTGGAACCTACACTGTGTTTTAAGAAGAGATAGGGTTCGATCTGTGTTAGAAATGAGGTACGGGGCGAGCTCTCAATTTGTGAGATGGCTGGCGAGGGGGAGAAAATTTCAGAAGGAAGGAGACTGCATAAGTAGAGTGGTTATTGATTCGTATGGTAAGAAGGGTTTGGTGCCTCAGAGACAGGCACTGAACTCAACGATTGTCGGTGAGGGTCAGGGTGGAATTGTTAACTTAGCTGTTCAGAATGATTATAGTGGTAGAATTACAAGGAGAAAGAAGAAGAACAAGGATGGTGTTTTGGCCAGGAGGAAACACGGACTAGCTGATGTGTTTGAGAATATTGAGAACGAAAATGAAGAACTTGCTGATGAATTTGTTAGTAATAAGGCAAATAATGGCGATCAGAAGGAGTTGTAACAGAAGCGCAGGAGGCCTCGCATAATAGATTTGAGTGCTCAAGATAATGCACTTGCTAGGGACCATGGTGTAAAATTCGAAGCAAGTGATGATATGCAATCCACGAGACCCATGATAATGTTGAGAGAGGGAGATGAATTATTTGTTTACTTGCAAGGTCCAAGTATGCATGATGACTTAGCTACTAAGCTTAGAACAAAGCAATTTGCATGGAAACTAATATTGAGACAGCTCTTAGCTGTAGGCTAGAGAGTTGAACACATCCCTAAGAAAGGCAGTGAATACGATCATCATGTGGTGTATGTTAGTCTAGAAGGCAAGAGTCACAAGTTAATCACCTTAGCCTACCGTAGGCTTCAAAGGTATTACGAAGCTAATGAAGGCGAGGGGAAAGTATATAGGTCAGATTTCCAATTTGCACCAGTACCAGAAATGATTGTAAATGTGCTTAAGAATCTTGAAGTGGGTTCGAGTTTAGACCTAGGTGATCGATATTTTACCTTACCTTATCGGATGTCAGTTCAGAGGAGTGGCAGTAAGAAACAAAACATGAAGCACACATGCTATGGTAAACAAACAGTGCTTTCTTGGATGATTTATGTGGGAACAATCCGGCAAGACGAGCCGGTTTACTATATGGATCGTAGAGACAGTAAATATTCCATGCTATTGAACGGTTCGATAACACAAGGTGGCATTCATTGTAGCTACTTCAATGAAATCATGTCGATTTGTGATTTTGAAGCTCGTTCGAGAAGCGAACTCTCTGATCCACTAAGAAAAATATGTATATAGGGAGGATCTTCTCTCTTACTTTCCATGTTACAATCATGGAATAAACAACATATTTCTAAACTTCGAAGTTTTAATTTCAGTGATCCTACTAAAGACTCGCACGATGATGTATGTATTGTCTGCGAAGATGGTGGAGACACAATCTGTTGTGATAGCTGAACAACAATTATCCATCTAAGTTCCTTGGGTATCAAAGTATGTATCTTGAAACATGATCAATATGTTGTTTTTTTAATTGATTTTGATATAATTGATCTTTAATAGAATTCTTTCATTGTGATTTTTACCGAAGTTATGTAAATTTTTCAGGAAAAAAGTATTTAAAGACACATTCTAATTAAGTTTCAGGCATATTTAGTGGGAAGTAATGAGAAAATCTTATTGCTATGCTTATGCATTATAGTCTCGCGGTGAATCTATGATAAAGCCACAAAATGAAATCAGTGCAATTCAATGTTTGTATACTGGAATATAAAGCATATCTGTTTCTTTTCCTTGCAGGTGGTTCCGTCTGGGGGCTGGCACTATATTAATTGTTGTTGCAAATTTTATGGGTTGCCTGGTTGATATACAGACACGCATCATTTTATTGAGCCTTCATTGTTCACTTGCCGTTTTTGCGAGCGTAAATGTATGTCCTTTTTAGCATCCATATATTCTTTTGTTAAGTAGATATGAGTTATTTTTTGCATCCATCGAAGTTACTTGGGTATCAAAATCTAGGAAATTAAATAAAAACCTTAAGTTTTTCATTCACGAGTAAAAATTAGGTCTTCTGGTAAGTATAAATATACTGTCAGTGAAAATAGCAGGCCGGGATTCGCCCGTCATTTCAACCTAAATTTTAATCGTAACCTTCTACGTTCAAGTAGAATTGAATGGTAACCACCGTTTATTTAAAATAATTTTCTAATACTCATATGAATATATAAACAGTAGCACATTCATTATCGAAAAAGAAAACAGCAGAAAATCGCGGTGTTACATTAAGCCACCCATGGATCATAGAACCGGGATAAATGTGATGCTCGGGGTTCTTTATAATACTGGGTAAGGTCACTTCATTAACCTTTGTATTTTTTGTGTTTTTTTTAGAGCCTGAGTTGCACCAATAACTTCTTCACCAAGAATGAAGTAACGAACTTTACTTTCAAATAACATTATTGACAGAAAACAACCCCTTTGAGGGGAGACAGGGAGGTTTAATGTAACACCCTGTATTACTTTAAATTTATTTTAATAAATTTATTTGAATTTTATAAAATTATTTTATAAAATTTATTTGAAATTTATAAAATTATTTTAAATTTATTTAAAATTATTTTAAATAAACGGAGTTTATTACTCAATCCTACTTGACTGTAGGAAGCTACGATTAAAATTTAGGTTGGAATTCCATTGACAGTATAATAATACTGCTCAAAAGACCTAATTTTAATTCGTGAACGAAAGACTTAAGTTTAGTATTTTATTTTCTACAATTCTGTATTTTTAGAATTATTTTAAGAAAAAATAGAATAATTTACGTATTACGGGCGGAAAGCGTAATCGGGTAGACGATGGAAGGGAAATTAGAGTTTCTAAGAGCCGATAGAGGGTTTATCTTAGGATTTTGAGATGATTCAAGGGGATGGATCATATTTTTAAGTCTAGAAGGTTTTTCAGGGTTAAATAGAAAATTTACAAATTTTACGGTTAAGCCCCTGAACTTTCTGTAAATGACCCTTTTGTCCCTAAATTAGTTTTTTAAGTTTTTACAAGTGGATTGGGCTAGAATCCTTGTTTCTAATCTTAAATGGTCGTGTCTTAGAAGCCCAAACTTTTCTAGTTCATAGTTTGAGTTCAAAAAGCCATTAAAGTTTCCTTAAGTTTCCTATCTTAAGCCTAATGCCTAAATTTTTAAATGGGACCCACAAGAATGAATCCAAGCCCAAAATAACCAAGCCCAATGCGCAAGCCCATGTGAATTGTGGCTGCCTCATTGTTGTTGGATTCATCATGTTGATTCTAGAAATTTCCATAAGTTTCTACAAGTTTCTACTTTATCCTAGATTTTCCACAATGTTCTTGATTCTTCCTAAATACATTGAATTATCCTAACTTGTCTTTGACTCATCATATCAGCCAACAAAGTCAAGATAAGCTAGCATTTAATGTGGCAAAATCATCATCATGACATTCTATTGATAATTTGCAAACTAGTCCTTCAACTATTGGAATCTTTGCAATTTGGTCCTTAGAACTTAATTGCATTTTGATCCTTGAACATGAAAACTCACCATCATCTAGAGTCTTCCAACATTGACGCAACTTTCACTATAAATACCCGACTCTCACTTTTCATTTAGTTTCTTTTGTCATTTGCTTCCAAAACTCCAAAGTTTACAAGTTCTTTAGTTCTAAGTTGTAAAGCAAGTTCTTGGATTTCCTTTGTCATTGATTTTCAAGAGGTAAATCCTAATCTTTATTCTTAATCATGTCTATGTTCTTTAGCAAGTTTCTTGATTCAAGGCTTGTATCATAGTTGTTTATCACTTTAAAGTTTCTAACCCTAGAACTTTGAAAAGTCATAATAAATTCTAGAAAAATCTAATGATGACGAAACTACTTTCTATCTTCTTGATATCATGCATATTATCTAAATCCAAAAGCATGATGTTATCAAAAATTTCTTTCTTGAAAACCTAGCTTTGGCTGAACCTATCACCTTAGGGTTGGTAGAGTTTTGTTCATGTGTTTTCATGTATGATCATGTATTCTATATGGCATGTATGACCACACACTCTAATCCATGTTAGTCTCTTAAAATGAATATTTTTCTCAAAATATCTTTGTATTGGCCGAACCCTAAGTGGGTGAGTTTTGTTGAGTTTTGTTCATGATTTTCATAAATGATCTTAGAAATCAATCTCTTAGTATGTATGCTTTATGAATCCAAGTTGATTTGTTAAACTAAGAACCCTAGCTCTATGAACTTATTAAGGTCGAACCTATGTATAAAAGAGTTAGGAAGTTTTGAGTTTTAAACTTAGTTATTTAGTCACTAATCTATGATTTAGGTTAATTAAGGATCATTAATCCATAACTTAATCATGATTAGAAGTTTTAGTCATTCAAAAACCCTAGAGGTCGTGACTATGTATTAGGGTTTAGAATGTTTTAGTTTCTTGATTTGTAATTATGTGGTTGTAATGATTGAAGGTTTGTTGGGTACAACATTTACGAGGTAACTGACAATCCGAAGGAGTCTGTAAGTTTATCAAGGAGTCTTCAAGAGGTAAGGGGGGAACACCAGAGGATTCTATTCAATGGCTATATGCTATCCAGTGGTTGTCTGTAATTATTTGTTTGTTAGTATTTTTATTGTTGTGTTATTTGTATCTGTGTGGTTTTAATTGCTTTAATTGTTTATCTGCAATTATATTATGTTACTGTGATGCATGATCTGCCTGGGAAATATCTGTGATATAATTGTTGTTTGATGTGTGAGAAGCCTGACAGTGGTCAGTGCACAATTAAGAAAGACGGATAAAAGCTTTAAGAAGCTTCGCCAAATTTTATTCAATGTTTTAGCGGCAAATTATTGATATATGATATTAAAGGGAATTTATTTGAGACAAATAAAGAGTTTTAGAAAATATTATTATTTTAATAATTTATTTTTGGAAAAGTGAATTATGAGTCACAACGAGTGCGAAACTGTGAAAATATTTTGGTACTGCTAAACTTTATGTAAGAAAACCCAGAATATTACAAAATATTCTTTTATTAAATTAATTGGTGAAAATAAGTTAATCATGATTTTAGAAAATTAATTAAGTGGAAAAAGTTAAGTTTTTGGCTTAAAAGCCTTAAAAAATAATATTTGACGGCAAATCTGGAAAATATAGACGGCAAGTATTTTCGAAACGGCAGTGCCTATTTTGAGGAAGTTAAACCTCAAGTGACTCATTGGTTTGTGAAAAACTAAGTTTTTATAATGAATTTCTACCTTAGAAAAGAATTTCTAAAAATCAAAAGTTGATTTAACAATGTTGAAAATACAGTTGGACTTAGTAACCGAGACGTCGGGGTACTAATGTTCTGTGTTGTGATGGACTCAGTCATTTGGACTTTGAGGGCCTATATTGTATACATGAGGTATACTGTGATGAATTGTATACATGAGGTATACTGTGATGAAACATTGAAGATGTTTTCTAGTAGCACGAACCTAGGACTGGTGCACCGGTCGAGAGGTGTCGTGATTGAGCACTCGGACTGTGTGGTCCTGTGTTGTAATGAAAGTTTTAAAAAGTGTTTTAAAACTATGTGAGTCGTAAGCCATTTTGAGCTTCGGCAAAAGAAAGATTGATCACAAAGAAAAGAACAAAACAAAAGTGTTTTGCATGCATTTGGCAGACGTGCCTGCGATTTGTGGTTTAATGCATTAATTACCAGCGGCGAAAGGTAATTCCGATGTGCATTATCTCATGTGCCTAGTGAGGACATTAAGATTGGGACCCCATCTTACTTGCTAATAGGTATTGCCACTGATTGTGGACGTTAGCAATGTGTTTGGCCTTGTGTGTGCCTGGCTATGTATGCCTTTGAAGATGGGAAGAGGTTGCGCACTTTGTTGGCGGTTGGCCAAGTTAGCCAGTGTGGCTATGGAGTCTGATCAACTTATATGATGTTGGGATATCTCATGAGATTAGGACGAAAATTAGATGATGAATAGAAGTGTCATGCATAATTTTATGGATGATGTTTGGGGTGTTGAACCCATCGATAAACCTGCTCGTTTATAACTAATTGTACGTGATAAATGTTGATGTGTTATTTGATGGCTAGAGTGTGGTTATTGAGTAAGATCCATGTATTGGTTTCTCATTCTTACAACATATTCGAGATGAATCCGGACGCATCGTTGGTGCGATCGAGGATTCATGACGATCACTTTTGATCGGGCACAATTTGGTGGTGCCTGGGAGATAAATCTTGGGGCACTTAGCGCCACCTACCATGGTCCTAGTACGGAAGTTATTGGGACAATAGAAGAAGGACCACATCAGAGAACTCATGTAGTGGAAACAGTCGAGGTATCGCTACCACCAGTTTGGCTGTATCTTCAATACCTGGACGAGCATGGAATGATGGATCCTTTACCTCAACCACAACCTCTTCAGATGTTAGGACCTGGGGAACCTCCAGCTGAAGTGGAGTTAGTTGATGGTGAGGAAGATCCAGAGGAATATATGGAGGACGATCCTGAGTTTCAACCTCCTGCGGTTGATGAGGAAGATTCTTCAGATGGCGCAGCGGAAGGGGAGGCATCATCATCAGACTCATCAGTTGTAGGTGGGATTGATCATTATGGTCTTCCTAATGGGTTTCACTAGCTTGACCAGCTTTAGGTATAGTTTCCGGGGGTAGTGAGTCTTGATAGTTTATTTTGGCTTCGGAGAGCCATTAGTTTTTGAGATGGTTTTGAACTAGTTGTTGTTGATATGTATATATCTTTATCTTCTTTGCTTAGTTGGATGGAGAATAGCCTATGCTTATAAAGGCCTTTTTGTTATCTCCTAATATAGGTGTTGTGTATATAAACGATAAATTATATATGTATATAGATGTACATATATGTTGTTTATGTTTATAATGGTTTTATGTTGTATGTTAAAAAAAAAATTCAGCACTATTTTCATATAAGGTTAGTCACTCTAAATTATATTTTCCGAAAGTACCCATCGTTATATAATTATATTTTTGTATTTGGGTATTAATGTGATGACCCTAGAGTAGGGTGTCGCATTTAAATACAGTACATTATTACAATGAGGATAAAATAGAAGTGATTTTTTAAATGATTTTCATAGTTTTGACTTTTGACAGTCATATATAAGAAAATAATTTGTTGCGTATATCCTAATACCATGGATACAAATCTATTGTCCAAAAAATAGTGACTCGGTCCCCTACCAATCAAAAATTGAAAATGTGCATAAGTGTTAATGATTTCATATTTTATTTTATTAAGTGACAAATTATAATTGGTGGGGGACAGAATGTGACAGAAAAATAAGACACAGGATCTTCATCCCTAATACCATATAACTATAAGGCAATCATTTGTTGTATATATCCCAATCCCATACAACTAAAAATCAAAATTACTTTGTGAGGTTGGCTATATAGGTATTATTTATTTATTTTCCATATGTGGCACTTATATTCTTATTATCTTTCAGGTCAAACTTCGAACGCCTAAATTTTGAGAGATTTGTCACTGCAATTCTAGAGAAAGATGATGAGATCATCTGTGCTGCATCTATTAGGTAATGTCTATATAAATTTAACATTTTCTCATAAATGCATCCCATACAGCTTATAAGTGATTAATAATTAGTATGTCTAGTGAAGACTGGATATGAAAATTTATATATTTGTTGTGACGCCAAACAATATATGATCAGTTTAAATTGTTTGGTCCAACATTTAAATTTATATTTTGGATATCAAATTTGATTTAATGGTTGGTTTTAATATTGTTTTTGGCGCTTGTTCCAGTTTCGATCTGTATGTATGCATCATGCAATATGATCTTTCTTTCTATTATAATTGATTGTAAGTGGTTTAGTTGCTGGGCTGTGAAGATTGGGTATTTGCTTTTGATCATGAGCACTTCATGTAGTTAAAACCATTGGTATGTTATATCCATGTATACTATCCTGAAACCTTCTTCATGTGTGACACTAACATCGTGTTGGTGGCCAGCTTGTCTCTGGTTAAATATACCTGTTATGCTGTTATCTCAACATACTTCTTGGTGATTGAGAGTAAGAAGTTTGTTTTTATTTAACAAAGAATAATGTTTTTATGTGAAGGAAATAAAATGGATAGTAGAAAAGGGAAAATACTCAACCTCTTTTAAAAATTCATTTGGTTGATTTCATAGCTTTACTCTTTGCTTTTGATTTTTCACTTATTTTACAAATACACTGCTAGTACATGAGTATTCATGGATGCTCTAGACACCTCATGTTACATGTAATACAATAGACTTAAGCAATGTTGTATAAACAATCAGATTGTGTTAAATCTTTTCTCAACTATGCGAGCTGGTTATCAAGAAATGTTAGATGTATACTTGTAGGACACCTATATGGAGTATAGATCTCTATGGCTGCATTGCAGATCATATGATGATTGTGGTTTACATCTTTTCAGTGTCGTTGCTCTCGAGTAATCATTGCCACTAAATTTAGTTATCTATACTTTTGAAGACTCCCTCTTATGAAAAACTTTTGGCTTTATTTAAAAAATTCTCTCGAGTAATCAAGGCTTGATTTAAGCCGTGGCGAATAGAATCGATCACTAAATTTAGTGGCAATGATTACTCGAGAGGGAGTCTTCAAAAGATATAAACCATAGACTTGATTACTCGAGAGAATTTTTTAAATAAAGCCAAAAGTTTGTTATAAGAGGGAGTCTTCAAAAGTATAGATAACTAAATTTAGTGGCAATGATTACTCGAGAGCAACGACACTGAAAAGATGTAAACTCACACAAATCATCATATTTTTTTTTTTAAATAAAGGCTATGGCTTGTGTGAAACTATCTTATTCACCTCGGATTAGATATCATAATAATTAATTCTGCCTTTAGTTTTCTATCCTGTAGCTAAGAATAATCAATTCTCGTGTATAGATTTACTTAATTTTTTTAATGCCCTTGGGTGCATGCTAGTAAGTGTGTAATCTACCATGCATTGTGAAGCTTATTTTTGTTTGATGGAAGAAAGTGAAATGTATATAATTTATTAATTATTAATAATTGATGAAATAGGACCCATGAGAACCATCTAGCAGAGATGCCATATATTACGACCCACTATGCTTATAGGCAACAAGGAATGTGTCGCCGGTTTCGTGAAGCCCATTGAATTGGTGAGTTCAGAATTAATTAAGGTTATATATTTTGTCTCTTCAGTTTCATGTACAATCTGCATGTACAATTGTTCTTTTCTGCCTTCAAAACTTCTGATCTTTGACTATTACCATTTTACCAGGTACTTAGATCTTTCAATGTTGACTTATTGGTCATACCAGCTGTCTCAGAAGTCAAAGAAACTTGGATTTCTGCTTTTGGGTTTGAACCACTTGTCCCCATCACCAAGCAAATATTGAAAAATATGAACCTAGTTACATTCCTTGGCGTGGAATCCTTGCAAAAAAAGATATCAGAACAAAATTTTTTTTATGAAAATCTGATTCCTGCAAAAAGTACATTTTGGTATACTAGACATGTCCTTTTAATTGAAGTAATTGTGTAGGCCTGGTGATCATACATACACAACACACCATTTCTATACTTTTTTCTTTATCTGAAAATTAATCTAAACTTGTTTTTCTGAACAATGCAATTTGTTGCAGTTTCTAATCTTCAGAAGAACAAGGGAGTGCAAATGGGGCGGGCAAATCTGGATCTGGTGTGCACATCTGGGACTGGCTAAAAATGTAACAGGCATATCAGATTGATCAAAGTGGATGGAGCCTAGTGTCTGTGTGGCCTAAACACTGCTTCTTCCGTGGCTCTTCACCGTGTATCCGCTGGTGGTGGCTTCATGCCGTAGAAACTTGTTTTGTAGCCCAGTGATGTGTTTTATGTTTTGATCTTATTTGTAATTATGTGGCAGTGTTGCAGGTTGATCTGCCATGTGCTGTTGTGGAAACATTTTTTGGTGGTTTTGTAGCAATGCATTCTACAAGATCATAGACTCAGATAGTTAAGCTATCTGGACTTGTACTTAAGGAAGTTGTGACCAACTTATTATTTCATAAGATTTGACTTTGTAGCAAATATTTAAGTACGTAGCTCTACGTTTAACATTTTGGACATTCCAAATTTGCTTATGAGACCTCAAAAGTAATTTTAATAATAATTGGATCTGTTTCTTTTTAAAGTGTGTCCAATAAAATTAATTTTGGGTGGGTATAGTTAAATTTAAGAAAAGTAATTTTTTTTTTCTTATTCGTTGAGTGGAATTGATTCAAACCATTGGATCCGCAAAATAATTTATATTTACACTAAAAAGGTAATTTTACTTTGTCACCTAAACAAAATCAATTCTTCTAAACTTATTTTTAAAATATCACTAACAATTATAAGTCAATACTTTTAATCACATTTCTTTTAAATCAATTTTTTTAAGATCAATTCTTTCACAATCAATGTATGACATACTTTGCTTTGCAAATTAATTTGAAAGAAACTTCAGTGATACACGCTAAGAATTGTGATTAGAATTTTAGTTTTTACAATTGCAAATGTGATCATTGGCTATACTACAATTACAAATGGGATTACTGGCTATGCCACGAGTTAATTTGTCTTGACTTACTTTGTGAACAATTCATGTGGTGGGTCAACTCGGTTAATCACGATTATTTATATTTTCATTTTCTAAAATTTTGATTTATTTCTCAAAATGTAAATGTATACATCAAATAATTTTAATTTATAATATTTTCCCACAATTTTGATGAATACGAGTAAATTGACAATTTGGTATTTGAAATTATTCTTGCTTTGCAATTTAATTCCTAAAATTTATTTGTATGTGAGAATTAATTTGTAAATTTATAATATTTCTATAAACACTTTTGTTGAGTATTTTCAATCTAGTTAGGAAGATCTATCAAAAGTTTTGAAAAAGAGGTACTAACACTCTTTATATATTATATCTTTTAGCATGGTAACCTAGAGCCGCCTCTCTCTCTCAACCTTCCCTCTACTCCTCTTTTTCTTCTTCCTCATCCACCGGAAGGGGGCGGTTTTGGGCCATTTTTTGGCCTGGAATCACCCCTCTAAATCGTTTTTTCTCTCATTTTATCAAAATAAGTGATTTTTCCACATAGATCTAGTTTTTCTTTCTTGTTTTTTTTTTTTTTGTTTTCGTCATCTGCATTAGGCGGTATTTTGTTCGTCGTCTTGTTACGGTGTCGCCAGGTTTCCCTTCTTGTTGCGGTGTTCGTTTAGTTCAGATTGGCAGATCAGCTTCGATCCATTAAAGATTCAATCAAAACTTGGGGGTCAACGTTACAGATCCAGGGACATGGGTATTCCGGTCACTTCGATTTTTTCACATTTGTAGGCATTTTACCGTGTTATACAATTAACCTGGGTTCTGTGAGTTTGTTCGTAGATTCATCATTTTCGATTTTTAGTGATGTTGAATTTGTGTTGTTTTCGATGAATTTTACCAATTTGAATGAATGAATATCTTTTTTAGTAAAAAAAAATCTTTATATATATATATATATATATATATATATATATAATGTTCAATTGTTTACGAAATTTGTAATCTTAATAACCTACATAAAGAGTGGGATAAGGTGGTAAACAACCATGACTCTAAGGAATAAGTATACATGTTTGAATCTACGGTCGGATGAAAATAGTCTTAAGAGTGGTTTAAATGAATAGAACCAACTAAAATATCTTGTGGTCTAACAAAAATTAAATTCTTAATATATCACATATATAACTTATTTAAGCTTACTTTATAAACAAGTGCGTGCTTTTGTCAAATAAGAAAAATGTTATGAAAAATGGAAGGGAATTTCTGTAACATCCCAGGCATTTTTATGGGTGGACGACTGTCCCCAAAAACTAACACGAGTCTTTTCAGCGTACTTTGTCCTCACTCACACGCTTCCTGGGAAAACTTCCCAAGATGTCACCCATCCCAGGGTCATGCACGTTTAAATGTGGAATTCTTAAGTCATGGGCTCCCGAAAAGAATATGCATATTGTTTATATAGGTAGTATTAATCAATTCATATAAGTCATTCTCTACTGTATAGTCACATACCTACACAATCTTAAGATCCCTTCATTAGGATGTGTAATCGGTTCATTCATGTGTCCCTCTGCCTAGAAGTCTGGCAGGAGTCGCTCCTTGTCCGTGCCTTCTAGCACCGACGACCACTCCCCACCTTCATCAGCCCCGGGTGTCACAATTTCTGTGATTAAATAAATTCATTTCAAGAGGAAGTAACTTGCCCCCACAAGGAGGAGGACCAGGGGTACCTGAGCTCGAATCCTTGTGGAGTCACCCTCACAGGGAGGCTGAGAACTAAGGGGTAAAACCCTGCTCAATCAGCAGAACCAGATGTTATTCCCATAGCGGGCACAAAGGACCTAAGTCGTGGGATACTTTGGTGGACCCACTCGACCCAAAGGGCTAATTAGGGTGGGCTCCAAACAAAAATAAATAAATAAATTCATTTTAGGCCATCATATAAGTATTTAATATATTTTAATTATTTAATATCTTTTTGACTAGGTTAATTATTTAATATTCAATTTAGTCAAAAGATTTATTTAATATTCAATTATGTATAGCATTTTTTAAATCCAATTTAAAAATAACATTTATCAACATTGTCATTAATGATTGAAAATTAAATACTAATATTTATATTGTGTGTGTGTGTGTCTATATATATATATATATATATATATATATATATATATATATATATATATATATATATATATATTGACCATCATATCATTCAATGCTTTCTTAAATACTAATATTTATATTATATATTTACCACTATAATATAGATGCATTCCAAAATGCCATTGCCTTGGCCTAAAATTAAAATTAAAAAAAGGTTAATAGAGAGAGAGGGTGACCGTCGGAGGGGAACGAAAAAATTAAGGAGAATTGAAGGTTAATTGATAAGTGACGACCATTGACCGCGCTGTCGCCACGCGCCAAAAAGAACGAGCGATTATAAAATAATGCAGTATAGTGCGACAACTCGGATCGTCTCTCAAGGACTCTTTAGGTGTTGTTATTATTAACAGAAAAAGTTAGAAAAAGTTAGAATTTGGGGTTTTGAGATTGGAAACTAAATTAAAGAAGCAAAACAGAAAACAAAGCAAGAAAATAGAGCAGTTACCAAATAATCTAAAGCGATTAACCTACTGCTTTTGGTTTCCCAACTATCATCGGTTCATGCAAATTCCTAGCCCTAAGCAGATTCTAATCCCCTCCCGGTTGTAGCAATAATTCACTAGCGGAACCACTACTACGGATATATATCCCTATTCCCGAATTAAGCAAACGGGGTTAAGCACTTCGTGAACTAAGCGAACACGAAACGTACACACGCGAATTAAGCAAACGCGATTATATATAGGAACATGATATCACCGAGATAAACCAACACAACACAATATACTCCTGAATTAAGCAAACAGAAATATAAAGCATGGCATTGAAAAGAGAAAAGGAAATGAAAACAAGAAATACAAGAACCTCAAGCATGGATAAAAACCAATTACAGTAGATTAATCTAGGAGACTAGTTCTCCATTACAAAAGGAAAACAAAACATAACTAAAAAGAAAACAAAAGACTAACTAAGACTAGCTCAGAAACTAGCCAAAACTGGCTAATTCTGACCATCCCTTCATTTCTGCCTAAGACTGCTTATATACACGTTTCTGGAGTCAGAGTACTCGCGAGGCGAAGCACTGATCGCGAGGCGAATTACATGAAAGGTCTGCAACTCTTTGTCTTCTCGCGAGGCGAGCACATCCTTCGCGAGGCGAACTCTTCAGCTTCCAACTGTTACGCCCGTGGCATTCAACACGCCCAAACCGTGATGGCTTCTGATCTTCCAATACTCGCGAGGCGAAGGAATGCTCGCGAGGCGAACGCTTCAACTTCAGAATTGCCACGACTGTGATCTTCAACACGGGCAAGCCGTGATCGTCTCTGACTTTTTCATGGTTGCAATACTCGCGGGGCGAGAGATCATTCGCGGGGCGAGCGGCTCCAGATTTATTACTTTTTATTAACCTGAAAAACAGAAAATAAAAGTAAATACTTTATTCACTCTAAATCAACTAAATTAACTTAAAAACAATTTACAGACTCAAAATATTACTTAGAGACAATCAAGTCTAATTTGGGTAAAAATGATATAAAATAAGCACAAAGCCAGGGTCTTGACTAGTTATAAAACCAGTCAAACAGAGGCTCATCAAATACCCCAAACTTTAAACTTTGCTTGTTCCCAAGCAAACTACACTCAAAAACTTAAAAAGACTAAAGACCTGGCAAAACATGGCAAGCTTAAGGACTCAATCAACTTTCACACAGATTTCAAGCAATTTTTCAAAGAATTTTTTTCAATGTCCCCCCTTTTTCAAGCATAGTAATCCCCACAATCATTTATTCTAAACAATTGAGAATTTCATCATTCAAACACTCATTAATCTAAGCAGGGGATCCAAGTCACACACAAAAGGGAGATCACCAAATCCAAACAACTGCCTTCCTCACAAGGGAAATTTGTGTTCACTCATCACTCAGTTTGTGTCAGGTTATTAACAATTCACTCATTTTCACTTTTAAGAGCACTTCCCATAAATTTGATTTTCATCTCAAAATGATTCCCACAGAAAATATGCAAGCAACATCAGAAGGTCTTTTATGGGTTGTAATGGGGCCTGGCTAAGGGTAGGATATACAAAGGAACTAGGCTGAAGACCCTAGGAACTAAGAGAGCATGAAACATTTTTTTACACTTTGAAATTCACTCAAGTTCCTTTTCTCATTTTTCATTTTGCCTTGGGTGACTACAACCTTTTTATTTCTTTTTGGCATTTTTGCACTTTTATTTTTTTTTCTGTTTTTCTTTCCTTTTATTTTTTTTTATTTTTTTTTTCACAATTTTTTTTTTTTTACATAATTTTTTTTTCTCACTCCCAAACAACATGTTACACCTTGCAGCCACCCCAAACTTAGTTTCTTGCACCCATTCTAAGATTACATGCTCTCCTAATCCTAAGATCGGGTTAACATGGTTTTCCAGATTTTTGGGCTTATAACATTAGGTTATCAAGAATTAATCAGGCTAATAGGCTCAATGGGGCTAACTAAGGAACATGCATTAGGAATTGGTTATTTTAGGCTAAGTAACTATTTACAAAGAAAATGCCTAAATCATATGAAGCAAACACATAATCATGCAAACCATAAAGAGATTCAAGCAAATTCAGGAAAGTACAACTTAAAAAGTGATTTTCACACAGTTTAAACATGTTGGAGGCTCAAAACCTCACCTGGACATTTTTTTGCAAATTATTTGACAGAGATTCTATCCCTAGTGTGTGCTTCCTATCACCCCAAACTTATCATAAATCATGCCATCATAATAAAATCTCAAAGTTCAGTTTTCAATCATATGGGGATCAAATTTTTTTAAAAAACAAAATTTTTTTCAACCTAGGGGGAAACAGTCAACACATAACATGCAATCAATCTATGCAAAAATTAATAAAATCCAATAAACTTGCCATAACCAAGACACAAACAGAACTCCTGAGCTTCTCAAATTATTCAGGAGCATTATTCAAAACAAAACAGAATTAAAGTAAAGCAAAAGAAAATTAAAAAGGAGAAAGGGTTAAGAAAACTCATTGAAAGGCGGTTCCACCAGGATCCCACTGCCTGTAACATAAGTCCCACATGGTAGCCAAAGGACTGAAATTCATTCCAAGCCTCCCTAACTTGCAGCTTTGATTTGGAAGTGGGTGCTTGACAATTATGACGACCTCGCCGAGTGCGGCGGACTTCTCACTTCCTCTCGGGTCACAGATGACCGCTTTCTCAACAAAATCTCCCCAATAAAATTGGGGTTCAACCACTTGGACTGGCCATGGTGCAAAATCCAAGGGTGCAAAATCCATCACTGGTTCCACAGGGGGAGGTGGCAAACAGTTAGAAACAGTTACCGGTGCTGCTTCAACTTCTGCAATGTCTTCATCCACTGCATTAACAAATTTTTCACCTGCTATACACGCAGAAATTTCAGCACACACCAAACAAAGGTTAGAGTTAGTACATATATTACAAGAAAATGAATCAGAAAAATCTACAATGTCTGGGAATTCTTCAATCAATTCATCCACCCCATTACTCTCAACACATTCAATTGTTTTACTTGAATCATCTACTCCCAAAGGTTCTTCTTTATCTTCAGGCACGGGGGAGCAGATGTCCTCTTGATCCATATGGATGCTTTGCTTAACATACCTTTCAAAATAGCAATCTACACACAAAGCATTTCCATCACAATAACAATCATCAGGGGATTCAACACACAATTCGAGAATGTGAAGTATCGAGATCGGACTCATCCTCAGAGGTATTTTCAAGAATAAATTGTGCCTCTGTAGGTTCTTCAATGGGCTGTGGAGCTAGCATTGCAGCTGAGTTGGCGGTAACTTGATCAATTAGAGCCCACAACTTTTGAGATTCAGCTTGGTCCCTCTGTTGGGCTTCAAGATTACTTGCCTCCATTGCCTCCATCCTCTGTTGAAATTCAAGATTGTATGCTTCCGTTTGTGCAGCCATTTGTTGTAGCATTTCCTCCAAACTGAGTTGGGCTAGTGTAGGGTCATTTGGTATTTTTGGAGTTCTTGCCATCCGTTGATTGTTCTCTTCCATTTGTTGTATCATAGAAGCAATCTCATCCAAGGTGCTCTGTGAAGGTTTGGAAGGTGCAGAGGTGGTCACTTGGCTAGGATAGTATGGTGGTGGCTCACTAAAATTAGGATAATACATGCAAGGTTGCTCATAATAAACATTAGGCATATAATTTCGCATATAATTATCCATGGGGGAAAATAAAATTCTGAGACCGAGACAAAGCGAGACAAAACTAATTAGCAAAGCAAAAAGTTTTTTTCTTTTTTTTTCAAAAATTATTTTCTGCTAATAACAACAAACCAGAGTCCCGACACGGCGCCAATTTTTGACAGTGGCTGCCGCCACGCGCCAAAAAGAACGAGTGATTATAAAATAATGCAGTATAGTGCGACAACTCGGATCGTCTCTCAAGGACTCTTTAGTTGTTGTTATTATTAACAGAAAAAAGTTAGAAAAAGTTAGAATTGGGGGTTTTGAGATTGGAAACTAAATTAAAGAAGCAAAACAGAAAACAAGGCAAGAAAATAGAGCAGTTACCAAATAAGCTAAAACGATTAACCTACTGCTTTTGGTTTCCCAACTATCATTGGTTCATGCAAATTCCTAGCCCTAAGCAGATTCTAATCCCCTCCCGGTTGTAGCAATAATTCACAAGCGGAACCACTACTACGGATATATATCCCTATTCCCGAATTAAGCAAACGGGGTTAAGCACCTCCGTGAACTAAGCGAACACGAAAGCGTACACACACGCGAATTAAGCAAACGCGATTATATATAGGAACATGATATCACCGAGATAAACCAACACAACACAATATACTCCTGAATTAAGCAAACAGAAATATAAAGCATGGCATTGAAAAGAGAAAAGGAAATGAAAACAAGAAATACAAGAACCTCAAGCATGGATAAAAACCAATTACAGTAGATTAATCTAGGAGACTAGTTCTCCATTACAAAAGGAAAACAAAACATAACTAAAAAGAAAACAAAAGACTAACTAAGACTAGCTCAGAAACTAGCCAAAACTGGCTAATTCTGACCATCCCTTCATTTCTGCCTAAGACTGCTTATATACACGTTTCTGGAGTCAGAGTACTCGCGAGGCGAAGCACTGATCGCGAGGCGAATTACATGAAAGGTCTGCAACTCTTTGTCTTCTCGCGAGGCGAGCACATCCTTCGCGAGGCGAACTCTTGATCTACCAAGTTTTACGCACGCGGCATTCAACACGCCCAAACCGTGATGGCTTCTGATCTTCCAATACTCGCGAGGCGAAGGAATGCTCGCGAGGCGAACGCTTCAACTTCAGAATTGCCACGATTGTGATCTTCAACACGGGCAAGCCGTGATCGTCTCTGACTTTTTCATGGTTGCAATACTCGCGGGGCGAGAGATCATTCGCGGGGCGAGCGGCTCCAGATTTATTACTTTTTATTAACCTGAAAAACAGAAAATAAAAGTAAATACTTTATTCACTCTAAATCAACTAAATTAACTTAAAAACAATTTACAGACTCAAAATATTACTTAGAGACAATCAAGTCTAATTTGGGTAAAAATGATATAAAATAAGCACAAAGCCAGGGTCTTGACTAGTTATAAAACCAGTCAAACAGAGGCTCATCAACCATGCAAGAAATCCCACCCCAATGTCTCTTTATCTAAGTAACGTCCGAACCCAACAACACAAGTAAAACCACCTTTGCTCTTTGAAACTGATCGAAACCACAAAACCATCAAACAAAAAACCAATGTCTCACACCTCTTCTCTAAATTATATATACTCTCTCTTCTCTTAAAACCTAAACTCACACAATACACATTCCTCAAATTCCAATCCAGCACTCCATCCTAAGATTTCATGTTTGCGATTCCTCTTTGCCTTGGTAAGCTACGAACCTTTACCATATATTCTCTGATTTGATGATGCATTCCTTTTTGCCTTGGTAAGTTACGATCCTTTACCATATATTCTCTGATTTGATGATGCAGACGATCTTGATCTGGTCCTTTTTATGTTTTGCTCTTACGATCCTGTAAGCTTGTTTTTGCTTAGAATATACAAAGGGATGTGTTCTGTGTGTTTTAGGCGGTTGGCAAGGGGAAGAAAACTTCAGAAGGAAGGAGATCGCATAAATAGAGTGGTTATTGATACGTGTAGTGAGAATTCTTTGGTGTCTCGGAGAAAGACACTAAACTCAACAATTGTGAGTAAAAGTCATGGTGGCAATGTTAACTTAGCTATTCAGAATGAGAATAGTGGCGGAAGGAAACGTAAATTAGCCGATGTGTCTGAGAATATTGAAAACGAAAAATGAAGAAGCTATTGATGAATTTGTTAGTATTAAGGTGAACAAGGAAGCAAATAATGGCAAGGGGGAGGTGAAATGGAAGTGCAGGAGGCCTCACATAATAGATTTGAACGCTCAAGATAATGCACTCCCTAAGGTCCATGGTGCAAAATTGGATGCAAGTGATGATATGAACTCCACGAGGCCCTTGATAATGTTGAAAGAGATAGATGAATCATTTTTTAACTTACAAGGTCTAAGTATCCATGATGACTTAGATCCTGAGCTTAGAAAAAAGAGAACAATACCAGACAAGTAGTTGAGTCCCAACACAACTTTTTGTATTGTATGATGTTTGTTAGTCGATGCATAATATGTACTTAACAAAGTAAAATTTACTAAAATATCCTATATAATATTTGTTTTGCATGAGAGGGATCTTGCACATTAAAGGAGGCCAACGCGGCAATCAAAACAGTTCCAAGTTTTGGGAGGTAATAATATGTGACAAGACAAGTACGACATTGATCCCACCGGAAAGTACAACAGTAGTAGCCAAGGCGATTCCGATATCCGAATAGAAAGGATCAATGTTTGTCATAATGAGGCTTCTAGTGCCAAGTACTTTCCCAAGGCTATGGCTCTTGAACCTCGCACCATGGACAACATCAAATCAGGCCCTTACAGCAAGATCTTTTGCCCCGATAACTTCATCTTTGGTCAGTCGGTGTCGAAAATAATTGGGCCAAAAGTCACTGTACAAAAAGTGTCGAGTTGATAGACTCTCTTCTTGATGACTATATTTTGGAATGGATAATGCTAAATAGTGCCCTTAGGGTATTGTTTAAGGTATCAAAAGGGGAAAAATTGATTGGGAAATTGTGTATTTAACATTTTGAAAAGTGTTACACTGAGTTTTTCAATACAAAATTTCCTTTTGTGGGTTCCTTAACCAATGCTCTTAGGATACTTGTTAGCAAGACCCTTATAATAATAGCATGACTTGGGTTCAAAATTATTTGATATGGTTCCCTTTGTAATCCCACGACACTATAAATCATAGTTGAGGTTGTGGTTTGCTTTGCTTTGAAATGTGGAAAACCTCCTCTTAACCTAAACATTTGTTTAAAACAAAAAGAATCCTGACAAAACCTGGTTGGGATTTTGGGATATATGGCATACAAATAGTGGCAATTGCAACATTCACCATGGGGGTTTAGCTCGATACGTACACTTCATGATTCATGTCTTAGTATAGAACAAAAACTAGTATTGTGCTCCTCTGAATCCAACTGAGTATAAAAATAAAAATCAAAACATGTACTGCATTAATATAATAAATCCATATGAACCTTACAGCACCCAACACAAAAACGAAAAGGACGAAACTTAGGTATCAGGCGCAACAAGATAACATCAAAACCACCACCCACCCTGGATATTAGTTGTGTTACACATAAATGGATAAACAAGCCAAAGGATTTGAATACCAATCTGAAAATGAGTATCCAAATCCTTTATGCCTTGATTTTAACCACTGCCATGATGATAACTTGGCAGCTTCCATGACTGCTCCTGTTGTCCTTATCACAGATTTGAAGATGAGTTGATTTCTAGCAAGCCAAATATTCCAAATTATAATAAACCAAATAACTTGCCAGGCATCCTTTTTTCTTCCTCTATTAAATATCAGCCCCTGAAACCAAAACTTTGTAAAAGGATGTTTACAACTATTATGTAAAACCGATGATAAACCAAGCTAGTGTAAGCACTCCCACCAAACTGCTTAGAAGAAAGAACATTTAAAAAACAAATTATTTGAAGACTCAATACCCTGTGAGCACCCTTTAAAATTAATATTGAACTTTGCAAGATGCCTCTATAAGATAAATTGTCTTTAGAAAATCCTATTTTGTGCAAGTCTCGAAACAAAAGCGGTAATTTTAAGTGGCATTAACATGTTTCATACCCTGCATAGAAACCCATCACATATGCTTTGTTGACTCTCCACCAAGTACTTTTAAGCCGATTTCACCGAGAACACGCCAGGAGGATTTAACCTCCATTCTCAACAATCATCAACACCCTCCTTCACCTCCACAACCTCTAAAAGCTCCCTCAATAAAACATGTTCCCACTCAATGAGATCCCGCCTCCCCTCAATCCATTCACCTAAACTCACTACCTTAGCCTCTTTAAAAAGAGAGAGATTAAAGAGCCTCGTAAACCTAATACACAAAGACCCACCATCCTTCCAACAATCATTCCAAAAAGAATTTTCCAACCCATTACCAACCTTTCTCACACACGACTCTAACAACCCCTCCACTGAACACACAGAACACACATATTTCCATCACACAGACCCCTTACTCACACCCTTTCGCACCCCTCCCCCCCATGATTCGCCCTTAACACTCTATACCACAAACAACCTCTCTCGACTCCCACCCTCCATCTCCATTTACATAATAAAGCCAAATTAAAAGCCCTCAAGCCTTTTATATCTAGACCTCCTAACTCACACTGTGTATGTTGGACTCAAAGTGGTTCTGGTTTATTTAATCTCTAGGTTTTGATGTTAAGAAAATGATTAAATTTTCTTTGGCAAAGTGTTAGTTGAGATCTAACTAGTGCTTTCAGTTATGCTGGAACGCTTTTATAAGTAAAATAAACTTGGGATAAGTTCCAATTGAAAAATATGCGTCCACCCTTGTAGATGGGCTGCTCAAGAACTGTGGTAAAGTTACCTTGTTGTTTAATTAAGTAGACTGGCTTTCTTTAGTAGACGAGGCTATAAATGAATACCTAAATAACTTGTTAGGAACAGCAAGTCCAAAGACTTGAAAATAAGCATGTCTATCTTGCCACGTCAACAGACGAGTGCTATCCTTGAAACTCAAGTATACATCCATAGTGCCTGACTAAAATTCAGTAGAAGTCCATCGTTCCACGTCATTGGACAGAGTTTCTCTAAGGACTTAGCGAGTCCAAAGACTTGTGTGGACGAGCGCTTCTGCCACATCAGTGGACGAGCAGAATTAAACCTTGTGTAAACGCGTTCTTAAACTAAGTACCTGTAGACGGTTCTATATGTTCTATATCTTTACTACCTTGAATATGATTTAGTGCAATCTGGTCCACGATAAATTTATTTCTAATGATTGATATTTATTTCAAATGAATATTTGGTCTTCCCATTTGTTTTTATCCGATTAACGTCTTGTTTCCTTTGAGAAAATTCATAGTACTATCAAGGAAATACAAAAAGTAAATAGTACAATTGGAATTTCAAAACGATATGTACGATGACATCTTTATTGCTGGACAAAAGCTAAGTTATACACAAAGGAGGAAAGAAAGTTTTTAAGGTACAATTGCTCAGAACAGTAAGCCTCCATTTTGTGATTTTCTGATAACCAAGGATGCTTTTCAACACGGCGAAATCAAGCTATCAATCTCAAAAGATATCATGCATTTAATGCTATCTCTATATCGGGACTATTCAAATAACCGTTGAAGATTTACAAGAGAAGTTGAATACCACTATATATGTAGACGGTCTCAAGCACTGAAGAATAACTTTTGCCATTTGAACAATTACAAGATATTCAAAGCTCATATTCTCGTTGTAAAGCAAAAGTCTGTAATTCTTAAGGTTGAATATTTGTAAAAATATTCAATTGATCTTAAACCTTCATACCCTCACATATAGTGAGTTAGAAAGATCTCAGAAAATCCTTGTGATTGTATTAGAGCCTAAAGAGGTTTGGCAAGAAAGCAATACTTGTAGCCTGGATAGGTGAAGAATACTTGTTGTAGAAACTATTTGGAAATAGTGGAGAAAATACTTCAAGTATAAGGGACTGGATGTAGCTCATGGTTGGAAGAGAGTGAACCAGGATAAAATACCCGAGTGAATTTTATATCTCTTATCTTTTATAGTTTTATTTATTTATACTAACTGTGAGATTTGATTTTGGTTTTTTTAATCTTTTAAAAAGGATTTCTTGTGTGCTTAATCTTTTTATCTTCTGCTTGTGAAAAGGTTTCTCAAAAAGGGTTTTTGCGAAAATAATTAATAAACATAATTCAACCCCCCTTCTTGTGTTTGCCTGTGCCAACTTCAGCTTACATATTTTCTCCCAAGCCACCCAGTGAACTCACTTCTTTTCACTATCCCCACCCCATAAAAATCGTTTAAAAAATGATTCGATTTTATAAATAATACTGAGCTTTGAAGAACGAAGAAATTATATCGGAAGTACCGTCAGGATTGACTTTAAAAGGACAATACGACCTCCAAAAATTAAGGATTTACTTCTCCACCCAGACAACCTTTCTTTAATTTCCTCCACAACAGGTACCCACGTTGACAAACGTCTCGGATTAGCTCCAATAAATAACCCAAGGTATACAAAATCTATACTAATATATAAGGTGGCTAGCTATTTTTACTGTACATCCACTTGGCAAGTTATAGATTTTTTGGTATTATTTTATTTGTTACTTTTTATAATTTATATATATTTTTTATAAAGTGGGGAAGGGGTACAAAATGATTCGATTTTATAAATAATACTGAGCTTTGAAGAACGAAGAAATTATATCGGAAGTACCATCAGGATTGACTTTAAAAGGACAATACGACCTCCAAAAATTAAGGATTTACTTCTCCACCCAGACAACCTTTCTTTAATTTTCTCCACAACAGGTACCCACGTTGACAAATGTCTCGGATTAGCCCCAATAAATAACCCAAGGTATACAAAATCTATACTAATATATAAGGTGGCTAGCTATTTTTACTGTACATCCACTTGGCAAGTTATAGATTTTTTGGTATTATTTTATTTGTTACTTTTTATAATTTATATATATATTTTATAAAGTGGGGAAGGGGTGTTATAAGGGTTTAGGGTAGGTGGGGAAGGTGATGTTACGAAGGGGAGGGGGGATAAGTAAAAGGGGTGGTAAATAAAAATAATATTTATTAATATTTATTATAAATAAAATTATTTTTATAATATATTTAATTATAAAATATAAAATAAAAATTATATATTACTTTTAATTATTTACTTATGTCATTTTGCATATTCATCATCATCTTTTTAAAAAATTTCTCTCAAATTCTTCCTTATCATACCAAAAGCTAGAGCCCAAAGGCCCTATTAGAATGAAAGTTATGTGAAGAGATTTGAATTAGGTGGGGAAGAAAAAGAATGTATAATTTGGAAGTAGCTGAAAGAAATTCTTCCGTGATAACATTATCATTAATATTTATTATAAATAAAATTATTTTTATAATATATTTAATTATAAAATATAAAGTAAAAACTATATAATAATTTTTAAATATATATATATATATATAATACAAATAATATGTTACTTTTTTAATTAGGGGTACTTATGTCATTTTGCATATTCACTTGATTTTTATCTTCAAGAGGTGAATCATATTCTCCTTCCCTGATCATGTCTATGTTCTTCAATAAGTTTCACGATTCAAAGTTTATTTCATCTATGTTCATCACTTTTAAGTTTCTAGATCTAGAACTTTGAAAATTCATAACAAATTCCAGAAAAATCTCATGATGTTGAAACCACTTCCTATGTTCTTATAATCATGTATATTGTCTGTATCTAAGAGCATGTGATGATCAAAAATTTTCTTCCCTTGAAACCCATCTTAGCCGAATCCTAGAGGAAATGATGGACGGAGTTTTTGTTCTTGCTTTTGATGTATGATGATGTCTTTCATCATACATACTTGTATACTTGTTGAATCCGAGTTGGTTCATTAAACTAAAAACCCTAGCCTCATGGACATATCTTGGCCGAATCTACCATTCAGAGGGTCAGGATGGTTTGAATTCTTAACTTTGTTGTTTAGCCTTAATCCATTTCCTTAAGTATATTAGGATCATTAATCCATGACTTAAGCAAGTTTGGAGATTTTGAGCCACAAAACCCTAAGGAGGCCGTGACCTATTAGAGAGGATTAGGTGTTTGTTTTGCTTGTTTTGATTGGTTGTTTGGATGTGTTGTTGAAGGTTAATTGTTCTACGACATACGAGGGTTTCCGACAATCGACAGAGTTCTTTTAATTTCACTAAGGAGCTTCGAGAGGTAAGGGGAGCTTACCTGAAGGATTTTTCTCGATAACCATTTACGTTTAGTGTAGTTTATATAATTTATATGTGGTTGTGGTTATTTGTTTATGTTGTTTACGTTGTGTTGTTTATCTATGTATTAGTGATTGATCTGCTCTTAATTTATTTAATTATCTGCAGTAGTATATTATATTGCTACGATGCATGATCTTCCTGGTGATATAATTCTGATGATGTTGTTGAATGTTGTTTGAGAGGCCTGACAATGGTCAGTGCACAACCGATTAATCAGATAAAAGCTTTAATAAACTGTGTAAATTATATTCAATGTTTTATGGGAAATGTTGGAATATAATAGTGGTGGAAAATATTGTTTTGGAAAAATAGTGAGTTTTGAGAAATATTATTATTTTAATGATTTATTAGTGTAAAAGTAATTTATGAGTCACAGTGAGAGCGTAACCGTGAAATTATTTTTGTACTGCTAATTTTTACGTAAGAAATTCTGTAGTATTATGAAAAGTTATTTTGAGAAATTGATATTCGAAAATACCTTATTTATTATATAAGAAAATTATTTTAGAAGAAATGTTAAAGTTTGACTTAAAAACGTTTTCTTTGAAAATGCTAAACGACGGCAAAGTTTCGAAATTATTTACGGTGGGGAGTTTAAAAACAACAGTACTTATTTTGAAAAGAGATTTAATCTCAATTGATTTATTCTTTCTTTTTTTTATTGAAGTTTCAGTAAAAGAGTTCTTGATGATTTGACGTTATTTCGGGAAAAATGAGTTTCCAAAGGAAAATGGGTTTTTCTATGATTTGATGTTTTACAAACGAATTTCAAGTAGAAAGGATTTTCTGTAAATGAGTTTTACTCAATGACGTATTTCCGGTAACTTGGATAAGTTGCAGAGATCTTATTTTGGATTATTTTGGATTAGTTTTACTCAATGACGTTTTGGATAAGTTGCGGAGATCTTATGACGTTATAGACTTGGTGTTCAAGTAGACGGTGTGTCTACTTCACGAAGTAATAAACGACGGTAAAAGATAAATGATGTTTCAATTACCACGAATCTAAGACTGGTGCATCGGTCTAGGGGTTTCATGATTGAGCACTCGGACTTAGTCCTGTGTTATTAAAGGAAAGTTTTAAAATGATAAACTCTGTTGGTCGCAAGCTTTGAGCTTCGGCAAAGGAAAGATTGAACACAAAGAAAAATGACGAGAATAAAATGTTTTGCATGCATATTCGTCAGACATGCCTAACGAGTTAATCATGGTATCTTAATGATATTCATGTCTCGACGTATTTGTTAATCATGGTATCTTTATGATATTCATGTAATCGACGTATTCATTGTCCCTTTGGGCAATCGACGTACAATGAAAAACCATAAATCGACGTTCTCACTATGTAGGACAGTGGGCTATGGTAAAATCGACGTGCCTCTTTTGGCAAAATCGACGTGCCTCTTTTGGCAATCGAGCTTGATCAGCTCATTTTAAATGACGTTGGGGTTCTCCGGAGATTAGGTGTGAATGTTTAGATGATATATTGAAGTGTTCATGCATAGTTTTCCAACATTGATGTTTGGGGTGTGGAACCCATTGATAAACTATATGCTATAATATGGATGCTTATGTTGTTATAAACATGTATATGTGTATGTGCCTTCTTTTGTGTCTCGCATTTAGTTATTGTGTTAAATCCATATATTGGTGTCTCACCCTTACAAACATATCAGAGACGCACAAGGGGTGTGATCTCTACAAGAAGAAGAAGGCTGTCTAGTTCTAGGCATGCTGTTGCTGCTTCTATCGGGTGTGGTGTCTGTTAGTTACGACCAGCTTAGGTCCTATTGTGTTATATTATGTTTTGGGAATAAACTAAACTGATAATGATCTAGGTGTGAAAACATATGAGGCAGTATAGTTGTATGACTAATATACCTTATGTATTTAAGTATGATTTGATTACGTTGTTATTGTTATGAGGTTAAAAAGAAGAAAAAAATTTATCACCATATTTTGAAAAGATAGACGTTGAGAAAACATTATTTTTCGAAAGCAACCAGCAAATTAAGTTTTATTTCCGCAAACGGGAAACCATGTGATGACCCGAGTTAGGGTGTCACAGATACCAACATGGTGTGGCACAGTTGGTAGATAACGGAGCCCTTTAAGCATGTGGTCAGGGGTTCGATTCTTGGCTCACGCGTATGGAAGAGCATCTGTTGGGAGAGGTCAACCCCTTAAATGGATCTCAGTACCTCGAGTGATTAGAGGCACAATTCAAGTTATTAATGATAACAATGTTATCCATAATAATAGTAATTGATAACCCGTATGATGCACGGGGTGCAAAAATACTAGTATATGATAAAATTTATAAAATGTGAAAGCACGAAAATACATGATGTGTTTGCAGTTTACTTTTGGCAAAGCAAATGCAAATGCACGTTAAGTACTTTGCTTTTCTTCCTACAGTAAATTGAAAGATAAGACAAATGTTATCTATAATAAGTAAAGAGTAATATTGAAATAGTACGAAATGAAACTGCATACGAATTCGCAATAAAAAAGGAATAATGCCGTTTAAAAGTCAATATATTTTTCATTCTTCTTTTTTAATATATAAAAAAGACACAATATTGTAAATTCGTCAAAATTCACAAAACCCAATTTCATGTTTTAATATACAATTTTATACTTAGTTTCTTCCTGGGGCTATTAGTTTTTTAGTCTTGGCTGCTGAGCTTACAAATGTATGGGTGAAAAAATGCTCAGACTTATTGGTTTGTAACTTACTTGAGTACATCATGTGCTCCATCAATACAACTTTTGATTTATCAACAAAAAAAATTGTTATCTAGCACTACTCATAAGTAAATAAAAACATCTTCAAGGTTTGTGGTAATCAATCCAAAGAATTGCAAAATAAAGGAAATTCCTCACAATAATAATGTTGCATCTTAATTCTTAACCATAAAAGTCATGGAATTTCATGCTTCTTGATATTTCCACGATACATACTTCTATCTACCGAAAACTTTCCATATTTGACTAGTTAGGTATCCTAAAGAACATTAATTTAACTGCCCAAACAAAAACTATTGCAGTAAAGTGGTCACGATTCATAAATTGGTGAGTAAACCCGCATAGATGAATAATACAACTGAAGCACATTAAGATTGGTTCAATGTACGTAGATTATTAAAAATCATCGTTGCTTGGACTAAACGGCTAAACCAACATTACTCTAATTGAAGTCCTTCAAATTAAAACTACGCAAAGTGAGAGCATCCTGTGTCCCAAATAAAACAAGAAAGTTATATACATTAGAAGTTAAAGAGAGAAAATGATGGATACGGTGGACAGCAAACGATGCGTGGCTACGGGGACCAACATTGGGTTCAGGTTCCCAGTCCCTACCCACACCAAAAAAAAAGTAAAAATAAAAAAATTAAAGATGTCACTACGCAGTAGTACTACGTCTTACTCACTTCTAAATTCTAACTAAATAGAAAAACAAAGTTTTGCTAAAATACTCATTAACTAAGTAAGACAAAATAATATTTAAATAAAAATGTATATATTTTTAGTTGTTAATATTAACTATTTTTGTTTTTTTTCTTAACAAATGTTCTCAAAGACGTCTGTTAATTAGAAAAACCATAAAAAATAATAATAATATGAAATGTGAAGCAGGCACATTAATTAATCAGACAATCATTAACTACCACCCACGTGTTACGTGTTCAACTTACATATGCATATGCACTTGCATGGTATCCATGGGTCTGGATAGACTCACGAACCTGGCCAACCCGACCCGATCCAACCCTATCTTGATTTTGTGGGTTGGTTTGAGTGATTGGGTTGGGTTGAATAAAAACAAAGAGGATCCATAGAATATGGATTAGGTATTAGGTTTCAAAATTGCAAACCCACTCAACCCAACCCAACCCCAGTCAAAACATAGAAAGTTAAAAAAACCTTGGTTATTCTTTATCTTGGTCATATTATCGTAACCTGTTAATGTAATTCAAAGTTTTAAATACGTTTATTTGTAATTTTCGACATTTTTTCACGATTTTTGTCCTGACAAATCCGCGGACGCGAACCAACATGACCCAAATATAAAAATCTGTGTGTTTCTTACCAACCCAACGACCCACCCAACCCAACCCATGAGTAGTCGAATCAGGTTGGGTTGGTTTTCATGAGTTTTTGTTGCAAACTCAACCCAACCCACTCACCTTTGATTTGGCTGGGTCCTAAAACCTACTTAACCCGACCCAAAGTGACCCATGACACCCCTACTTGCACCTTCACCACAAGTCGCAACAGTTAAGCATGCTTGACTTGGAGAAATTATGGGATGGGTGACCTCCTGGGAAGTTTTTCCGGGAAGTGTGTGAGTGAGAACAAATCACACCGAAAAGACCTATGTTGGTATGTGGGGACAGTCTTCAATCCATAAAGCAGTCAGGGATGTTACAGGAGGAAGAAAGAATGAGTTACCAATATGATTGATACTAGAGGATTCACCATTAGCAACCTTGAGTTTGGAATCTCCATGGAATGTGTTCTTGCTCATTAAATTGTTGGAATCATGGGTAACATGATTGGTGGCACCAGAACCAGGGTACCATGCCAGGTCATAAAATGTTTCTGGAACAGCTAGCATGTTGTTGGTTATATCTTCACCAAACTCAAGCTCACTACTCATTGCAGCGCCTGATGGAAGATTAGGGGAGGGTTGCTAAACGGTCTCCTCTTTGAATGTAGGATCAAAGCGATGGTAACACTTGAGAGCAGTGTGACCATACTTTTTATGAAGTTGGTGCTGAGGTATGTTCCCTTGTCTGCCTCCTCTGAAGGACTGTCTTCCTCGGCCTCTTGAATTGAAGAACTGAAAACGACCTCCGCCCCTGTTGCTAGATCTTCCTCTTCCTCGATTATTTTGCTGGTATGGCATAAGATTTGCTTGAAGTTACTGCAACGAAATAGTTTCGGAATCTTGTTTCTGTTTATCAAAACGCTCTTCTTGAGCCATTAAAAGAGCCTCTATTTCATCTATGGAGTATGGCTCAATGCACGACATGACTGATGTCACAAAAGGATCGAATTCTGATGGTAACCCATCAGAGATAGCTTGAATTTGTTCCTCGGTATCGATTGGATCCCCAATTGTTGCCAACGTATCATTAATCTTCTTGATTGAGAGCATATACTCATTGATGGTGCCAGTCTTGTGAATATTTCTCAACTGCAATTTCAGTTGGGTGATCATGGCCCTTGTTTGTGAAGCAAAGAAGACTTCAAGCTTTTTCCAAAATTGATAGGAGTAGTCGCAGCCAACCATTCGTGTGGTTAGGGTTTCTAACATGAAAGAGAGCAGCCAAGATGTAAGAAATTGATTTTGCTGCTCCCAATTGTAGAATTTAGGGTTGATGATATCGTTCTGTTGATCAGACTCTGAGATATTGCTTTGGTTGTCCTCCATTAGGTTCTTCAATGTGTTTCTTCAGTTTACAACCCTTGATTGAAAACAGGACCTGTTGTTTCCAAGGTAAGAAGTTCGTCTCATCTAATTTGATGGCTATTGGGTTGGAAAAGGTTTGAGCAATAAAGGGTTTGGGTGGTAGGGGGATTTTCAGCCATGGATGGATCGACTGTGCTGATGATACCATGTAAGGTATCTCACAACAGAGAAACAGATGGAAAGAATGAAATCAAAGATATACTGAATATGCTCTCACTTGATTAGATAATGAAGAATTACAAGATATTTATATAGAGCTCATATAGCTCTCAAGATAAAGGGGCTATAACTAAAACTGTTATAGCAACCACTTCAACCAATCATAGCTGTTATAATTGTAAACTTATCTAGAATACAACTGATTGTAACTAACAAGATATGCTTATCCTAATTTTCTTGAAGGGGGGATTTCGTTGAAGTCGTTGTAAATAAAAAAGGGTGGCTTATGTTTGGATGGAATTTGAATAAAGGGTGTCAAGAAATTAAAGATTTTGAAAATGGGAGGGGCACTAATGAAATTGATCGTACTGCAAATTGGGCTTATGGGATTGCCTCCGTTATCAGAGTATCTCTAATCAAACCCTCTACTATACGAAATCACCTACAGCGAACTCCTTCAGTGGAGTTAGGTTTTTCACCTCTTAATGGAGGAAGAAGATATAGGGACTAAAACAGGCTTTACTTAAATATAAGGGTTAAAGTTTTCTTCTTCTTTTTTACATATTCCATGTTGGACAGTACAAGTCAGTAAACTTACGGACACGTCAGCTACTTAACGGTACAAGTCAGCACACTAACAGACATCCGGGGGAAAACTAACGGATGGACTAATGTGTCCCTGTTTTGTTATTCTCAGAGATTAAATAATGATTTATTTTATTTTTTAGGGACTAAAAGTATAACTTAAGTTTTCATCAAGGACAGTTTTGGGCCTTTAAAGAATGTTCATTTGTTTTCAAAAAATTTAATCATAGTAACATAGATAAAGAGTGAGTTAAGGTGATAAACACCCTTGACTCTATGGGATAAGTATACATGTTTGAATCTATAGTTGGATGTAAAATAGTCTCAAAAGTGATTTAAATGAATAGAACCAATTAAAATATCTTGTGGTCTAAAAAAATTAAATTCTTAATATATCACATAAATATCTTATTTAAGATTACATTACAAACAAGTGTGTGCAGAAGAAAAATGTTATGAAAAATGGAAGAAAATTTCTTCACATAAATAAATCCATTTTAGGCCATCATATAAGTATTCCATTTATTTTAATTATTTAATATTCAATTATGTGTAGCGTTTTTAAATCTAATTTAAAAATAACTTTTAACAGTAGTGTCAATAATGGTTTAAAATTAAAAATAATAATATTTATATTATATGTTTAGCATCATATCATTTAATGCTTTCTTAAGCAAATTACATATATATATATATGATAAATTCTCTTTCAAATAACAATTTTTTTTTAAAATGTAGACCATGTATACACATATTTGTATTAATATATGTTATTTTAATCGTATATTTTGAAGAACAATGTACCTCGATTTCTTAAATTTTGTTCTTTAAAGGATTTAATGTATTTTAATTATGTAACGTAATTTTGAAATTTAATATTATTTTTTTGTATTTAATAATCATTAATATATAGTATTTATCAAAATGAAATTAAATAATAATATTTATTTATATATTTTAATTCCCTTCAATAAAGAAATTATATATTTTAATTAATAGTTAAGAATTTAATATTAATAGATATATATTAAATATTGTCGTGTCATTAATGCTTCCCAAGTTAGTTTTTATTAATGTGTAAATTTTTTTAATTGTAAAGAAATTTTATTAAAAATAGAAGGAAATTTATTTGGTTAAAAATTTTTTTTGGTACTTTATCAAAATAATATATAATATTTAAAACAATAATATTCTCAAATACATAAGAAATTCTCAAATAATAAGAAAAGCAAATCATTAAAGAGGAGTTTTATATATATATATATATATATATATATATATATATAAAATAAAATAAAATAAAAGGTTAGTAGAGAGAAGAGATGTTCGTTTGAAACGGAAAAGTGAAGGAGAAGTGACAAGTGGCGACCATGCCTGAAATCCCGCCTCATAGTCTCTTTTCCTAAGTAACGTCCCAACCCAACAACACAAGTAAAACCACCTTCGCTCACCTAGCTCTTTGAAACCACTCAAAACCATAAAACCATAAAACAAAAACCCTTGTCTCACATCTCTTCTCTTACTTATATATACTCTCTTATCTTCACACCTAAACTCACACAACACACATTTCTCAAATTTTACCATATCTTCTTTGATTTGATGTTGTCGGTGATTTTGATCTGGTCATTTATGCTTTGTTCTTAAATTTTGATTCTTAGAGCCTCACTTAAGTAGGAAGGAAGTTTTTGGTTGTTTTTAACTTGTGATTATGTGTTGGAATCTTTAGAATTCCAACGTGAAGCAAGCAAGGAAGATTGTGGTACACAACAAAGGACAAGAAACACCTCCGCTTTGAACTCGGGTAAGAGGGGACAGCCCGTGGGATATTTCAATAACTGTATGCAATTGTTTGTGGGTTATGATGTGGTCTTAAGTCTTGTTGTTCTTATCTAAAATGATTATGTGATTGAACTATCTATGCTAAAATGTCCGAGCCTGATGATTTACTTGATGATGCACTGAGAATTTGATATATGGCATGAACTGTATTACTGTCATGATATTGATGTGGAAATATTACTGTTGATTGATTGATTGATTGTCTGAGAAGCCTGACATTCGTCGGTGCTCAATTAATTATGATGGTAAAAGTCTTAAAAAGTCTTATGAAAATTTTGGAACAAAAATGTTTATTTGATGATTTGTTGATGAAAGAATGAATATAAAGTCGGGATTTGTGAATGGAATATTTTAGTATGTTATCAATTTCGAAGAATGAGACGGAAAATATTTTGAGAACTAAGTGTGAAATATTTTAAAGGTAGAGGAAAATCTTTTTTTCTTAAAATAATTTTAGTATAAGTGAAGATAATTTTTAAAGTATGTTTTATGAAGAAGAACTTTTGGAAATGGTTGGCAATATTTTAGAAAGAAATTTGAAAGGATTTTGACAACGTTCTAAAGATGGTGTGGAAGAAAAAGAAGGATTTCAAAATAAAATGGATTCTTTATAACTTAGAATTTTACAAATGAATTTCCAATGAAAAGAATTTCTGGAAAAATTTACTTTTGAAAATATTACGGCAAGCCTGGATAAGTTGCCGATGTTTCATTTTGTATTTGTGTTTCATTGAACGAAAAAGAATAAAAATGTTGGAAAGTGAATCTAGTATGCGAGATGTCGGAATACTAGTGTTCTGTAATTTTACACGTAGATCTATGATCCGTGTCACGTTGTTGTGGACTGTGTGTCCTATTCACATTGTTGTGGACTGTGTGTCCTAATCCCATTGTGATAAACATTATAAAAGGTGAATGTTGTTTTCTATGACCACAAGCCCAAACTGGTGCATTAGTTTAGGGCGTTGTGATTGAGCACTTGGACTTCGTGTCCCGTGTTGATGTTGAAGAATCTTAAAGTTAAAGATTTTATGAACGATCGGTAGCCTTTGAGCTTCAACAAGGAAAGAATGTACGCACAGATAAACTTTGAGAACAAAATGATTTTTACATGCATTTATTTGGCAGACGTGCCATGTTGCTAGTGAGAAATCATTGAGTCATGTGTGCCCAATGAATTTTGGGGAAATACGCCCTTGAACTACGATAACCATTGGTTGCTGTGTGATCTACCAATGCATGGACAGAAGTTTCCCATTTATCGTAATGACAATTGAGATGTCATAACTTGTGAGCAATAACCATTGGCTGCTGAGTGATCTACCAATGAGTTACAAAGGTGTTGGACATTGGATTCTTTTCGTTGACAATGATCCATGTAAAAAGCTTGATCAACTTAAATGAAAAATGAAGTTGATATCTCATGAGATTAGGTTAAAGCCTGAATATTGTTGTGTCATGCATATTTTATAAAAAACCATGACTATATGGGTATGAGACCATTTGATATAATACTGTTTATTTTCAAGAATTATATGGTATATGACTTTACTTGTTATTTGATGTTTTGTGTCTTGCAAATGGTTATTGTAATAAATCCATATATTGGTATCTCACTCTTGCACATTTTCTTGTTGTTTTCTATTCCTATATGGAATTGTTATATATATATGGATCCAAACATCCCACTAGCTCCATCGGGCGAGCTGGCACTGATTTTTGACAATGCCCATAATCTAGGAGCGTGGGACATCCACCCGGGATCCCACTATGCGACATATACCGAGTCGGTTAGTTCACTTGAAGGAGCTGTAGAGGGCGGACAACAACAGAGGATTCAGATTATTCATTCAGTGAGGATTTCACTACCACCTCCATGGTATTACCTCCATGTTTTGGCAGAGCGAGGACAGTTGCACGAGCATCCACCTCTTGGAGTGCCACTTCCCGGAGTTATGACTGACTCACCCCCGGAGTATGATCCGGAGGAGTTCATCGATGTCGAGCCAGAGTACATTATTCTTCATGAGGACGATGACGATGACTCTCCCGACGAAGGGGGGGGAGGTTCTGGATGTTAGGCCTGATTCATCTTCTGGGAGTGGGGGTGTTCATTCTGGCCTTCCTAATGGCCATCTCTAGTTGGACCAGCTTTTTGTCTTCTTTTGTGGGGGTATTTTATCCTTGTCTGGATGGTTCCTAGTTTCAGAGAACCATGGTATTTTGTGATGTGGTTCCGGACCTTTTGCTTTATGATGTGTATATCTCTATTATCTACTCCTTTTAAACTATGTACTTATGATGTAACTGCTATTCTGACTTAGATATGTATGGGTATGTGCGACACCCCTTCTAGGGTCATCACACAGTAACACGTTGCGGAAAATAAAATTCAATCATGCTGGTTACTTTCGGAAAATAAAGTTTTCTAATACTTCACTTAATACTAAAATTAGTGATAAAATTTTTTCCCTTTCTTGTTAACTTGACAACATCTAACAGCATACAACAACATAAGTAACACACCATATATATATATACACACATTTGCATCATCATTTTTGTACAAGTTATAAACTATATAGGGCCTTCATCAGAACAGGCCATTCTTCAAGCTAAGAAAGGAAATAAAAACATAAGGACACATAGTGAAACGTCTTGGGCCATATACAAAAATCATGGCTCTCAGTAGCCAGAAAAACTGACGGAATCACTACCCCAAAAATGAAACTACCTACAGCTGGTCATAGACTAATGGTACCCATTGGGAAGACCAGGGTCAACCCAACTCCCCGTCGATGAGTAGGCTGAAGACGCGGCAACACCCTTATCGGGTGAATCGTCATCATTGTCCAAAGGTATGTACTTTGGTACATCCTCTACGTACTCCTCTGGATCCTCCTCGGGATCAATAACCATCTCCTCTGGGTCCACCACAATCTCCTCTGGAGATGGCTCAGGTGCTGCCTCAGCTAAGGGCTGAGCCTCAAGCTGTCCATGATCGATCATATGTTGTACAAGTAGCCACAAAGGAGGTAAAGATACCTCAATCATCTCCATACACCTATGATCCCTCTGGGGCCCCGTCTCAATCGTGCCCTCTATAGTGTGTACATTCCCGGTATAACGAACGACGTGGGCTCCCGGGTGGATCACCCTCGTGTTTATGTTATCTGCATCCTCAAAATGGAGGCTTTGAACCTCCGTATGTGCCAATGGTATGGCCGGATCCATCTAAACTCAGATAATAACATACCCATACAGAAATAAGACCAACAATAAAACATGCAAGGGTGAGAACCAATATATGGATTTTAAAACGATAACCACATGTACGACTCTCAATTACCTCTTAACATGTATATTCACAGATAAACAATATATATTTATCAATGGGTTTCATACCCAACAGTCGTAACCGTTTTAAAAAGCATGACACTTCAATATTCAACAACTAACTTTGAGACCTTATCTCCAGAGCTCCAACCAAAAAATAAATGAGCTGATCAGGCTCCAATTGCCAAATAAGGCAGAATCAATGCCAGATATGGCAAAGTTCAAATAACCATTCCATAGTCCAAAACGAGGCAAAGTGGTGACTACGTATAGCACATGGTTTTTGTGGTCATATATCCATCAAGGCACAATGATGCAAACGTCATGAATACTTGCCATCAAGCATTCAAGTCCTATGCAAAGGCACGTCTGCCCTGAAATGCGTGTAAAACGTTTTGTTCTCGTTGTTTTCTTTGTGTTCAATCTTTATGTGTCGGAACTAAAAGTCTTACGACCACATCACCCTTTTAAACTTTCAAGTTTAATACCTCTTTCCAAAATAACTGACTCCAAGTCAAAAGTGTGCAAATCACGAAATCCAGACCGATGCACCAGTCTTGAACGCGTAGATTATAGTGCACAATACCAAATATACGGTGTATAGGACATCTAGTCCATAACTTCACCTTTCGGACCCCGGGCCTATATCATAGAACTCTAGATCGGACGTCTCAGTTGCTAGGTTCATTTAAATCATTTTCGTTCCACGAAATACAAAACAAAACCAAAGTTTCCTCAACCTATTCAAGTTGACAGAAATAACATTGTTTACCGAAAATCCTTTTACGTTGTAAATTCGTTTTGTAAACTTGTCAAAATTCCTTAAAACTCATTTTTGTTCAAAAATCTCTAATTTGAACTGGAAAACCTTATTTGAGACAAATTCTCAGTATTACTCAATATTACCCTTTTTATGAATACTTTCATAAATCATGACGAAATTGTCCGTCGTTTGCCATTTTAAAACGCATTTAGGTCAAAAAATGACTCTTTGCTATAAATTAATTTTTCCAACACTATAATAACATTATTTTCGAAACTTTTTTGTTTAAAGCATTATTTTCTAATATTTATAAATTTATTAGGTGAAAATTTGCAGTGCTAAAATATTTTCACGGTTACGTCCTCACTATGACTCCTAAAACTTTCTTTCGCTGTTAAATGATTAAAATAATATTATTTTTCAATTTTTCCCATTTTTCATCAAATAAATAACTAAGTAATATTATATTACTATTTTCATTTAATTAAACTCATTAATTCATAACAAAGCTTTTAACTGCTTTTAACTCCTATTTAATTAAGCTCTGACCACTGTCAGGCTTTCCAATCCACATCAAATAATAATATCATGCCAAGAATATAACAATTAGCAATTAAAACACAATAAAATAAAACACATAATTAAATGCATAAAATGCAGATAATTAACAACAAATAATAACTAAGCAATTAATGTAAATTACTTAAATATTACATACACCCAATAATTAACACAACTAATACGGTTACACATGGCTATCTAAACTCTTGTATTAGTGATTTATAATCACTTAAAACCCTAAATCAATGATCGTGGCATAAAGATTGAATTTAAATCTTCGTATCCTTCCAAAATTAAATTTCGCTCTTGATCATTAAAATGGTTTAGAGACCCTAATTTAACTCAAACAACTTAGATACAATTCCTATATAGCTTATAAGATTGAATCATGTAAAGAAAATGGACAAAATACACCCCCCCCCCTGCCAAAAAAAAAACCCTAGGTTCGGCCTCCTTAGGTTAAATAGGTTAGAAGTTTTCGATGGATGCAAGATTATAGATATAGAATATAGGGATGATAATAGGATTATAGAAATTGGTTTCATGCTCATTGGATTTTCCTATGATTTTCTATGAATTTTCGAATCTAAAAACCCTAAAATGCATCATATTGAAAAAGACTTCAAAATGAAAATATTATTGAAGAACATGATGCTAAACAAGGAAGATGAGTAAGGTTTACCTCTTGGAATCATGAAATGAGCAAGAAATCTCCTACTTCCTTCACAAATCAAGCCTAGGTAACTTAGTGTTTCAATGGAGGAAAATGGCAAAGGTTGCATGAAGAAGATGAGTTAGCATTTTATAGAAGTGGGAATGGCCTCTTGGGATGGTTTGGGCCATGGGGAGGCAAGGGCAATTGTGTCCAAAACACAAATTTTCAAGGGTAAAACGGTAATCTTGTACAATGGCAAACTTGTAAATAAAACCAACATAAAGGGTAATTTAGTCTTTTCCTCCTAAAAACTATCGTGAAAATGAGGATTCATCCCATGACTCACCCCGTGTGACTCATCATGATTTGACATGTCCTTTATCCGTTAGCTGGTCCCGCAAATCTCGTTTTCAGTTCCGTCGTTTACCCGATTTCGTATAATGCCCACATAATATATATTGTTTCAGTTCCGTCGTTTACCTGATTTCGTATAATGCCCGTATAATCCGTCGTTTCGTTCATGATCCAAAATTTGGTCATTTGAGCAGTAAAATTCTTACAATCATTAAATCCCAGATCGGGTTTCGTCTGAATTTTCAACCCAAAATCAAATTGTAGCTCTCTAGGGTAAGTAGAGTATGAATATGACCTTGGTTTATCCAAAATCAATTTATAGATTTAAAAATAAAATTATAAACGTTTCTGTTTATTTTACTGATATAAAAACAGTGAAAAACCGGGTGTTACAGTATGTATTTCTGCTGTTAATGTCCTGAGTGTTCTTTTACCTTAAGGAAAGAAAAAAAAAGTATCACCATTTTTAGTATACTTATTTAATAAGAAAATATTATTTTTCGAAAGTAACCAGTGTTTTAAATACGTTTTATTTTCCGCAAATGGGTAACCATGTAATGCCCATGTTAGGGTGTTACATATATTGTTTTTATATATTCCATGCAAAACAAGTATGCTAATGAGAAGTTGGCAACAAATTTATAAAAACAAAGGTGGGTTTATTTTTTTCCACAAATTAGCTCTTGATCTCAAATTAAAAAATATAATAATTAATGTTTCAAATTTCATCTCAATATTTATTTCTATATTAAAATTTATAAGAAATTTTCTAAATAGCTTAAAAACATCATGATAACCTAAACGTTAAGGGTATAACACGTGCATTGCACGGGTCAAACATGCTAGTATTTTGAAAAACACAATGTACCTTGAATTCTTTTTTTGACATATGTGCCTCGAATTCTTAAAAAAAAATTCTTTGAAGGATTTACCAATTTTAATTATGTAACATAATTTTTATATTTAACAATCATTAATATATATGTATATACAGTATTTCGTAAATGAAATTAAATAATAATATATATTACATTAATAGTTATACATCTAATAGTCTCGTGTCATTATTAATGCTTCCCAAGTTAGTGTCTTTAAATTTGTACATTTTTAAAATTAGAGAGAATTTATTTAAAATGGAAGGAAATTTATTTCATTAGAAAAATTTTATGGTACAACCATGCATGTAATCCTGCCCCATTGTCTCTAAACCAAAGTAACGTCCCAACCCAACAATACAAGTAAAACCACCTTTGCTCTTTGAAACCAATCGAAATCACAAAACCATCAAACAAAAACCATGTACTGTATCACATCTTTTCTGTTAAAAATTAAACTCACACAAGTGGCACAAAACATATTCCTCAATTTCTAATTCACCCCTATGTCGTAAGGTTTCCTGTAGGCGATTCCTCTTTTCCAAGGTAGGCTAGCTACGAACCTTTACCATATCTTCTCTAGCTGATCTGATGATGTTGATGATTTTGATCTGGTCCTTTTAATGTTTTGTTCTTAAACTCTGATTCTTAGACACTCACTTTGATGCAGGTCTTGCGAGAATTCAGTGGCATTTTGTTCATCGTGGAAGCTTAATTATTTTTGCTTAGTATATTTGAGTGGGTGCATTCTGTATTCTGCGTTTTTTTCCAGCTAACTTCAGTTAGAACCTACATTGTGTTTTAAGAAAGAAGAGATAGGGTTCGATCTGTGTTTGAAATGAGGGACGGGGCGAGCTCTCAATGTGTGAGGCAGCTGGCGAGGCGGAGAATATTTCAGAAGGAAGGAGACGGGATAAATAGAGTGGTTATTGATTTGTATGGTAAGAAGAGTTTAGTGCCTCAGAGACAGGCACGGAACTCAACGATTATGAGTGAGGGTCGGGGTGGAAATGTCAACTTAGCTGTTCAGAATGAGAATAGTGGTAGAATTACAAGGAGCAAGAAGAAGAACAAGGATGGTGTTTTGGTCAGGAGGAAACGCAGAGTAGCTGATGTGTTTGAGAATATTGAGAACGAAAATGAAGAAGTTGCTGATGAATTTGTTAGTAATAAGGCAAATAATGGCGATCATAAGGATTTGAAATGGAAGCGCAGGAGGCCTCGTATAATAGATTTTAGGGCTCAAGATAATGCACTTGCTAGGGACCATGGTTTAAAATTCGAAGCAAGTGATGATATGCACTCCACGAGACTGACACTTTGTCGCACACGGGTAAAAAAGCGTGTGGTTTGTAAAAACTGTAGTCAGGGAGCGACAACTCGAGTATCGTCTCACAAGGACTCTTGGATTGTTACTAGCAGAAAAATCAGTTTGGGGGGGGGGGGGGGGGGGGGCAGATTGAGAGATTCAATTAAAAGAACGATTCAATTGAGAAAGAAGTGAATATCAATGATCAAAATGATTAATCTACTGTTCTCGGTTTCCCACTATCATCGATTCATATAATTCTCATGCCCTAAGCGGATTCTAATCCCTTTTCGATTGTAGCAACAATCAACAAGCGAAATTGGCACTACACGATATATGTTCCCAATTCCCAAATTAAGAAAACGGGTTGAAGCACTCGTGAATTAAGCAAACATGATTGAACACACACGAATTAAGCAAACGCGATTAGATATAGGAACATAAAATCATCGAAACAAATCAATACCTATTTTATATAATCCTGAATTAAGCAAACAGAATGTACATGATAGTATTGAAAGGAAGAAGCAATTTAATCCGGGAATTACAGAATCTCAAGTGTCGGCAGAACCTGATTACAGCAGATTAACCCAAGGGAATTAGTTCTCCATCAAGGGTATAACAAAACCTAGAAAAATTATGTAAAACTGTGAAAATTGGATCCTTTTGTGTCTGCTACGTTCCTATTTATAAAGAGGCCGCGCGTCATGGCCGTCACGGCCAGGCCGTGACCAATTCTGTCAAGGGCGCACATTCAAATTCTGGTCTATCACGGTCATGATGCTTATCATGGCCAGGCCGTGATCGCTTCTGTTCATGGGTGCTGATCTGTCACGGCCGTGACCTCCATCACGGCTGGGCCGTGATCAACTCTGACTTTCTGGGTCTTCTCATCACGCCCGTGATGTGTGTCACGCCTGAGCCGTGATGCTTTCTGACTTTCATGATCTCTTCATCACGCCCGTGATGTGTGTCACGGCTGGGCTGTGATTCTTTCTGTCTTCCATGGGTAGCTCATCACGGCCGTGACCAGTGTCACGGCCTGGGTGTGATGGCCTCTGCTTCAGGTGTTCTTCCCTCACTACAACAGATTAGACTTTAGATAGCGTTTCCGTATGCCTTTTAATAGCATTTGTAACCGATATCTATGCTACCGCTATTAAAACTCGTTAGCAAAGATAGCATTTAGGAAGCGCTATTAAAAGGTGACTTTAGATAGCGTTTGTACACGGAAACGCTATCTAAAGTCTGACTTTAGATAGCGTTTGTATTAACAAACGCTATCTAAAGTCACTTTAGATAGCGTTTGTTAATAACAAACGCTATCTATTCCCTTTTTTTTTTAATTTTTACATATTTCTTAACTAAATCCATTCCTGCATATTGAACTACACCAAAATTCATTTATGCAAAGAGGATGGAAATCTGTGAGAAATAAGAACAAACATATATATATCAATGAACAAATCTACCAATGTTACTGAATTAACCATCAATGTCAGAAATGTGAATTGTTCAACAAATAACAAGAAACTAATACAAGTCATTATACCTGCCCTAATGAACAATGTTACTGAACCATCAATGTCAGAAATGTTCAACAAATAACAAGAAACTAATAAAAGTCCTCCATCACAGTTGGGTAAGCATCCTTAAGGTCAATAAAAGCAATGTCCTCTGGAAAACATCTTTGTTAGCCTTCATGTCAACATAGCATGCTTCATTTATTTTTTTGGTGTAAAAGCCTGTCGGGTCTGTAAGCAAACACAAGCACCAAATCAATATGGTTTGAACTAAGTGTACCAGGACCAAGAGAAGATAGTACACATCCACCGAGCTAAAGAGAAGGCATGTATATGCTGAAAAAGGTATATATCAACCACCATTTCCAGATTCATTAGGCATAAAATAAATTAAAGATTGCCAATAGAAAAGTATAACCATACGTCATGTTGGTTGTTATAGAAAACTCCCATAATGAACATTTTATGAACAAGATTTTGAAATTTAGCATCAATAACCCAATCACCAAAGAAAGCAAGTGCTATATACAATTCCATGTAATATTTATAAATTGCCATTCACTTTCTGCATCCTACGAAGCCAAAACATACACTTGTAACATGCATTACTTTGTGATCAAAAGCATTAATCGCATACCAATGAGTATTGTTGCAACTACTGTGATCAATTTGACATAATCAAACGAACTTCTCAACAATATAGCGACACCAATCTTCCTTGACTTCAGATAGTTGAGCAGTGGAGTATGTGGAGCATTTGAAGTCAGGGAAGTACTGCGACATAAAAATTAAATAAATTAAGTTACAATTGCTAAAACATTTGAACAGTCACAGTTAAAAGCTAAGTAAACAACATACCGCCATTGGTAATTTAATTTGGTTCTGCGAGATAGTTTCCTTCATGAAACGCATCACATAGTACCCACAATCTGTACTGTTGGGTTGTCTTGGGCACTATAAAAAATAAAATAGTAAATCAATATAGGTTTTTTTTTTATCTAATTGCGAATTAAGTTTTTGCAAATGTACCTCTATCTGAATCCATTTAATGTTGGTTGCCTTTAAACGCGGCACCTTAGCTCCGATATTTGCACGATAAACTTGTAAAGCACTAATCACAAAATCAAACAGAGTTCATTAAGCAACATATTTTCAATCATCACAAACACACGCATGCTTTTTTTTTATTTTGAACCACAACAGCCACAACCCAGTATATGTCAATTCAACACATGTTCTAATGTCAAAAATCAAAAGCACATTAGGACCATGACAACTTGCAACATGTATCTACCATGGAAGCCATTCGACAAAATCATAGAAAATCAGAAATATAAAAGCATGCTTACTTATCGAACAGATTCTTTAAGTCTGGGCGACCCCTAGGATCAACATTCAAGGGATCCAGATAGTAAATAATCTCTTCAACAATATTTACTGATGTCGCGTAAGTCGACGCGTGCTATTCCGGCAAGTGTACCGGATTGCCGTCAAGTAATAAAAGATATCGAACCCACAGAGACTGTGTTCCCGAATCGCAATCGGTTTTCGAATTGAGTGAATCTAGACTTTTTAGCGGGTTTTGAAAAAAGGTTTGAATTGAGAGATAAACAAATAGAATCAATTAAAACAGAAAACAAATGTTTTAGGAATTTTCGATTTAAACGGATTCCTAGGGATTTGGGTTACCTTTGAGGTTGTTTATGTTGCTAATCTGATTTACCTTTGTTGATTACCGAAATTGCCTTGAAGGCGAGTTTATCCTCTAATAGCTTAAGCTCCCTCTCGGGTTACAAAAGCCGTGCCCAATTGACCCGACCCCTACTCTCGTGGTAGTCGATCCCAGATTGGACCCTTTGCGTTCCGTGACAACTCGTTGCTCCTCGAGGGACGGCTTCTAACTCTCGTGATTTCAGTCCCAAGTCTGACTTCTATAGGTCCGACACCCAAGTTCACCGCTAGGTTCCTCCTTGAAATGTCTCAGTCATGCAAATAACCTAAGTTCACCGCTAGGTTCCTCCTTGGATCATTCACATCTCACAAACCAGTGGCTGCCGGGCTTTACGAGTAAAACACCCTAGAAATCCTAAGTTCACCGCTAGGTTCCTCCTTAGAACTTCTACGTCACGCAAATAAACGGTTGCCGAAATTTATGAGTGATTAACACACTAGAAATCAGATCTAAAACAATAATGAAATCAACAACGATTTTACATCAATTCAACATCATTTACAAACCTCGGGCAGAGCCCTAGTCCCTAGAAACTAACTACTACTCCAGTCTTGCCATGGAGATGACAAGCTGGGTTGACAACATAGTAGAAAATCAGAAAAGAGAAGAGGAGAGGAGAAGAGAGATCTAAGCCTAGAGTCCTAGTTGTTATGGATGATCCCTTTCTTTGTTGTGTGTTCAGATCTGATGCCTTGATCCTTATTTATAGAAATGGGGAAGTTAGAGTCCCAAACCAACTCAAAATCTGATCTATTTCGGTTTCTTCAGGTCCAAGTAATGCGCGTCACGGCCGTGATGGCCATCACGGTCAGGCCGTGACGGTCTCTGCCTCTGGTTGCTTTGCAAAATCCGGTCTCTCGCGGGGCGAAAATGATGCTCGCGACGCGAGCCCTCTGTTATGGCCGTGAAGAATTTTACTACTGGGCCGTGATGTGCTCGACTTGTGGTGGTTTTGCGTCACGGCCGTGATGGCTATCACGGCCAGGCCGTGACAGACTCTGACTTCAGCCTTTCTTCTTTTTCAGTTTTGCTCGATCATGGCCGTGATGGGCATCACGGCTAGGCCGTGATGGGCTCTGTTTGGCTCATTTTCTTCAGTTTTAAAGCTCCATCTTCATCCAAACTTCATCATGGTTGATCTTGAGCAATTTACCCTTGATATCTGCAAAACAACACACGAAAACCGCCTTACCCGTTCCAAAGGAAAATTAACCTAAAATCTAATAAAAATATGCCTAAACTACATGAGAATGCATGCGAAATGATAGACAAAGATGATGTGGAATCACACTCAGCAAATCACCCCAAGCTTAAAACTTTGCTTGTCCTCAAGCAATTACTCAGGACATAAGGTATATCAATCAAAACATGGATAGTGAACCAAGAACCCTAGAAGCTAATCCAAGTAATAGGCATTTTTAATAAGCACTCAAGAGATAATCAAGTTCAAGTCCAATTAGAAGCTTAGGTTCTTCAAGTTCATGTCCTCACTGATTTGGGCACTCGTCTCACCTCACTCAAGTGTTTTAGGGTTTATGACACTTCACTCCATTTCCTCAAGGAAAGTATTTTACCATAGGCTTGATTATTAACCAAATCTCTACTTATTTATGAAAACACTTAAGAATCAAGAGGTCTTTTCCTTTGGTTGTAATGTGGCCATGGGATTTATTGTAAGGTGGGAAAATCAAGGAAAAGGGAATTTCAAGAAGGCTAGACAGATTATCAAACATTACAAAGCATGACACCTTCTAAAATACCCTTTAGGGGACTTTGATTTACTTTTTCACCTTTCTTCCTTCTATTATATTTTTTTTTCTTTTTCTTTTTCTTTTCATTTCTCACTTTCTTTGTCATACCCTTCTCCATTTTTTTTTCTTTGTGTTTATTTCATTTTTATTTGTTTGGAGAAGGGGAGATTTATAGCTCAAGAGAAATTACTTTCATCCCATTCTTTTTCCAACTACCATTTTGCCCTTTTTGTAATACTTTAAAAGGTGCCATACCAAGCATTATTTATCAAATTAATTCATGGTACCAAGAAAAGTATTTTTTTCTTTAGGCTCAAAATTGGGCAACTAAAGGGTAGCATTTATCATTCAAAGCTCGGGAGGCCGGAAAAATACCTAGTGCCTCAATCATTTCCAAAAAATGTTTTCAGAAATTTTTAAGTTTTGAAATGGTTTCAAGTCAAGTTCTAGAAAATACAGTCCATGAGGAATTACAACACTCTAACACAAGAAATGGGGTAGATTTAGTGAATACCCCCTTTTTGGCTCAAAATCTTACATTTAGTAGTTCAAAAATCAGTGAGGTACACAAGTCTAAGGAACCACATGCTAATTATCAACTATCAAATGACTATCTCAAGAATTTTTATTTTTAGCCATATCACAAGAATAATGAAAAATTGGGTTCAAAATTCACTATCTCAATTCATTTGGCTCCAAGTTCTTACAATCGGATGCATGTTCTAAGTGAGGGGCAATCTAAAGAATGTGATCATACCAATCTATGCCTATGCGAATGCAATATGAATGCAACAATGCAAATGCAAAAATGAATAAATACCCCTACCCCAAGCTTGATTACTTACATTGTCTCCAATGTAAATAATCAAGTCGGAGAGAGGAGAAAAATGGAACAACTTACCGAATCGGTAGCGGGAGTTGGCTTGCATTCTAGTCAAAACTTGGGTAGAAATTTTATCACGGCCGTGACCACTGTCACGGCCAGGGCGTGATGGCCTCTGACTTTATCTTTTTATGCTCTTCTTCTCTTTCTCAACCTGAAAACACTAGACAAACCTATTAATGATATTTTTGCCTCTTGATCTTCTCAAATTATTCAAGAGGTTAAATCAAAAACAAAAGGAAAAAGGGAAAGAAAACTTGGGTTGCCTCCCAAGAAGCGCTTATTTATGGTCTTAAGCTTGACCATACTTCCTTAAATCAACCGGGGTCGGCTGGGCGTAGAAGTGTAGGCACACTTCTCTTCCATGGAGCTCCTTCAGAAAGTCGTTTCTGCTCATACGGCCAGTAATGCTTCCGCTTCGCTCTTTTCTCTCGGAGCTTCCTAGCCTTCCTTCCTCCCAGCGGAAGTTTTGTTTCCGCATGGACAGCAATTCCAACTTCACCACTGGGTGCATCTTCAACCATGCATATCTTTGGGGTTGCTTCCATGCTAAGTTCTTTCTCTACCGCTGGAGACGTTACATCAATTCTGCACACATGGCTCTCAAAAGGAGGGTTGTTACAAGAGTTAGTCAACTAAAAATTTACCCTACCTTCCTCTACATTTAGCGAGAGTTTTCCATTCCTTACGTCTATCATCGCCCAGTGATTGCCAAAAATGGCCTTCCTAAAATGATGGGGAATTCGAATTCCCTTTCATGTCTAATACCGAGGAAGTCGGTAGGGATGAGAAATTTCCCTACCTTTACGGGAACATTCTCTAGTATGCCTAGAGGAGTCCTAGTTGAGCCGTCCGCAAATTGTAAGGAGAATTTGAACGGTCTCAACTCTTTACTTTCCAACCTTTCCATGATAGTGAGGGCATCAAGCTTGCACTAGCCCCTAAGTCACATAAGGCTTGGTCAATGTGTACTTGTTCAATCGAGCAAGAGATGGAGAAACTACCTGGGTCTTTCAGTTTAGTAGGCATTTTAGTCTCTACATCTACTTGCTTTTTCCTGACCAACCTCTGTGGGAAAGGTATCGGGGGTTGGTACGGTGGTGGAGGGACGTACTTTGGTTCTGGCTCTTCTTTTTCGCTCGTGTCCTCCTCCGGTTCCACCTCCATTTCAGCTACCCCCACCCCAAGCTTATCATCCCTCAAGTGTATGACATTGCAATGCTCATTGGGGTTTGCTTCGGGTTGCCCCGGGAATGTACCCTTAGGTCTTGAGTACGTGCTGGCTTGTTGGGCAATTTGTGTTTCTAGCATCTTGTTATGAGTTGCTAAGTTGTCTACCTTAGATGCTAGATCCTTTATTGCTTCGCTCACTGCCCTTCCTTGTTGTCTAAACTCCTCATTCTGTTTTGTCTGAGTTTCGACAAAACTTTCAAATAAAGTCTCGAGTTTAGATCTTTGTACCTGAGGATACCCCGGTGCTGCTCTCTTATTACCTTGACCCTCTTGGAACTCATGGTTGAGCGTGTTGCTGTAGTTGCCGTAGGAGAGGTAAGGGTTGTTCTTCCTTTGGTTGTAGGGATTTGGGGGAGCATAGTTGGGTAGCTTCGGGTTCGTATCATAGTAGTTGTTACAAGAGTTCACTTGCTCACCCGAAGCGCTGGATCCATGTGGGCATCCCATCATGTCATGTCCCTGCATTCCACAAATCTCACAAACAAGGTTAGTAGCACATAATGCACTCACATTAGCTCTTTCCAGCCGATCAAAACGTTTATTAAGTGAGTCTATCTTTGACATAATAAGATCTGTGCTATTTACCTCAAACTTACCCCCCGAAATCTTGTTCGGGTTATTACCTCTTTCGGATCCCCATTGGTGGTAGTTGGTGGCGACATTCTCGATGATGTTGAATGCCTCAGTGAGAGGCCTATTCATAAACGCTCCACCGGCTGCAGAATCTAGTGACACCTTCGAAGAGTAGTCCAATCCGTTATAGAAGGTGTGCACTATTAACCACCTCTCGAGTCCGTGATGTGGGCACGACTCCAGCAGTCCCTTGTATCGATCCCAAGCTTCTGATAATGATTCTCCGTCTTTTTGGAAGAAGCCGGTGATCTGGGTTCTTATGTAGGCCGTCTTGGATGGAGGGAAGAATTTCTCCAAGAACGCCTGCTCCAATTGGTCCCAAGTAGTCAAAGTGTTAGCGGGAATTTGCTTAAGCCAGGTCTTCGCCTTTCCAGTGAGAGATGAGGGGAACAGTCTCAAACGCACAACATCGACTGAGGCTCCATTAATCCGGATTGCATCGGTGAACTCTAAGAATGTTTCTATATGATCGGTCGGGTCCTCCGAAGGCAATCCTCCGAATTGATGTTGCCTAATCATGTTGATTAGCATAGGCGGTATGGTATAGTTTTCCGCCTCAATCTCTGGCCTTGCAATCCCAGTTCGCAAGCCTCTCGCATTTGGGGCTGCGTAGTCCTTCAAAGGCTTTGTATCCGGTTGATTCGCCATGAGTGGAACGGGACTCAACCTTTCTCCCTCTCTTTGTAGTCTTCTACGTCTGTGGAAGGTCCTCTCGATCTCCGGATCAATCTCACTAAGGCTCCCAAGACTTAGAGATCTTTGCATATAACACACAGAGAGATGGATACAATAGAAGGAAAAGAATGTTTTTGATTTTTTTTTTTTTAAATTTCAGAAACAAAAATCAAATAAAAAGAAAAGGGTCCAGAAAATCAATTTAAAAACTAATTGAAATTCAAAAAGGCACAGTCCCTGGCAACGGCGCCAAAAACTTGATGTGGCGTAAGTCGACGAGCGACGACGCGCGTGCGATTCCGGCAAGTGTACCGGATTGCCGTCAAGTAATAAAAGATATCGAACCCACAGAGACTGTGTTCTCGAATCGCAATCGGTTTTCGAATTGAGTGAATCTGAACTGTTTTAAAGAGGGTTTTGGAAAATGTTTGAATTTGAAATTGAAATGATAAACAAACAAAAAACAAATGTTTTTGGGGTTTTCGATTTAAACGGATTCCTAGGGATTTGGGTTACCTTTGAGGTTGTTTATGTTGCTAATCTGATTTACCTTTGTTGATTACCGAAATTGCCTTGAAGGCGAGTTTATCCTCTAATAGCTTAAGCTCCCTCTCGGGTTACAAAAGCCGTGCCCAATTGACCCGACCCCTACTCTCGTGGTAGTCGATCCCAGATTGGACCCTTTGCGTTCCGTGACAACTCGTTGGTCCTCGAGGGACGGCTTCTAACTCTCGTGATTTCAGTCCCAAGTCTGACTTCTATAGGTCCGACACCCAAGTTCACCGCTAGGTTCCTCCTTGAAATGTCTCAGTCATGCAAATAACCTAAGTTCACCGCTAGGTTCCTCCTTGGATCATTCACATCTCACAAACCAGTGGCTGCCGGGCTTTACGAGTAAAACACCCTAGAAATCCTAAGTTCACCGCTAGGTTCCTCCTTAGAACTTCTACGTCACGCAAATAAACGGTTGCCGAAATTTATGAGTGATTAACACACTAGAAATCAGATCTAAAACAATAATGAAATCAACAACGATTTTACATCAATTCAACATCATTTACAAACCTCGGGCAGAGCCCTAGTCCCTAGAAACTAACTACTACTCCAGTCTTGCCATGGAGATGACAAGCTGGGTTGACAACATAGTAGAAAATCAGAAAAGAGAAGAGAAGAGGAGAAGAGAGATCTAAGCCTAGAGTCCTAGTTGTTATGGATGATCCCTTTCTTTGTTGTGTGTTCAGATCTGATGCCTTGATCCTTATTTATAGAAATGGGGAAGTTAGAGTCCCAAACCAACTCAAAATCTGATCTATTTCGGTTTCTTCAGGTCCAAGTAATGCGCGTCACGGCCGTGATGGCCATCACGGTCAGGCCGTGACGGTCTCTGCCTCTGGTTGCTTTGCAAAATCCGGTCTCTCGCGGGGCGAAAATGATGCTCGCGACGCGAGCCCTCTGTTATGGCCGTGAAGAATTTTACGGCTGGGCCGTGATGTGCTCTGACTTGTGGTGGTTTTGGGTCACGGCCGTGATGGCTATCACGGCCAGGCCGTGACAGACTCTGACTTCAGCCTTTCTTCTTTTTCAGTTTTGCTCGATCATGGCCGTGATGGGCATCACGGCTAGGCCGTGATGGGCATCACGGCTAGGCCGTGATGGGCTCTGTTTGGCTCATTTTCTTCAGTTTTAAAGCTCCATCTTCATCCAAACTTCATCATGGTTGATCTTGAGCAATTTACCCTTGATATCTGCAAAACAACACACGAAAACCGCCTTACCCGTTCCAAAGGAAAATTAACCTAAAATCTAATAAAAATATGCCTAAACTACATGAGAATGCATGCGAAATGATAGACAAAGATGATGTGGAATCACACTCATCATTTACCGCGGACAGCACCCAATGATTCCTACAAAAATGTTGAGATAACAAATCCTAAGCACCTCAACTTTTATATAATTCATTATTGTGAATTGAGTCCTATAGGATAAGCGACTCACCCAACATTGCACGGCGCTAGAAACAAGGGCTGATATTCTCTTTCTTTAGTTGCAAACCGGTCAGCTAGATACGTTGTCTGTGAATCCCTCCCGAAGTAGCCGTATGTATTTGTTTGGTGTGGGGACAAGAACAGAAACCTCCTCGTTATTTCCTTTGGAAGCAACAATTCTTCATACAAATACCTTCAATTAAAATATAAAAATGGATTACACCAATGACATCAATATTTAAATGGAAAGACTAAAAAAATATTGTACACTTGAAGCCTGATTTAGTACCTGATATATGCGGAAATAACGGAGGCAGATACCCATTCATGATTTACAACTTCTCTGATATTTTCAGTATTGATCATCTCAATGAAATGCTGACCAAAAATATTTTGTTCCATCTCTATGTACAATTGGTCATCATTTTTCATATTCTTTCGTTCATGTATTTTAAGAAAATTCAAATATTCCAGAGAAATTGTAGTTGAACCAGCTGTAGGAGGGTTGGCCTCAGAGTTGCCTCCTTTATTTTTTGGGGTTGTAATTGAATCCTTTGTATATCCAGACACTCTGCCCTTGCCTTTAGCTTTTGCAGGTGCCTGGAAATTTTGCATTTCAATATGCCAGTTAGTGATCAACTAATGTAATGCATATATGCCGTATATGAAAAGGTGGAAAAATGCAATTACATACCATATTAATTACAACCACGAGATCAATTAGCCATGCCACATAAGTACCTATTGCATCTCTTACTGTCATCACATCTGCACGATCGATAGGTACCGCAATGGCGCATCCCCCTCGATTGCAACATCAACTCCAACTTTCACATGGTTAAGGGTACTGGTCCAGTGTGCGAGTGTAACACCCGGCTCATTGTATACTTTACCCATAGCAACCATACGATAGTTTGGGGTCGATAAATATAGGCGACATGAGTTGACGCCCTAATCCAATGATAGATGAGTAAGCTGTGAATTAAGGCATCCAATTGAATGTATTTAGACTCGCGAATGCAATACTAGTAAAAAAAAAAGGCATGCATTACCTCCGGAAGCTTCTTTGTGAGATGGTAGAGTGCAACTATCTTTGACGCTTGCTTGGGCAGTGAAATTAGCCTGCCTCTCCTCATCATCCTTTTGTTTCAGCTTTTCTTCCAAAATGTTCAATCTTTCAGAGAGTTGAGACACCAATGTCTCCCACCTTTTCGTTTCCGAGTTATTTTTTGCACGACCTTCAGGTGGGAAGTAGTCTTTTTGAGAGACGCCAAAACCCACACCCCTAACACGACCAGGGTTCTCTGGTACACCTAGGGCTTTAGCAAGAATATCCTGGCGACCAAAATCCTGTATCTCTCCCTCTACCGCAGACTGTGACAGTTCCTCCTGACACATAGTTATTGGTGAAATGCAAATGTTAAAATTATTATATATTATCATAAGAAAATAACAAATGAAAATGTAAACGTTAGTCTACTAACACATTTATTCCACACGGTCTGCGTATTTTTGTTGTCAATTACACCCGCCTTGTTCTCGCGGGCTTTCCTCCACACAATATGGCGTTTAATTTTCTTAACTTCTAGCCCCGCCTCCTGCATCTTTATATTGAGATAATATATATTAACCAAACAGTTTAAAAGTCATATTTACCACACATGCAGTTAAATATATATATATATATATATATATATATATACATACCAATTCATCCTAATGTCAGCATACCCCTTACGTGATGCTTTGAAAGGGCATGTAGGATCTAACGCCCTGTTGCGATTTTCATTGCTTAATTTCTATTCAGACACATATAAGTAATATTAATACATGGTTAATGTCATATGTACGTATTGCTATAAAATTATAAGGACTAACGTGCTATTAAACATACCAGGAATTGAGCATCTCCTGTGCGTATTGCTATAAAATCTGTCCACTCATCCCCTGATATGTGTGGATATTGTGATGGAGGTTCCTCATTGATACTCCCGCTGGCATCTCTTAGAATTTTTTTGGTCAATCTAGTTCTGAATGCCCTATGTAGGTTACCAGCTTCCTGAAGTACAAATTTTTTCCGAGATTCATCAACATTAAAAGACATCTGCAAAACAATATAAACAACGTGTCAAAGTAAGTATGTTTACATAGTTTACAATATAATTCATAAATTTTAACAATTACCTGTACATCAGCCCATATGCTCTCTTTGAAACCATCCAACGCTTCATCCTTCCAATTAGAACAAATAATTGGGACCGTTTGCCGAACAACGGCCCCAATGTAACTCTTCAATATTTTACCATTATCACGAATTGGTTGGTCCAAAGAATTCCATTCAACCTAATAAAAACAATAAAGTAATTAAATCTAGATATCATATAACATTATGAAATCCTTAGATCAGTAAGTAAATTACATCAAATTTGTGTCCTTTACTCCTAGCGCGGATGACCGCCTTCATAACTGTTGGCCCACGTCTCGCCGCTTTGGCATCACTAGAATTACTTGAAGATGCCATTTACCTACAAAAATATTAGATACAAGTAAAACATCAATGGACATTAATATAACATTAATTGATGCAAAATATAAAACAACTATGAATAACAAAATCAACACTAGCATTACCGGAAGATGCTAACTATAATATAAAAGGATCAGAAAGTTCATTTAAACACAAACACTACATACATGTTTAAGTCAACCTTTTTCTTTTCTTCATTGGATTAAGATTTGTTTGTCCTTTATTAGTACGAAATGGTGGATTGACCAAAAGCCCCTCATCATGATCATCTCTCATATACATACCATCATCCCTAGTTGGATCAATCTCAGGTGATTGTAATGTCCCGATGAAAGGATCATCTTCAATATCAACATCTCCATGGTCTTGATCATCAACATTAGTAATTATTTTGTTAGTCAAAAGAACAATGGACCTTTTCATATCAGCTGGATCAGTGACATAGAACACTTGTTGAGCTTGAGATGCTAATATAAAAGGCTCATCTTTATACCCCACCCTATTAAGATCCACCTGCATGAACCCTGACTCATCAATCTGAACACCGTTATTATTGTCAACCCACTTGCAACCAAACACACCAACCTTAAACTTTGTTTAATCCAACTCCCATATGCGTTCATGACGCCGAAGTATGACATATTTGCATATATCGGGTTTCTGTCTTTGGCACTTGAGATATGCATCGACTGAGCTACAAGAGTCACACCACTATTTTGCATTGTACTCCGACCATCTTGTTCTTTTGTATAGAATGTGTACCCATTAATTTGATAACCGTGGTAAGAGAAGACATGCAAACTTGGACCTTTGGCTAACCATCTCAATCTATTTGAAACTGAAGTAGCATTTTCAGTCAACTCTGCATAAATGTGATCTCTTAGCCACGTTATAAAACAACGATTGTGTTCTCTAGTTAGCCAATTTTGATTCTTATTTGGATACAAACTCTTAAGCATGTCCTTGTGTTTTTCAACATATGGCTCAACCTCATCGGCATTGTGCAGAACATATAAGTGTGCTTGCTCCCATTCTGTCCTTGATATAGTCACTATTTCATTTCCAGTAATTCCTTGCCCCATCATTCTCCATGTGTGACGAGACTTTGGCAGCCCTATAGAATCAGCATTGGATAGGTATTCGGCACAGAATTCAACAGCTTCTTCGACAATATACCGTTCAACAATACAACCTTCTCGGTCGTGATCGGTTTTTCACATACCCTTTTAATATCTTCATATAACGCTCAATCGGGTACATCCATCTCATATAAGCTGGCCCACACAGTTGTGTCTCTCTAACAAGGTGAATGGTTAGATGAACCATTATGTCAAAGAATGAAGGTGGAAAGTACATCTCAAGCTCGCATAAAGTCACAACAATTTCTCTTTGCAATGATGGCAACTTCCCGGGGTCAATCACTTTGCTGCAAATTGCCTTGAAGAAGAAACAGAGTTTAGTTAAGGCCCCCGCACTTTGTTAGGTAAAATAGACAGTATACCAATGGGTATCAACTGCTCCATGAGAAAATGACAATCTTGGGACTTTAGACCTTTTAACTTGAGATCTTTCATCGATACGAGGTTCCTAATGTTTGAAGAGTACCCTTCGGAACCTTAACTCCTTCAAGAAACTTACAAAAAACAGTTTTTTCTTTTCTAGATAGAGTGTAAGCAGCCGGAGGAAGATATGTACTTTTACCCTTCTTCGTCGGTCCCAATTCTCTTCTTATTCCCATACTAACCAAGTCCAACCTTGCATTGATGCCATCTTTAGTCTTCCCTGGCACATTGAGTAACGTACCAATGACACTATCACAGATATTTTTTTCAACGTGCATCACATCGAGGAAATGTCTTACATATAATGATTTCCAATATGGAAACTCAAAGAAAATCGACCTTTTCTTCCACCCTCTTGTGACAATATCTCTCGCAAAAGGTTTACCGAATTGGATATTCAAATCCTTTACCTTTTCAAAAAGTTGATCACCCGTCAAAGGTGAAGGAGCTCTACCTTCTTCCGAGTTCCCATTGAACACCTTTCTCAACCACTGGTAATGATGACTTGGATGCAAAAATCTACGATGCCCAAGAAAGACATTCTTCTTACAATGTTCTAACCGCATCCAATCCGTACCCTCTTCACATATAGGGCATGCACACTGACCCTTGATGCTATATCCTGACAGATTACCGTAGGCTGGAAAATCATTAATTGTCCCAAACAACATAGCTCTCAAATTGAAACTTTCTTCCTTATACCCATCATACACCTTCACACCTGTCTCCCACAGTTGTTTCAAGTCTTCAATCAAAGGAGTCAAATAGACGTCTATATCATTTCCTGGTTGTTTGGGCCCAGAAATTAACATAGATAACATCATAAATTTGCGCTTCATGCATAGCCATGGGGATAGGTTATAAATCACCAAAATCACAGGCCATGTACTGTGAGAGCTACTTTGAACACCGTGCGGGTGAAATCCGTCAGTAGCCAATGCAAGTCGTAGGTTTCTTGATTCTTGCCCAAAATCAGGATAATCATGATCAAATTTCTTCCATTGCGGAGAATCTGCCGGGTGCCGCAGCTTGCCATCTTTGATCCTTTCATCCTCATGTCATGTCAAGTGCTTTGAATCTTCAGAACTACGGTACATGCGCCTAAATCTGGGTATTATGGGAAAATACCACACAACCTTCTCTGGATCTGATTCTTTCTTCTTATATCGTGAGGCATTACATTTAGGACACATCTTTAACGATGCATATTCATTCCGAAATAAAATGCAATCGTTAGGACAAGCATGTATCCTCTCGTAGCTCATGCCAATAGAGCGTAACATTTGTTTAGCCTCGTATGTCCGACTAGGAAGCACATTATCCTCTGGCAACATGTCTTTCAATAGTGTGAGTAAGTCCGTAAAGCTCTTATCAGTCCATCCGTTGCCCTATTTCAAGTTATACAACTTTAACATCGCCGACAATCTTGTGAATTTAGTACATCCATCATACAATGGTTGCTCTGCATCACTTACCAACCTCCCAAACATTTGAGGACAATCCCGAAGATCCTCTTCAACAGCATTTGCAATGTCTTCAAAACGATCGCCCTCATAAGTATTTGTGTCGGTATCGTATGATGAATATCTCACACGATTCCTCATTTCACTAGACTCAGCTCTTGTCTCACCATGTTTTGTCCAACATGTATAACTTTGATCGATTCCATTACACACTAAATGTTCTTCCAAATCGGCTGCACTAACTCGCCTTGCATAGCAACAATCTAAACAAGGACATATGATTGTACTAGGGTTTTCCGCATGCCGAACTGCAAAACTAATGAACTCTTTCACCCCATCCTCATACTCCTTCGTTAAACGATTGGCAGACATCCATTTCCGATCCATGCTTTCCCGATCTACAAAAATATTTATTAAACATATTTACTTTGAGTTTAGAGTGGTTGAGGTCTACATGCAATGTATACATATTAAAGGAATGAAAGGAATGAAAACTTTTACCGTTTTTCCGCATGGCAAATTGAGTGTGGACAGGGGCTGTGTATTAGTGGGGAAGCATCATAAGGGAAAGATGGGAGAGAGGGGGGGTATTCAGTTGGGTAAAGGAAAGGATCAGTGTAGCAGTTTTGAGTCCCTTGAAGAACCTGTTGTATCTTTTATGTTCAAGGAGAGGATTGTGAAACAAGAAGAAAACTATTGCAATTACGGAACTTAGTTTCAGATTTCTTTAAGGATCTATATCAATGTACTGGTATGGGAAATGTCAGTTTTCCAACCTTATCTGCCTTTCCTAATATAAAAGAAAGAGACAGGGATTTCCTTGAAAATCTTGTCTCAAAGTATTTACGGAACAATATCCATAGTTAAACGAGGTTTCTTTGAAGTTTAGACAAAGATCCTGTTTGGAACAATCAGAATTCATACTAGATCATTACAAAAGCTGCAAACAAAACACATTGTCGCTGACTTAGTTTCTTTCCCTTTTAATGGGGCACACAATCTTGAGAGAGAATCCGATGATTAAATTCCTTCCTATCAGGATACTAGAGCAATAATAGTAATGACAAGAGCATCATGATTCAAGGAGGACAAACCAAAATTAAACTCCAATACTAGGTTAAGTTTCCACGTTCATTATTAACCTCGAGTTTCTTTGAAGGAACCAACCGGTGCTTATAGTGCAGCTATGCACTCGATTTCAATCTTGGCATCCAATGGCAAGGCAGCTACTAGATAGGTTGAACGAGTGGGGCATATCAAACCGACATATCAAAACATCCCAAAATGGTTCTTTACCATGTTTAGATTTTTCTCCCCAATGTTCTCACTAAATAACAGAGATAAAAACTTCTCAGCTCCAAGTTAATCACTACTGCTCACATGTCTAACAAAAATTGTGGCACAAGTATAAAATGAAACCCAGAAACCCTTAAGTTTCTATAACTAAGCAATTAACAGAATTAAGACTCTTATCAGCTATTCATATACTCATCCTGTGTAACTAATTCAATGCACTCATGCAGACAAACTACATAGATCTCATAACAAATTAACACCAAATAGAATACCTATATGTAGCTTGAACTGTTAGAGGCCTTCTTGTTAAAGATGGTTGCACTCTCCCTTGACGATTTAGGTGCAGTGACAAGCTAGACGGTTTGATCTTCACCGGAGAGTGGTCCGACTTATTTATGGATGATCTTTGGCAAGAGTTTTTGCAACAGTAGATCAGTTAGAAAATGAGATGTGAAGAGTAAAATGCGATGTAAGAACAGAGATGACAAGATATCAAAGGATTGTTAGAACAGTTTGGCAGCAATTAACATGTAAGTCCAATGGCAATAGCTGCTACCCAGCCGAAGCAACATGACACCATTCACTGCTCAGGAAACAGTGCACATGTAAAAATTAAAAAAGCATCAACATTTCCTTTATATGACAGATAGGTACCTCGTTGCATAAAAATTACTTAGGAACCCAAAAACTCAATTCCACAGCAACAAAACAACGAACTAACAATTAAAAAAATCAAAAAAACAAAAATGAAAACTGAAATTGAAATTGGATTTAGGGATTAAACACACCGTTAACTTGGATTTAGGGAGCCCGCCGTTAACTTGGAGATAAGGAGCCCGCTGTTCTGAAGAAAGACAGGGCAGAAAGCATAAATATGACTCAGTTTCCTACAATTTTAACAATGCACAAAAACAGTGAGGAATTACCTACAATTTCTTCTTCGCGCAAGAGTGTCGCTCTAGCAACAGTGAGGGAAAACCCAACAATGTGAGGTTGTGAAGGTTCGAGGAAATGGAGAGAACTCGCGGTGGCAGTAGGAGCAGCGGCACAGGGGTTTGGGTTCGAGTGGGTTCTTTCTCTTTCGGAGTAGCAGCGGTGGCGAGCAATGAAGGTGAGGGAAGAAAAAAGAGATGGCAAGCTACAGTAGAATGAAGAGAGCAAGAAACAGAGGGAAGGAAACCAGTACCCCGCGCGCGTTTAATTTTGCTCTTCTGAAGAAAAGGGATACCTAAGATAGCGTTTCCTAAAGGAAACGCTATCTTAGGTATCACCTAAGATAGCGTTTCCGTGTGGAACCGCTATCTTTTCCTAAGTGGCACTTTTAATTGCGGTTCCACACGGAAACGCTATCTTAGGTATCACCTAAGATAGCGTTTTCTATAGGAAACGCTATTAAAAGTCCCCCCATCACTTTTAATAGCGTTTCCACACGGAAATGCTATAAAAGGTGCGTTATTAAAAGTCTAATCTGTTGTAGTGCCTTCTTGCTTTTCTTATCAACCTGAAAACATGAAATAGCAGTAAGTGCTTTATTTGACTCAAAATCAACTAAAATACCCTAAAACCACTTAAGAGACTCAAAATGTTGCTTGAGGACAATTACATCCAAATTTGGGCGAAATCGAGATTAAACTCGAATAAAACCTATGGTCTTACTAGTTAAAAACTAGTCGAGTCAGAGGCTTATCAAAATACCCCAAACTTAAACTTTCCTTGTCCCCAAGCAAACTAAAACTCAAAAAGGACTCAAACTTGGCAAGCTCAAAGGATTCAATCAATTTCGTACTGATTTCATGAAATTCTAGCAAAACAATTTCCCTTCAATGTTTCCCTCCTCTGCAACAATGTAACCCCCACATTCATTTACTTTAAACCATTGAGATTTCCATCATTCATGCAATCAGTAATCTAAGCAAGGGATCCAAGCTACACACAAAAGGGAGATCACCAATTTCAAACAATTGCCTTCCTCACAAGGGTAATTAATGTTTCACTCATTCGCTCAATTTGTCTAGGCTATGAACCTTTCACTCAGTTTCACATTTTAAGAGCAATTCCCATGAATTTGATTTTCATCTCAAACAAGGTTCCCACGAAAACATGCATGCAACATCAAAAGGTCTTTTAAAGGTTGTAATGGGGCCTGGCTAAAGGTAGGATATTCAAAGGTGCTAGGCTTAAGTCTCTAGGAACTAAGAGAGCATGAGAATTTTGACACATTGAACTTACACTCAAATTCCTTTTTCCATTTTTCTTTCTGCTTTGGGTGACTACAACCTTTTTCTTCTAATACCCCTTTTTTTTGACATTTTTATTCTTTTCTCTTGTTCTTTTTTCTTTTTTCTCTTTGTCTTTGGTTCCAACCTTTATTTTTTCCTTTTCTCAACCCAGAATGATATATCACACCTTGTAGCCACCCCAAACTTAGTTTCTTGCAACCTTTGTCTTGCTAAGCTTCCATGCTCTCCTAATCCTAAGATCGGGTTAACATGGTTTTTTTCCAGATTTTAGGCTCATAACATGAGGTCATCAAGAAACAATAGGCTTATTAGGCTCAATGTGACTAACTAGGGAACATGCATTAGGGATGGTTCTTTTCAGGCCAAGTAGTTATTTCAGAGAAAATTGCCTAAATCATCTGATGCAACACATGAACATGCAAACCATGAAGAGATTCAAGTAAATTCGGGAAAGTGCGACTTGAAAGTGATTCACACAATTAAAAACATGTTGGAGGCTCAAATCCTCACCTGTACATTTTCGCAAATTGTTTGACCGAGATTCAATCCCTAGTGTGTGCATCCCTTCACCCCAAACTTATCATAAATCCTGCAATCTTAATGGAATATCTCAAAGTTTAGTTTTCAATTTTTCACATGGGGATCAATTTTCAATTTTCAAAACCTAGGGGGGAAACATCAAAAATCAACATATATCATGCAATCTATCTATACAAATTCAACAAAACCCAATCAAGCTTGCCGACACAAGACTCAACACACATACGACACAAACAAGAAAATCAAAACAAAACAGTTGGTTCCCTCCCCCACACTTAAAACACACATTGTCCTCAATGAAAGAACATAAATATAAAATCAGAGTGAGGGAAAGGAGAAGGTGCTCCCTGATCAAGTTGTAGTGTAGGTGGGCTCTCCCAAGGAGTGCTCCTCGACAATAGCATCTTCAGGCACCGAGCTCTCATGGAATAGCTTCAAGCGCTTCCCGTTAACCTTAAAAACCTTGTTGCTACCTGTACTTTTTATTTCAACTGCACCATGAGGAAAAACATCAGTGACAACAAATGGGTCAACCCACTTGGATCAAAGTTTCCCAGCCATCACTTTCAGGTGGGAGTTAAACAATAAAACCTGTTGGCCCACAGAGAATTCCTTCCTAGAGATCATCTTGTCATGGAAGTGCTTAGTTTTCTCTTTGTAAATCTGAGAGCTTTCATAGGCTTCCAACCTAAGCTCTTCAAGCTGCTACAATTGGAGTTTCCTTTCAATGCCTGCTTTTTGCATTTCCAAGTTACAGCTTTTGACCGTCCAATAAGCACGGTGCTCAACTTCCACAGGCAGATGACATGCCTTACCGAACACAAGCCTATAGGGGGACATCCCTATTGGTGTCTTAAAAGCTGTTCTTTGAGCCCAAAGTGCGTCTTCAAGACGGCGACTCCAGTCCCTCCAACTTGGCTGCACCACTTTCTCTAAGATCTGTTTGAGATCTTAGCCTGCCCATTAGTTTGGGGATGATATGCAGTGGAGACCCTGTGCACAACTCCATACTTCCGGAGTAAAGCTTCCATGGTGCGGTTGCAAAAATGAGTGCCTTGGTCACTTATGATAGCACGAGGTATGCCGAACCTGCAAAAAATATTGGACCTGACAAAATTTGCAACAACTCTAGAATCATTAGTCCTAGTGGGGATAGCTTCCACCCACTTTGAAACGTAGTCAACAACCAGTAAAATATAGAGAAAACCAAAAGATGCAGGGAAATGACCCATAAAGTAAATTCCCCACACATCAAACACCTCACAGAAAAACTTAGGCTGCTGAGGCATTTCCCTCTTACGAGTGATGACTGTACCTGCTGTCTGACACTCTTTACAAGTCCGGTAAACCTTATAAGCATCTCTAAAAATGGTGGGCCAATAAAAACCTGAGTCTAGGACTTTCCTTGCAGTCCTTTATGGCCCAAAGTGTCCCCCTACTTGAGAGTGATGAAAAAAACAAAATAGACTCAATCTCATAGTCGGGGACACATCTCCTAATTACCTGATCACTGCCAAATTTCCAAACTCAATCTCATAGTCGGGGACACATCTCCTAATTACCTGATCACTGCCAAATTTCCAAAGAAATGGATCATCCCAAACATAGTACTTGGCGTCACTCTTGAGTTTGTGGACTTGTGACCTAGTTGCACCTGTCGGAATAACACCAACAACAAGATAGTTAACAATATCAGCAAACCAAGGAGTTACCCCATGCAACTGTAAAAGCTGCTCATCAAGAAAGTCATCCTGGATGGGAGAAGGATTTTCATCCCTTTCTATTATGCTCAAGTGATCAGCCACCAAGTTCTCAGCTCCACTCTTGTCCTTAATCTCCACATTAAATTCTTGGAGCAACAACATCCACCGAATCAATCTCGGTTTTTCTTCTGGTTTCTTCAACAAGTACTTCAAAGCTGCATGGTCAGTGAAAACAACAACCTTGGAACCTAGCAAATATGATCTAAATTGATCAAGAGCAAAAACAATAGCTAGAAGTTCCTTTTCAGTAGTGGTGTAATTAGCCTGTGCAGCATCCAAAGTTCTAGAAGCATAATAGATCACATGGGCAACCTTGCCCACCCTTTGTGCAAGGACCATCCCCACAGCATAGTTAGAAGGGTCACACATGAGCTCAAAAGGGAGGGTCCAGTCAGGGGGTTGGATGATGGGGGTAGAGGTCAGTGCCTTCTTCAGGAAATCAAACGCCTTTCTGCAATTGTCATCAAAGTTGAAAATGGCATCATTTTTCAACAAGTTTGATAGAAGGAGAGCTATCTTGCTGAAATCCTTAATGAAGCGCCTGTAAAAACCTGCATGACCAAGAAAAGAGCGAATCTCGCGAACGCAAGATGGGTAAGGTAAAGTAGAAATCACCTCAATCTTAGCAGGATCTACTGAAATACCCTTTTTAGAAATAATATGCCCCAAAACAATCCCCTGTTCAACCATAAAATGACATTTTTCATAGTTCAAAACAAGGTCAGTTTCAATGCATCTCTCTAAAACCAAACTATGCAAGCATGCATCAAATGAGGAACCATAAACAGTGAAGTCATCCATGAACACTTCCATGCAATTTTCAATATATTCAGTAAAAATGCTAATCATGCATCTCTGGAATGTGCCCGGAGCATTGCAAAGACCAAATGGCATCCTCCTGCAAGAAAAAGTGCCGAAAGGGCACGTGAAAGTAGTTTTTTCCTGATCCTCTGGTGCAATGTGGATCTGGAAGTAACCTGAAAAACCATCAAGAAAATAGTAATGTAATTTACCTGCTAGCCGTTCAAGCATCTGATCAAAGAACGGCAAAGGAAAGTGATCCTTTCTAGTAGCCTGTTTCAATCTCCTGTAGTCAATGCAGACTCTCCAGCTATTCTGAACTCTAGTGGGAACAAGTTCATTGTTTTCATTTTTCACCACCCTGAGTCCATACTTCTTAGGCACAACTTGCACTGGGCTCACCCAATTACTGTCAGAGATAGGATATATGATACCCGCATGCAAGAGTTTTGTTACCTCCTTCTTCACAACATCAAGAATCAAGGGATTGAGCCGCCTTTGGGGCTGCCTAACTGTTTTAGTCCCATCCTCCAATAGAATCCTATGCATACACCTAGAGGGGCTCTTCCAAGGGATGCTTCATAGCATTGAAAATGTTGAATTTTGCCACAATGTCACCAAATTCCATGGACATGGTTCCATCGTGAACATCAATCTTTGTCTTCGCCGTTTTCATAAACGGCCTGACCAGAATGATTGGTGATCTGCTAGAATCTGTTTCCCCTGCCATGTCCAGAATGTAAAAATAAGTAGGGAAAATCAGTTCATCAACTTGAACAAAAACATCTTCCACTACTACAATGGGGCAAACATTGGTCCTGTTTGCCAACTGAATAGTGAGGCATGTATGCTCCAAAGGACCAAGATCAAGACTGTTGAAAACAGAGGTAGGCATGACATTAATAGAGGTTCCCAAATCCAACATGCAATTGTCGAATTTACTATCCCCAATGGTACATGGAATAGCAAAAGTGCCCGGATCCTTGCACTTTTGTGGCAGTGTTTGAGTGAGGGCTGAAACAATAACCTTTTCAGGTGCAGGCTTAGGTTGAATGAGGGCTGAAACATTTTGCCCCAAATTGACTCTCTCATTACCCTTCAACCTCCTCTTGTGTGTGCACAAATCCTTTAGAAACTTTGCATATTTTGGAACCTGCTTAATCACATCAAGGAGCGGAATGTTTACCGCCACTTTTCTGAACACATCTAGAATCTCCCTCTCCTTGTCTTCCCCATCAATCTTATTATTTTTCAGCACTCTTTGCTGGAAGGGGATCGGTGGCACATACTCTTTCTCAGCTTCGATAACAATAGAAGGTTCAGGTGTTACCTCAACAGTTTCTTTATCCTTTTCAGGGACTGTCTCTACAACTTTCCCGGATCTCAAAGAAATCGCACTCACATTAGGATTTGGAGCATTAGGATTCACCACTGTTTGTGCAGGTAGTTGGTTCGATCCTAGAGCTTGCTGCATGGTATTCATCGAAGTGGCAAGCTGTCCAATCTGTGTCTGCAAAGTATGAATACAAGCATCCGTTTGCTGCTGAAACTGTCCAATCTGTGTCTGCAAGGTCTGAAACTGGAGATTTTGTGCAGTCATTAGCTTGACCAGGTCCTCTAGTGAAGGTCCAGAAGGTGCAGAGGTGGTCACTTGGGAAGAATTATGTAGTGGTGCTAGCGGTAACATTGGTTGTTGCTGTTGTGCAGATGAGTTCCCATACCGAAGGTTTGGATGATTCCTCCAGTTGGTATGGTACTTATTTGTGGAAAGGTCAGGAATGTTGTACCGGTTCTGATTGTTGCCTTGATTGTAAAGATTGGCTGCATAAGCTTGAGGCAAATCAGTGACTGACTCATCTTTCAGAATGGGGCATGCATCGGTCAGGTGCTCAGGAGAGGTGCAAATGCCACACAACCTTGCTGGTTGAACTTTATCCACTGCCAACTGTTTCACTAGAGAAGTAAGCTCATCAATTCTGGTTTCAAGGGCCTTGTTGGAAGAAGAACCATGGATCTCATTCACACCCCTTGCTTCGACAGAATTGCTTCTAGTTGTGAACTGCTGGGAGTTGAGTGACATGTTCTCAATCAATTGCTTGGCAGCGGGTGGGGTCTTATCAACAAGTGCTCCCCCACTAGCAGCATCTAAAATATTTCTGTCCATTGGCAGCAATCCCTCACAAAAGTACTGAATAAGTAGCTGCTCAGAAATCTGGTGCTGAGGACAACTAGATACCAACTTCCTGAATCTCTCCCAGTACTCGGCCAATGATTCATTTCCTTGTCTAATGCCACATATCTCCTTCCTGATTGATGCAGCTCTGGAGGCAGGGAAGTACCACTCTAGGAAGACCTTTTTCAAGTCATTCCAGGTTGTAACAGAATTCAGCTCAAGGTAGTATAACCAATCCTTCGCAGCACCATGAAGCGAGAATGGGAAGGCTCTCAGCTTGATGTGGTCTTCAGTTACTCCTTCCAATCTCAAAGGTGTAGAGCATACAACCTGGAATTCCTTCAGATGCTTGTGTGGATCCTCACCTGCAAGACCACTAAACCTTGGCAACAAGTGTATTAAACCAGATTTTAGTTCAAAAGGGGCAACAACATCATCATACTCAATACATAACCCATTATAATTAACATCAGGGGCAGCAAGCTGTCTTAATGTTCTTCGATCAGCCATGTTATCAAGTGCAGGTGCAGAATTAGAATTACTACTGGTTGGTGAACTAGTGCTAGCATGTAGTGCCCTATGGCATGTGTGCAAATTTCTTTCAATTTCAGGATCAAATTCAAACAAGTCAGAACAACTAGACCTAGTAGCCAGAACTAATTCAGCAGAGAATCAAAAAAAAAAAAAGAAAATGCGAAAATAACAACAAGAGTCCCCGGCAACGGCGCCAATTTTGACACGCTATCGCACACAGGTCAAAAAGCGAGTGGTTTGTAAAAATTGTAGTCAGGGAGCGACAACTCGAGTATCGTCTCAAAAGGACTCTTGGATTGTTACTCGCAGAAAAATCGGTTTTTTGGGGGGGGGGGGGGGGTGGGGGGTTCAGATTGAGAGATTCAATTAAAAGAACGATGCAATTGAGAAATAAGTGAATATCAATGATCAAAACGATTAATCTACTGTTCTCGGTTTCCCACTATCATCGATTCATATAATTCCCATGCCAATCAACATACGAAATTGGCACTACACGATATATGTTCCTAATTCCCGAATTAAGCAAACGGGTTGAAGCACTCGTGAATTAAGCAAACACGATTGAACACACGCGAATTAAGCAAACACGATTAGATATAGGAACATAAAATCATTGAAACAAATCAATACCTATTCTATGTAATCCTGAATTAAGCAAACAGAACCTACAGGGTAGTATTGAAAGGAAGAAGTAATTTAATCCGGGAATTACAGAATCTCAAGTGTCGGCGGAACCCGATTACAGCAGATTAACCCAAGGGAATTAGTTCTCCATCAAGGGTATAACAAAACCTAGAAAAATTATGTAAAACTATGAAAATTGGATCCTTTTGTGTCTGTTGCATTCCTATTTATAAAGAGGTCGCGCGTCACGGCCGTGATGGCCGTCACGGCCAGGCCGTGACCAATTCTGTCAAGGGCGCGCATTCAAATTCTGGTCTATCACGGTCGTGATGCCTATCACGGCCAGGCCGTGATCGCTTCTGTTCATGGGTGCTGATCTATCACGGTCGGGACCTCCATCACGGCTGGGCCGTGATCAACTCTGCCTTTCTGGGTCTTCTCATCACGCCCGTGATGTGTGTCACGCCTGGGCCGTGATGCTTTCTGACTTTCATGATCTCTTCATCACGCCCCTGATGTGTGTCACGACTGGGCCGTGATCATTTCTGTCTTCCATGGGTAGCTAATCACGGCCGTGACCAGTGTCACGGCCTGGGCGTGATGGCCTCTGCTTCAGGTGTTCTTCCCTTCTTACTTTTCTTATCAACCTGAAAACATGAAATAGTAGTAAGTGCTTTATTTGACTCAAAATCAACTAAAATAACCTAAAACTACTTAAGAGACTCAAAATGTTGCTTGAGGACAATTACATCCAAATTTGGGCGAAATCGAGATTAAACTCGAATAAAACCTATGGTCTTACTAGTTAAAAACTAGTCGAGCCAGAGGCTGATCAGAGACCCATGATAATGTTGAGAGAATGAGATGAATTATTTGTTCACTTGCAAGGTCCAAGTATGCATGATGACTTAGCTGTTGAGCTTAGAACAAAGCAATTTACGTGGAAACTAATATTGAGACAGCTCTTAGCTGCAGGCTGGAGAGTTGAACATATCCCTAAGAAAGGCAGTGAATATGATCATGATGTGGTGTATGTTAGTCTAGAAGGCAAGAGTCACAAGTTAATCACCTTAGCCTACCGTAGGCTTCAAAGGTATTACGAAGCTAATGAAGGCGAGGGTTCTATTTTATTTAATCTCTAGGTTTTGATGTTAACAAAAGGATTAAATTTGCTTGGCAAAGTGTTAGTTGAGATCTAACTAGTGCTTTTAGTTATGCAGTAACGCTTTTATAATTAAAATAAACTTGGGATAAGTTCCAATTGAAAAATACACGTCCACCCCTGTAGACGGACTGCTCAAGAACTGTGGTAAAGTTACCTTGTTGTTTAATTAAGTAGACTGGCTTTCTTTAGTAGACAAGGCTATAAATGAATACCTAAATAACTTGTTAGGAACAGCAAGTCCAAAGACTTGAAAATAAGCGTGTCCATCTTGCCACGTCAACAGACGAGTGCTATCCTTGAAACTCAAGTATACATCCATAGTGCCTAACTAAATTTCAGTAGAAGTCCATAGTGTCACGTCATTGGACGGAGTTTCTCTAAGGACTTAGCAAGTCCAAAAACTTGTGTGGACGAGCGCTTCTGCCCATCAGTGGACGAGCAGAATTAAACCTTGTGTAAACATGTTCGTAAACTAAGTGCCTGTAGACGGTTCTATATGTTCTATATCTTTACTACCTTGAATATGATTTAATACAATCTATTCCACGATGAATTTAATTCAAATGATTGATATTTATTTCAAATGAATATTTGTTCTTCCCATTTGTTTTTATCTGATTAATGTCTTGTTTCCTTTGAGAAAATTCATAGTACTATCCAGAAAATACAAAAAGTAAAAAGTATAATTGGAATTGCAAAGCGATCTGTATGATGACATCTTTATTACTGGACAAAAGCTGAGTTATACACAAAGGAGGAAAGAAAGTTTTTTAAGGTACAATTGCTCAGAACAGTGAGCTTCCATTTTGTGATTTTCTGATAACCAAGGATGCTCTTCAACACGGCCAAAATCAAGTTATCAGTCTCAATGGATATCATGCATTTAATTCTATCTCTATAATGAGACTATTCAAATAACAGTTGAAGATTTACAAGAGAAGTTGAAGACCACTATATATGTAGAAGGTCTCAAGCACTAAAGAATAACTTTTGTCATTTGAACAATTACAAGATATTCAAAGCTCATATTCTCGTTGTAATGCAAAAGTCTGTAATTCTTAAGGTTGAATATTTGTAAAAATATTCAGTAGATCTTAAACCTTCATACCCTCACATATAGTGAGTTAGAAAGATCTCAGAAAAATCCTTGTGATTGTATTAGAGCCTGAGGAGGCTTGGCAAGAAAGCAATACTTGTAGCCTGGATAGGTGAAGAATACTTGTTGTAGAAACTATTTAGAAATAGTGGAGAAAATCCTTCAAGTAGAAGGGACGGGATGTAGCTTTTGGTTGGAAGCGAGTGAACCAGGATAAAATACCTGAGTGAATTTTCTATCCCTTATCTTTTACAATTTTATTTATTTTTACTAACTGTGAGATTTGATTTTGGGTTTTTTAATCTTTTAAAAAGGATTTCTTGTGTGCTTAATCTTTTTATCTTCTGCTTGTGAAAAGGTTTCTCAAAAAGGGTTTTTATGAAAATAATTAACAAACACAATTCAACCCCCCTACATGTGTTTGCCTGTGCCAACTTTAGCTTACAAATTTTCTCCCAAGCCAACGAATGAACTCTCTTTTTTTCATTATCCCCACCCCATAAAAATCGTTTAAAAGATGATTCGATTTTATAAATAATACCGAGCTTTGAAGAATGAAGAAATTATATCGGAAGAGATTTGAATTAGGTAGGGAAGACAAGGAATGTAAAATTTGGAAGTAGATGAAAGAAATTCTTCCCTGATAACATTATTATTAATATTTATTATGAATAAAATTATTTTTATAATATATTTAATTATAAATATAAAATAAAAATTATATATTACTTTTTAAAAAATATATATAAAATACAAATAATATGTAACTTTTTTAATTAGGGGTACTTATGCCATTTTTCATATTCATCATCATCTTTTTAAAAAATTTCTCTCAACTTCTTCCTTGTCATTTTCTCACATATTTCTCTCATATCAAATAAGTCTTAAAATTTACTATTTTTTTACCATCTTCTCTCTTCTCATATTCTCTTTTTCCATCTTCTCTCTTCTCAATTTCTCTTTCATACCAAACAAAGAATTAATGATGTATCATTGTAGTAAAAAATGAATGAATTGCTTAAATTGATGTCACACAATGAGGTCCAGAGTAGGGTCCACTTAAGAAATCAAAGTGGGTTGCTTTTCTAGATAATGTTAGATAAGTGTTATTAATGTAGCATTTGATAATCTTTTCAAAATATGTGTATAACAATTATATAGTTATTAGTTATTATATCAATCAACATTTTTTTGTACTTTGTACTCTTTTAAATTTTTGTATAGGTTATGATTGTTTTAAATACTATAACAAAACAGAAAAACTATGTTACTAAAACATATTCGGTTATTTCAGTAAAAAAAAAATAAAGTGAATGAAAAGTGAATGAAAGTGAATGAAAAGAACACAACTATTGAGAAACACCAAAAGCTAGAGCCTAAAGGCCCTAATAGAATGAAAGTTATGTGAAAAGATTTGAATTAGGCGGGGAAGAAAAATAATGTAAAATTTGGAAGTAGCTGAAAGAAATTCTTCCCTGATAACATTATTATTATTTGACTTCATTATTCTAATTTGGACCTTCTTATTGGTTGAAAGCGTTACATAGAAACATACTTATATGTATATCTAGATGTATATAATTATTTATAATGTATAATATTTTATATTGAAGTTAATGTTTTAAATGTGAAGATAATAATTTAAATATTTACCATCCACGAGAATAATTTTCTAAATGAGTATATGAATTTGTAATAGAATCTCAAATGATTTTTATATATATCTTCATTTTGATTGGATCATTTCAACGTGAGTTAGTAGAAAAACTTTGTTACTAAAACATATTTTAGTTGTCTGAATTTGAGAAAGGTGTTTAAACACATTGGGTTCTAATGCGTTAAAAAAACAAAAAACAAAAGTAAAAATAATGATAGGGAATGAAAGGGAAACGACTCTTGATTCGTAGAGCATTAAGTGAATTTGGTAAATTAAGTGAATTGTCTGAACACATTGGAAGACACAAGAAAAATGAAGGGCATGGAAAGAACACAACTCTTAGGAATGATTGTTAATGTTCTCAAATGTGGCGTCAATAGTGGGAGTGCAACTTTATCAATAAACTAAAGATTTGATTTTGGAATGTTGAAAAAAATGGTATGACAAGTTAGCCAAAGTTTCTTTGTAATTTTACAGAAGACCAACTAATCTTAAGTCGTGAAAGATAAATATGTTTTTTTTAAATGGTTAATTTGACGGAGAAAAGCTAAGAAATAAATCAAAGAGATTTTTCAGAGGGAACGAAAATAAAAATGATAGATAAATATATTTTCTTAAAAGGAATGACTTGCATGGAAAAAGGATAGAAAGAAATCAAATATATTTTTAAGGAAAACAAATGAATATGATAGACACATATTTTTTTGACTTAAAAAAATAATACTTCACTTGAAAGGGAATTTTTTCAGTTGACATTAGTAATATATAGTATCCATGACTTTATGAAAATAAAGGTTTCTTGAAGGAAATTTATTCCAGTCCTTTTTCTTTTGAATGATGTGATCCGTCTAGATTTTTGGGGTCAGGTCATTTATTTACCAACAATTGTGAATTGTTTTCAAACTACAATTGTTGAATCAACTTTATGGAATTTTATTTTGTGAACTATCCTATTATTGTTCGGGATAGATACTTTCGTGATGAAAGAATTTTCTTAATGAGACTTGATTTAGCCACTTTTACTTTTGGTAAGAGTGATTCAGTCTGAATTTTAATCGGAATGTTGTTATTTTTAAATCGTTGTTTGATAAATTCCTTGTTCAAATAATAAATTCTCTTCAGAGTGGGAACTAGTCATTTTGTGAGTTCCTAATCCACTAGGTGTTCTCGTAAAAGAAGGAACTTGATTAGAGTCCAGGTTGTAAATATGTATTAGCTATGCATTTTTACACTCACGAACCTATTAAAGAATCTTTTTGCATATTGGACATTCCTTTGTTCTTCTCGGATTAATAAAGGTCTTCTTTGATTAATTACCTTCTTGTGAAAGTAAGACCTTGGGATTGAGGAAATCCTGTCTAGTTTTGAGTCCTGAATTTCGAGGACGAAATTCTTTTTGGTGTGGTAGTATTGTAACACCCCATTTTTTCCGCTTTCTAAGATCGGCATAAATATAAATAACATTTATATTTTTATCGGAAACTTAGAAAATTATTTTGGGAAAACCAAAGTCATATTCATATCATACTTATTTTTATAAGTATATGGTGAAATTTTTGGTTGAAAATTCAGACGGAACCCGGTCTGCGTTTTCGCAGACAGTAAGATTTTACTGATCAGAAAACCTAATTTTGACCCGAGAACGAAATGAATATATTTTATATCTCATTTCCAAAATAAAGGTTATTTTTAAAATTTTCAAAATAAATAAGTTATTATACTCGATTCAGGAGTAAAACCCTAAATCGCGTAATCGACAGAGTCGAGAACGGACGTGCAGAGACAAAACCCGACGTCGGATGCTGAGACCTCTAGCCACCTAGGATGGTGAGTCACATGGATGAGTCGCCCATGTCATGATTACTTTTTACAAAATATCTAGATATTTCTTTAAACTAGTGTAAAGAACGTTTTGCCCTTGGATGATTTTACCCTTTAACTTTCATCGAAATGACAAGTTTGCCCCACAATTTGTGGACACAAATCAATCACATTCTCACTCATTTCTCACCACATGTTGGTCACAATTGCTTTTTGGGAAATGACAATTTTGTCCTTATGTTGTCATAATACCACAAAAATGCCATTTTGTGAGATTACTACTTTGTCCTTGAATTTTTGTGTGTTGGACCCTTTTACACCTCAAAGGCCACTGCCCTATGCAGCTAAGAGGCCCATTTTCACTTCTATAAAAGTCCGTCTTCATCTTCTCCATCAAGCTTTGCCATTTTTGCCATTAGAGCTCTAAGTACCATAGCTTGATTTTGTGAAGGAAGCAGGTGATTCCTTGCCCATTTTTAATTTCCAAGAGGTATACCATGCTTATCTCACTCAATCATCATCATGTTCTTCATTGATTTTTGTGATTTGAAGTCTTGATCATATTTTTCAATTCCTAGATCTAGAAACTTTGAAAATTCAAAGAAAATCATAGAAAAATCCTTTTAAAGTGAAACCAGTTTCTATGATCTTAGTATCCTCTCTATATTTAAGATCCAAGAGGATACACCAAACAAAAATTTCGTACCCTTTTATTTTGTCAAGGTCGAACCCTGGTTTCTAGTGGGGGAGGACTTTGTTCATTTTGTTACCTAGTCTTGCTTGATTCGATCTTATAATTCATATATATGTTGAGTCCATGATTATTGAATCAAAATCAAATCTCCAAGCCATTATTTTACTCATGGCCGAAATTATTTTCTGGAGGAGTTGAAAGATTTTGTTTTATTTTTCAACTTATGATAACTTGTCTTAACTCTACACTACTCTAGGGTCATGGATCTAATAGTATGAGAAATTTTGAAATCTCTAACTCAAATTTAATGTCATGGTAGAATTAGGGTTTTTGGAATATTAAAGTATTTTATTTCAATCTTTGTATTCTAATCTTTGTTTTAGGGTTTTAAGTGATCAAGGATCACTAATCCAAGAGTTTAGGGTTTTTAGAAATTTTTAGCTAATTAATTCCCACATGGCCGAACCTAGCATATAGGAGCATAGGTGTATTTAGTGTTTGATTGATGATTATTTGTTGTGTTTTGATGAAGGGTAATGTGTTGTGTGAGTCGTGTACGTGTTTTGCGGAAACCAGACGTTTGACGGAATTTCAATTCGACAAGAGAAAAATCTTCAAGAGGTAAGGGGAGTACCTGAGGGATTTTTCCGATAGCCATGTGTAATTGTTGTTGTGTGTCTTAATTATGGTGTGTATGTATTAATTTTGTAGTTAGCATTATTTGCTTATTGATTATTTGCTATTAATTATTTGATTTAACTGCATTTAATTATTTGTTATATTTGGTGATATGTTTTTAATTTCTAAGTGTCATATTATTGATATGAAATAATTGTTGATGTGGATTGTGAGTTTGAAAGCCTGACAGTGGTCAGAGCTCGATTAAATACGCGGTTAAAGTATTTAAAAGCTTTTTATGAAATGATGAAGTTAATTTAGGTGGAAATAGTAATATGATATTACTTAATTAATTATTTGGTGAAAAATGGAAATTTATGAGAAATAATATTATTTTAATGATTTAACGGCGAAAGAGCGTTTTAAGAGTTACGGCGAGGACGTAACCGTGAAAATATTTTAACACTGCTAATTTTCACCCAAGGAATTTCTAAATAAAAGGAAATATTATTTTATGAAGAAAAGTATAAAAAATAACTTTATTACATGGTTTAAAATTATGTTGTGAATAATATGTTTTATTTTTACTATGGAGATAAGTACATTACGTACTACCCTATTCAAAGGAAATTGTTTTACACCCAGATTTTTTGACTCCAAATAAATCAAATTTTTTCGAAAGCACCCAGCAAAATTATTTTTAATTTATTTCCGCACGTGTTAGTATAGTAATATCCTAGGGGGGTGATAAAGAGTGGTATCAGAGCTGGTCAAGTCTTTCGGGAACCTTGGGGAATAGGTCTGTTATGTTTTTGTTGTGTGATCTCTGGTAGAACCTTACTTGAATTGTTTCCTTGTTGAAACAATGTTTGTTGGCACACAAGTAGTTGTGTTTTGAGGTAGTCGAGACCTTGTAAGAATATATGATCAATAGATTGTATATTGACAGAATTACTTCTTAGAAGTAATGTGTTTTAGACACATGAGAATACGCTTCAGTTTTTGGTTGCGAACTGACTGTGGTGGTTTTAGAGGTCAGTTATGGAACCAGGAATTCGACAAGGACATGGATGTGATCATGATGGTGCTCGTGGTTATGTCAGAAATGAAGATGTGATTGAACAAATGAACCAGGCTGTTCAGACTATGACTAGTGTTGCTGCTATGCTAGTTGCCCAGAATGAGCTGGACCAGTTATGGGCTGTGCTGGCAGTCGAGGCGAAAAATCTAGGAAAATTTAGAAATCAGAATCCTCAACGATTTTATGGGAATGATAACTATGAGAAGTCTGACTTGTGGATACAAGAACTGGAAAGAATTTTCGAGCTCGTCAACAGCCTTGAAGAATTAAAGGTTCCGATGCTCTTTCTTTGCTTTTCGGAGAGGCAGGATGCCGTGGCCAGAGATTAGACACATACTGGGAGCGGTTAACCAGGAATATACTTGGAGTGTTTTCCGCACTGTTTTTCTGGATAAGTATTTTCCTTAGAGCGCCCGAGCTGAGAAGGGACATAAGTTCTTACGATTACAACCGAACGAACTCTCTGTGGATCAATATACCGCAAAGTTTGAATTCCCAGTCAAGTATTTCCGTTTCTTCCAAATTCAATTTGATGAAGGATAGGAATGTCAGAGATTTGAAGGAGGCCTACGACACGAAATCAAAGAGTCTGTGCTACCACTGGGAATTCGCAACTTTCAAGCTTTAGTGGAAGAGTGTCGGAAAATGGAACAGAAAGGGAAGGGTAAAGACTATTCAGGTACGACAGGTGGACCATCTCGATTTAAATTCCACAAGCAGAATAAGAAGGAGAAGCAAAACCAGAAGAAACCTTATTTCCGACCCTCCGTGAATGATCAAAATCAGCAACTGATCAGCGGGATTGCTTTATTTGAAAGGGGGGAACATTGAAGAAAATTATTTTGATGAATTGCTTGAAATCTGTGCAAAGTTGATTGAATCCTTAAGCTTGCCATGTCTTGAGTCCTTTTTAAGTTTTTGAGTTTTATTTTGCTTGGGGACAAGCAAAGTTTAAGTTTGGGGTATTTTGATCAGCCGCTGGCTAGTCTAGTTTTATAACTAGAAAAACCTTGGCTTTGTGCTAATTTTATCTCATTTTCACCCAAATTAGACTAGATTGTCCTTAAGCAGCATTTTGAGTTTGTAAAGTATTTTTAGGTTAATTTAGTTGATTTAGAGTCAAGTAAAGCACTTATGCTATTTATTGTTTTCAGGTAATAAAAAGAAATAAATCTGGAGCTTTCGCCTCGCGAGGAGGCATTCGCCTCGCGAACCTGAAGGTGACTGTGCAAGAAAATTTGCAATCCTTTCTGTCTCGCCCTGCGAATCTATTCCTCGCCTCGCGAGACTGAAGACCAGAAGCCATGACTTTTCCATTCCTCGCCACGCGAGCCGTGCTTCGCCTCACGAGAAGACCAAACGATGCAGACTGTTCATGATATTCGCCTCGCGAGACAGTGTTCGCCTCACGAGACAGCGGAATCCAGAACGTGTATATAAGCCTGTTTGAAGGCAGAACTGAGAGTCAGTAGTAGTAGTAGTTTATCTTCTTTTCTTAGATATGTTTTGTTTTCCTTTTGTAATGGGGAGCTAGTCTCCTTAGATTAATCTACTGTAATTGGTTTCCATTTATACTTGAGGTTCTGTAATTCCTGTTTTCATTTGCTTTTCTCTTTTCAATGCGATGCTATATGTTTCTGTTTGTTTAATTCAGGAGTGTACAGTGTTGTGTTGATTCATTTCGGTGATGTTATGTTCCTATACTTAATCGCGTTTGTTTAATTCGCGTGTGTTCGTTCATGTTCGTTTAGTTCATGAGGGCTTCACCCCGTTTGTTTAATTCGGGAATAGGAACATATATCTGTAGTAGTGATTTCGTTTGTTAATTGTTGCTATAACCGAAAGGGGATTAGAATCTGCTTAGGGCTTGGAATTTACATGAACCAATGATAGTAGGAAACCGAGAACAGTAGGTTAATCGTCTTTAGAATATTTGTCTTTTAATTTGCTTTGTTTTATTGTTCTGTTTTTGCTCTGTTTTCCTTATTTACTTCCATAATCCAACCCCGCCCCCCCCCCCCCCCCAAAACTGATTTTGTGTTAATAACAACAACCCAAGAGTCCTTGTGAGACGATATCCGAGTTGTCGCTCCCTATAACTACATTTTTATAAAACGCTCGTTCTTTTTGGCGCGTGCGCGACAGCGCGACCAGCAACCTTATCATGTTACTGCATCAGGAAGTGGAGGCCAAAAGAACCAAAACTGAGGCCAAGTCAGAAGATGTTACAAGTGTGGAGACCCAAACCACATGGCTAATACTTGTTCGTTAAGAGGAGTCAAATGTTTCAATTGTGATAAGGTGGGTCACTTATCAAGAAACACTACTACAGAAAAGGGCTTCAGTAGCACTTTTTTGGGCCTTTAGTAGTGCTTCAAAGCGCTATCTATTCACCCGCTACTGAAGGTGGGAGAGATTCAATAGCGCTTAAAAAAGCGCTACTAAAAGTAGGAATAGGTAGCGCTTCCTTGAGAAAGCGCTGTCTAAAGACAATCTATTACATACTTTAGACAGCGCTTTCTCAAGGAAGCGCTGTCTATTTGTCACTTTAGGCAGCGTTTTTTCAAGAAAGCGCTACTGAAAGTAGGAATAGGTAGCGCTTGCTTGAGAAAGCGCTGTCTAAAGACAATCTATTACATACCTTAGACAGCGCTTTCTCAAGGAAGCGCTGTCTATTTGTCACTTTAGGCAGCGTTTTTTCAAGAAAGCGCTACTGAAAGTAGGAATAGGTAGCGCTTCCTTAAGAAAGCGCTGTCTAAAGACAATCTGTTACATACTTTAGACAGCGCTTTTTCAAGGAAGCGCTGTCTATTTGTCACTTTAGACAGCGTTTTTTCAAGAAAGCGCTACCTATCCCCCCCTTTTTTTTTCATTATTCACTGTTTTTCTACATTTCCCACCTGTACAACCATCACAGTAACACTGAATTTAGGTACATCACACACATATACACTTATATAATTAATGTACAAAGCTTACATATTGGTAAGCATATATATATATATATATATATATATATAACCAAACCAAATATCAAAATCATGCATATATAACCAATTAAGTAATATACTTCAACACAATTCACAATAACACTTACACATAACTAATTCTACTATTTAAGTCCATAAACCAAAAGGTCGCTAACCTACACTAGATAATAACCATGCATACTAACAATGTGTACAAGCTAATCAACACACTAGTAATTATAAACAATTTGTGCATGCTGCTTCCATCTTCTGCTTGATCGCACAAAGTCTTTGTTGTCGGCCTGCATAAGATACACATACAGATCACTTGCACATACACACAAGTCTAATAATATAGGAGAGACACTAGATAGCATAATATCAGAGTATGTCGTACCTTTTAATTGTTGATAAATTTCATAACCACACAACGACACCACTCGTCTTTAAGTTGAGTAAGTTGATCATCGGAGTATGTGATGCATTTACATTCAGGAAAATACTTCAAAATGAAAATTAAATCAAATTAGAATGACTAAATCTGAGTTATTAAATTATATAAGCTAGAACTGAAATTAAATACCGTGGTTGGGATTTGAATTTGGTTTTGAATGATGATATCCTTGATAAATTTCATAACGTGGTAGCCACAGTCGTTGTCATTCGGTTGATGCACGGGGGCACTATAAAACCAAAAATAATAAATTAATTATTTTAATTTTTTAATTAAAATTAAAAAATTGCATAAGGAAACTTACCAAGGACGGATCTAGAAGACATCAAGGAGGATATATATATATATATATATATATATATATATATATATATATATATATATATGTAAGAAATATTCTTGACAATATCATTATTTTTAATCCAAAATGCTACTTATATAACTCTTGAATTTTACTTTCTAATCAGACTGCAAGAGCCACAGGAATGTTGAATGACCAAAATTGATACCTGAATCATCCCCTTGCCCTTGATGTTGTCACCCATTTCAAGGCTCAATTCTTTTTATCTTTTATGCTCCACTGCTCAAAGTCTAACTTAATCAATTCTTCAAAGTTGATCTAGCCATCTAAAAGGAGTTAATATTTCAAAGATTTCTATATAAATGACTATGTGTCAATGAGATGTGCGTGCCAACATCATGACAGGCTCAATTGCACATAGAACTACAAATCTGGAAGAAAACTTATGTTTTTAAGGAAGGTCATCAACCTGTGAAAATTCACAGCATAAACCATCCCCTTGGAAGAATTGTATAATCAGAAGTGCTGATAACATCTCAATAAAGCTTTACCTGTTCTACAATCATGAAGTCTTTGACTCCACTTCCTGCACCATTGCTTTTAGTTGCATTTCGAAATTCTTCCCTAGCCTTCTCAGGGTTTATCTGTTAAGGAAGTAACAAACCACAAATTTAAGTAAAGACATAAAGGGGAGTGGTCTCACATTCTCACAAAAATACCAATCACGTCACCAAGTAAACCAGATAATGAATATCAGCTAATCTATTCAACGACATTGCCAACTTACTTCAAGAGCAAAAAGTGGATAATCAGGTCCTTCCACTGGGTATCAATGTCCCCATTTTAAAGCATTACGACCTTTCAACAAGGTTACGTAAGTATCAGCCAAGAGAGGTCCTGCAAGTTTCTCTGGTTCTTCTGCCAATAGATGTGTGATAAAAATCATCTCCGATGTGTAGTGAGCAAAGTACACTGATTTGCTGGTGGCACTTTCATTTGTTAAAGCAGCTACCATTCCTGTTAAATTGACAGTTATGAATACAAATTACAAGATTTGAAAATATTAAGAGCACCTTGTCCAGTGATGTAGCAGAAGAGTTCAAAGAACAAAACATCAAAGCACAACACATAATAATATCCAATTATCCATAGACACCGTAGGTGTAGACTACACGGTCCAACTCCTACGTGAAAGCATATTCAACCTCTCAACTGATCTTAAGTCCATGCTATCTGATGATTGATGCAAAAGAATATTTGAAAATGAAATGCTACTAAAAAAATATTGGTATCTGGTGAAGTCAAGACTGCTGGCATCAATCATTGAAGTTAGGAAAACAGAATCAACATTATTATTATAGAAAAGTTCATGAAAATCGTTCGTGATAGATAGCAAGGCTCTTCTTCAATCCATTATTAGCTCAATAGAGAAATCATTTGACCCATTCTAATCAGCTTAACACAAGGATTATGGAGCTCCTTTCTAACAATTAGTATGAAATTAAGTTGTAACAAACAAAAAAACAGATCTTGTGCTGGATCTTAGAATTGTGTACCACTATCATTTATGAAAAATGTGTCCTAAAATTTTAGAATTGCTTCTTCTAGTTAACAGAATCAACCATTTCTCATCTAATTAGTAATTAATCATTTGCATAGGATCAGGGAATTACAATCAACTATTCTAATTATAGTCCACCTCATTTTGTGGCTCTCTGGCAATTAATCCAAATCCCATTTCAAATTAACCAATTAAAGACAATTGTCTAAATTCCAATCTATGCCATTTCCTACATGCTTTCATTCATTCTTCTTTTTCTTCATTCTGTTTTTATAGTTTTTGTTTGTTGGACCTTGAAGACTATGATTTTGAGTTTTGACATTTTCCATGGTTGAGGAGAGAACTGGAAGCATTACACTAGGACAAAATTACAGATACACTCGATGACAAACAAAAATTTAAGAAAGCAGTTCAAACATAAAGCTATGCAATGGAGATGAGCAACATAGGCGCCCATTCTGAAAAGAAATTGAAATCAGTAACTTTCTACGCTGACTGGTTCTTTATAAAGAAAGTAAAACAAAAGTTCTTTTGATTACCATAGTTCCGTATTGTTAGATCAAATTGTTAAACTCCTCAGACTTATGACAATATCCAGCTGTTCATTAAACTGTACCGCAATGGCCATGACATTAATATGCAATAAACCATGTCAGTTTCGAAATTCATGGTATTTATCACATATTAAGCATCACAAAATTAACCATGCCTTATTATAACTATTGCTTAATATATTCGTGGTTAATGTAATGATGCACAATGTCTCAAACATATTCTATCAAAAACTTTAAAACAGCATAAGCAAAGCCGTTTTGTTCCATAAAAGGAAAAATAGACAAAGAGAGTACAAAACCTGCAAGTGAGCAAGTATATCACTGGTGGTCACCCTTGATCCTTCTTCTTGCTGTTTACGAATCCATTGGTACATTTTCTCCTGGGAAGCAAGCAGTGTCATTGAGATAAGAAAGGATAATGACTGAGGAATTTTCAAGAGCAAGCAATACATTTAAATTTTCAACCCACGCCAAAAGCAAAACAGTGAGTAAAACTAAAATACACTTATTTTTACAATTGGCATTCATCATATACACAAAGAGAAGCAAATTTGGGAGGTTGAATGTACAAATCTGAAATTCTCATGCCCAGTAGCCTATCTGGTAACACTAAGAGCGCCCACTTACAATTGACACAAGAGAGACTCAATTTGCTAATTTAGAAAGAAAAAAAAATAGAAATAGAAAAACGAAGTGGAGAAAATGCTAAACCCTTCCCTAGAAAGCAATACAACATTCCAAATGTATGAGCATTCAGGTTTTTTGATAAACAGATTATGGGCAATGCAGTAAAATAACTAACTTCATCAAAATAGTCATGATGTTCATAAATAACAGGGGCGGACAAGGCTGGGTGAAGTGTGGTGGCATGCGGCGGCGACTTGACCGGAGAAGAAGTCTGAGTACAGAGATCCAGATCAAGGCTTGACGTTCTTTGAGTGAGCGCGGTGCGATGCCGACCAAGCGCGGTGCTCCAGCGAGGGTGAATACAAGGCGGTGAGATGCCGACCAGGTGCGGCGACAGGTGATGGTCACTAGTCGCGGCTGAAGGGAGAAACGGGACTACGCAGCGTGAGGACAGGTACGGAGGAGCAAGGGTTCTGGGAGAGTGAAGGAAGATTCCCTTTTCTCTCTGCCAGCAAGTAGCAACGACGTGCTTGAGGTCGACGGTGGAGAGTGAATGGAAGAGTGAAAGACTGAGGAGGGAAGACAGAGGAAGGCTTACCGTTCGGAGATGATGCTGCGACCGGCGAGACTGAAGGAGAAAGGTGGCGCGGTGGAAGGCGCGGTGGATCGGAGGGAGATAGTCGCGCAGTGCCATGAAGCGGTGGGAGGGTAGACCTAGCGAGACAAATTTGAGAGCCAACAATTTAGTTTTAGGGGAAAGATCTTAATATTCAGGTGTAGGAATAGATAGCGCTTCCTAAAAGAAGCATTGTCTATTCTTATACCTAAGATAGTGTTTTCTTAAGAAAGTGCTATCTATTGTTACCCATTAGAAATAGATAGCGCTTCCTTAAAAGAGCGCTATCTTAGGTGCATCCTAAGATAGCGCTTTCTTAAGGAAGCTCTGTTAAAAGTCTTCCGCCTCATTTTAAATAGCGTTTTAAATTAAAACGCTACTGAAAGTGCGCTACTAAAGCCCTTTTTTGTAGTAGTGAAATTATAATGCACCAAAGCGTAGATCAGTTGTCAACAACACCAGAACCAATGACAAAGGGAGGAGTCTACAGTAGGAGTTGTGTTGAAAACTTCACAACCTGGAGGTCTTATAGAAGACAGTTACAGAGCTCTTTAGAATCTTTATCAATGGAATCATGAACCAAAGCTGTAGTTATGCGTAGGAATATTATATGTAAGATGCGTGCTTTAATGACTAGTACATGTTAAGTTTGTAATAAGATCTAAATAGGATCATAGGTAGGTACTCTTGAGTATTTGACTATCTAAAGTCTTTTGTGTTGTATGTCTTTTCAGTTGACGTCAGTAATATATAGTATCCATGACTTTATGAGAATAAAGGTTTCTTGAAAGAAATTTATTCCAGTCCTTTTCTTTTGATTGATGTGATCAGTCTAGATTTTTGGGGTCAGGTCATTTTTTCCCAACAATTGTGAATTGTTTTCAAACTACAATTGTTGAATCAATTTTATGGAATTTTATTTTGTGAACTATCCTATTATTGCTCGGGATAGATACTTTCGTGATGAAAGAATTTTCTTGATGAGACTTGGTTTAGTAACTTTTACTTTTGGTAAGAGTGATTCAGTCTGAATTTTAATCGGACTGTGTTATTTTCAAATCGTTGTTTGATAAATTCCTTGTTCAGATAATAAATTCACTTCAGTGGGAACTACTCGTTTTGTGAGTTCCTAATCCACTAGGTGTTCTCGTGAAAGAAGGAATTTTATTAGAGTCCTGGTTATAAATGTGTATTAGCTATGCAGTTTTACAATCACGAACCTATTAAAGAATCTTTTTGCATATTGGACATTCCTGTGTTCTTTTCGGATTAATAAAGTTCTTCTATGATTACTTACTTTCTTGTGAAAGTAAGACCTTGGGATTGAGGAAATCCTGTCTAGTTTTGAGTCCCGAATTTCGAGGACGAAATTCTTTTTAGTGTGGTAGTTTTGTAACACCCCATTTTTTCCGCTTTCTAAGATCGGCGTAAATATAAATAAACGTTTATATTTTTATCGGAAACTTAGAAAATGATTTTTAGAAAATCAAAGTCATATTCATATCATACTTATTTTTATAAGTATATGGTGAAATTTTTGGTTGAAAATTCAGACGGAACCCGGTCTGCGTTTTCGCTGACAGTAAGATTTTACTGATCATGAAACCTAATTTTGACCCGAGAACAAAATGAATATATTTTATATCTCATTTCCAACAATAAAGGTTATTTTCAAAATTTTCAAAATAAATAAGTTATTATACTCGATTCGGGTGTAAAACCCTAAATCGCGTAATCGACAGAGTCGAGAACGGACGTGCAGAGACAAAACCCGACGTCAGATGCTGAGACCTCTTGTCACCTAGAATGATGAGTCACATGGACGAGTCACCCATGTCATGATTACTTTTTCCAAAATAACTAGATATTTCTTTAAACCAGTGTAAAGACCGTTTTGCCCTTGAACGATTTTACCCTTGAACATTCATCGAAATGACAAGTTTGCCCCACAATTTGTGGACACAAAACAGCCACATCCTCACCCATTTCTGACACTTTTGACTTAAGATCGGTTATGGTTTAATTGAGATATTAAACTTAGTAGTTTAGGATAATGGGTTGTCGCGAAACTTTTTAGTTCCGACATATAATGAATGAACACAAAGAAAAACAGCAAGAATAAAATGTTTTACATGCATTTTGCATTTTATTGTGGCAAATGTGCCTAAAGGTGTTATGCAGGGTACCTTGGTAGGTATTCATGTTAAGGGATACATTTCACCATAGGGTGAAATGAATGAGGCTCTAGGAAAGGCCGGACTATTTACGACTATTTCAGGAACTCGGATATTACTCATATTTCATAGACCGAGTTAAGTACGACTATCATTGGATGTTCTTGTGAACTACCTACGATGATGGTTGGAACTCGTATCCTACCGAGTTATGTACTTAAATAGTTGGAACTCAGAACCTTGACAGGCCAAATTATTTGAAACTTGCCATATCTGGCAATGTTTATATTCTGCCTTATTTGACAATGAGAGCCTGATCAGCTCAGCTATTGGTTGGTTAGATCTCCAAAGATTAGGTCTTAAAGTTAGTTGATGAATATTGAAGTGTCATGGCTTTTAAAGCGGTTACGACTGACGGGTATGAAACCCTTTGAGATATATTTAAATATATTGTTGTCTTTAATATTTATGATTAAGTGGTAATTGAAGGTCGTACATGTGGTTGTCCTTTTAATATCCATATATTGGAACTCACCCTTGCATGTACAGGTTCTTCTGTCTTTGCTATCGTACCTTGGTACACGAATGCAGATATTGCAAAAAAGTTCCTTAAGTCAGTTGGAGACTTAAGTCTTAATTGCGGAAAGAGGTGTGTGGTCATAGGGATGATCACGAGGTTTTATCAGTGAGTATCATGTAGAGCGACCAGAGGAAATTGTTTTACACCCAGATTTTATGACTCCAAATAAATCAAATTTTTCCAAAAGCACCCAGCAAAATTACTTTTAATTTATTTCCGCACGTGTTAGTATAGTAATACCCAAGGGGGGGTGTGAAACTAGATTCCAAGAAAAGTGAGATGAGAATAAATTTTTTCATGTTTTGTACAAGAGATAAAAAGTCATTCTATGAAAGGAAGTTCCCAAAAATGTAGTTTACACGACTATATAAGCATTCTCAAAAGTAAACGTTATATAAATTCCAAAATTGTCAACCACCGTTTAAATCTTCAAATATTATTACCATCGATGTAAAATACAACAACATTACAAAATCAAATATTTTCTAAAAATTTATTTTTTTTCCTGAATTATTTTTTATAATTTAGTTTTTTTAATGTTTATTTTTATAATTATATTTTTTAAAATATATTTTTTCTAATTAATTTTATTTTCTATTTTTAAAATTAATTTTTTTCCTAATTTTTCCAAAATATTTTTTCCCTAATTGTTTTTTTATAATTTACTTTTCCTTTTCCTTTTTCTTTTTTTTTTTTAATAATTTTTTTTCTAAACTTTTAAATATATTTTTTCCTATTATTTTTTAAAAAATTTAAATATTTATTTTTTAAATTAGTTTAAATATTTTTTATAATTAATTTTACTTTTATAAATTTTTTAGATCTATATTTTCCTAATTTTTTTAAATATTTTTTCCTCATTATTTTTTTCTATTTTTTTTTCTTAAATTTTTTTCTCATTTACTTTTTTTTTTCCTTTCATTTTTTTTTATAATTAATTTTTTTAAAAATATTTTAATTATATTTTCCTGATTAAAAAAATTAGAATAAAAAATATTTTATATAATTATAAATATATATATATATAATGTTAAAAAATTAATTATACAAAAATATTTAAAAATTTAAATTATAAAAATATATATTTAAAAGAATTAAATTAGAAAACAAATAATTAATTTTATTTTTCTAATTATTTTTTAAGAATTTTTTTTATTTTTTAAAATATACTTTTTTCTAATTATTTTAAATATTTTTTTATAATTACTTTTTTTCCTAATTTTTTCTAATTACCCTTTTTCCTAATTTTTAAAATTTTTTTTTCTAATATTTTTTAAATATATTTTTCTACAGTTTTTTGTTAATACTTTTTTTTGCTACATCCTTGCCTTTGTTTTTTCTATTTTAAATAATAAATATATATCTATACTAATTAATAAGGGGAAAATGTGATTTTAGTGTAGCACAATAGTCCAACCCATATGTTTAGTTATGGAATTTGTTTTTTATTTTTTTATTTATTTTCTAAAATTTATATATGTTTTTGTTTTAAAATATTTACAAACCGGTAAAGGTATAATGTTTTGAGAGTCCAACACTGCAATCTCTGAATTGACATAAATAGAGACAGAGCTATTCATATTTTCTAATATATTATTTGGCTACATCATTGCCTTTGTTTTTTCTATTTTAAATAATAAATCTATATATATACTAATTAATAAGGGGAATTGATGATTTTCTAATAAAGGGACATGTGTCAGCACCACATGATTTAAGAGGATTAGTTGATCATTAGTAATAATCATCAAAGAGGAAAAATTAACACATAGTGTTACATTACGTATTGTAATATCATTTTAAAATAAAATATATATTCAATTTTTTCACTCAAATTATAGATAAGGTTGTTTCAAGGTTTTTGCTGATCACTTCTGTCTATAAATAAAAAGCCTTTGAGATACCAACATGGTGGGCACAGTTGGTAGATAACTGAGCCCCTTAAGCATGTGGTCAGGGGTTCGATTCCTGGCTCATGCGTATGGAAGAGCATATGTTGGGAGATGTCAACCCCTTAAATGGATCTCAATACCTCTAGTGACTAGTGGCACAATTCAGGTTATTAATGATAACAATGTTATCAATAATAATAGTAATTGATGACCCGTGCATCGCACGGTTGCAAAAATACTAGTATATGATAAAATTTATAAAATGTGAAAGCACGAAAATACATGATGTGTTTGCAATTTACTTTTGGCATAGCAAATGCAAACGCACGTTAAGTAATTCGCTTTTCTTCCTACAGTAACTTGAAAGATAAGACAAATGTTATCTATAATAAGTAAAGAGTAATATTAAAATAGTACGAAATGAAACTGCATACGAATTCGTAATAAAAAAAGGAATAATGCAGTTTAAAAGTCAATATATTTTTCATTCTTCTGTTTTAATATATAAAAAAGTCACAATATTGTAAATTCGTCAAAATTCACAAAACCCAATTTCATGTTTTAATATACAGTTTTATACTTAGTTTCTGCCTGGGTACATCCTATACTCCATCAATACAACTTTTGATTTATCAACAAAAAAAAATTGTTATCTAGCACTACACATAAGTAAATAAAAACATCTTCAAGGTTTGTGGATCAATCCAAAGAATTGCAAAATAAAGGAAATTCCTCACAATAATAATGTGGCATCTTAATTCTTAACCATAACAATCAAGGAATTTCACGCTTCTTGAGGTTTCCACGATCCCTACTTCTATCTACCGAAAACTTTCCATATTTGACTAGTTAGGTATCCTAAAGAACATTAATTTAACTTCCCAAACAAAAACTATTGCAGTAAAGTGGTCACGTTTCATAAATTGGTGAGTAAACCCGCATAGATGAATAATACAACTGAAGCATATGAAGATTGGTTCAATGTACGTAGATTATTAAAAATCATCATTGCTTGGACTAAACGGCTAAACCAACATTACTCTAATTGAAGTCCTTCAAATTAAAACTACACAAAGTGAGAGCATCTTGTGTCCAAAATAAAACAAGAAAGTTATATACATTAGAAATTAAAGAGAGAAAATGATGGATACGGTGGACAGCGATCGATGCGTGGCTACGGGGACCAACATTGGGTTCAGGTTCCCAGTCCCTACCCACAACAAAAAAAAAAAGTCTAAAAATAAATAAATGAAAGATGTCACTACGCAGTAGTACTACGTCTTACTCACTTCTAAATTCTAATTAAATAGAAAAACAAAGTTTTGCGAAAATACTCATTAACTAAGTAAGACAAAATAATATTTAAATAAAAATGTATATATTTTTAGATGTTAATATTAACTTTTTTTTCCCTTAACAAATGATCTCAAAGACGTCTCTTAATTAAAAAAACCATAAAAAATAATAATAATATGAAATGTGAAGCAGGCACATTAATTAATCAGACAATCATTAACTGCCACCCACGTGTTTCGTATTCAACTTACATATGCATATGCACTTGCCCGGTATCCATGGGTCTGGATAGACTCACGAACTTGGTCAACCCGACCCGATCCAACCCTATCTTGTTTTTATGGGTTGGTTTGAGTGATTGGGTTGGATTGAATAAAAACAAAGAGGATCCATAGAATATGAATTGGCTATTGGGTTTTAGAATTGAAAACCCACACAACCCAACCCAACCACGGTCAAAACATAGAAAGTTAAAAAACATTGTTTATTCTTTATCTTGGTCATATTATCATAACCTGTTGATGTAATTTAAAGTTTTAAATACGTTTATTTGTAATTTTTGACATTTTTTCACGATTTTTGTCCTGACAAATCCGCGGACGCGAACCAACATGACCTAAATATAAAAATATGTGTGTTTCTTGCCAACCCAACGACCCACCCTACCCAACCCATGCGTAGTCGAATCGGGTTGGGTTGGTTTTCATGATTTTTTTGTTGCAAACTCAACCTAACCCACTCACCTTTGACTTGGTTGGGTCCTAAAACCTACTTAACCCGACCCAAAGTGACCCATGACACCCCTACTTGCACCCTCACCACAAGTCGCAATAGTTAAGCGTGCTTGACTTGGAGAATTCTGGGATGGGTGACCTCCTCGGAAGTTTTCCCGGGAAGTGTGTGAGTGAGGACAAATCACACCGAAAAGACATGTGTTAGTATGTGGGGACAGTTGTCAATCCATAAAACAGTCACGGATGTTGCAGGAGGAAGAAAGAATGAGTTACCAATATGATTAATACTAGGGGATGCACCATTAGCAACCTTGAGTTTAGAATCTCCATGGAATGTGTTCTTGCTCATTAAATTGTTGGAATCAGGGGTAACATGATTGGTGGCACCAGAATCGGGGTACCATGCTGGGTCATTAAATGTTTCTGGAACAGCTAGCATATTGTTGGTTACATCTTCACTAGACTCAAGCTCACTGCTCATTGCAGCGCCTGATCGAAGATTAGGGGAGGGTTGCTGAACGGTCTCCTCTGGGAATGTAGGATCAAAGCGATGGTAACACTTGAGAGAAGTGTGACCATACTTTTTATGAAGCTGGCACTGAGGTTTGTTCCCTTGTCTGCCTCCTCTGGAGGACTGTCTTCCTCGGCCTCTTGAATTGAAGAACTAAAAACGACCTCCACCCCTGTTGGTGGATCTTCCTCTTCCTCGGTTATTTTGCTGGTATTGCATAAGATTTGCTTGAAGTTGCTGCAACGAAATGGTTTCGGAATCTTGTTTCTGTTTATCAAAACGCTCTTCTTGAGCCATTAAAAGAGCCTCTATTTCATCTATGGAGTATAGCTCAATGCGTGACATGACTGATGTCACAAAAGGATCGAATTATGATGGTAAGTCATCAAAGATAGCTTGAATTTGTTCCTCAGTATCGATCGGAGCCCCAATTGTTGCCAACGTATCATTAATCTTCTTGATTGAGAGCATATACTCATTGATGGTGTCAGTCTTGCGAATATTTCTCAACTGTAATTTCAGTTGGGTGATCTTGGCCTTTGTTTGTGAAGCAAAGAAGACTTCTATCTTTTTCCAGATCTGATAGGAGTAGCCGCAGCCAACCATTCGTGTGGTTAGGGTTTCTGACATGGAAGATAGCAGCCAAGATGCAAGAAGTTGATCTTGCTGCTCCCAATTGTCGAATTCAGGGTTGATGATATCGTTTTGTTGATCAGGCTCAGTGAGATATTGCTTTGGTTGTCCTCCATTAGGTTCTTCAATGTGTTTCTTCAGTTTACAACCCTTGATTGAAAATAGGGCCTGTTGTTTCCAAGGTAAGAAGTTCGTCTCATCTAATTTGATGTCTATTGGGTTGGAAAAGGTTTGAGCAACAAAGGGTTTGGGTGGTAGGGGGATTTTCAGTTATGGATGGATCGACTGTGCTGTTGATACCATGTAAGGTATTTCACAACAGAGAAACAGATGGAAAGAATGAAATCAAAGATAAACTGAATATACTCTCACTTGATTAGATAATGAAGAATTACAAGATGTTTATATAGAGCTCATATAGCTCTCAAGATAAAGGGGCTATAACTGAAACTGTTATAGCAACCAATCATAGCTGATATAACTGTAAACTTATCTAGAATAAAACTGATTGTAACTAACAAGATATGCTTATCCTAATTTGCTTGAAGGGAGGATTTCGTTGAAGTCGTTGTAAAGAAATGAGTGTGGCTTATGTTTGGATGGAATTTGAATAAAGGGTCTCAAGAAATTAAAGATTTTGAAAATGGGAGGGGCACAATGAGATAGATCGTTATGAAAATTGGGCTTATGGGATTGCCTCCATTATCAGAGTATCTCTAATCAAACCCTCTACTGTAAGAAATCACCTACAGCGAACTCCTTCAATGGAGTTAGGTTTTTTAGCTCTTAATGGAGGAAGAAGATATAGGGACTAAAACAGGCTTTATTTAAATATAAGGGTTAAAGTTTTCTTCTTCGTTTTTACATATTCCATGTTGGACGGTACAAGTCAGTAAACTTACGGACATGTCTGCTACTTAACGGTACAAGTCAGCACACTAACAGACATCCGGGGGAAAACTGACGGATGGACTAATGTGTCCCAGTTTTGTTATTCTCGGAGATTAAATGAAGATTTTTTATTTTTTAGGGACTAAAAGTATACCTTAAGTTTTCATCAAGGACAGTTTTGGGCCTTTAAAGAATGTTCATTTGTTTTCAAAAAATTTAATCATAGTAACATACATAAAGAGTGACTTAAGGTGATAAACACCCCTGACTCTATAGGATAAGTATACATGTTAATTTGAATCTTTAGTTGGATATAAAATAGTCTCAAGAGTGGTTTAAATGAATAGAACCAATTAAAATATCTTGTGGTCTAAAAACAATTAAATTCTTAGTATATCAAAAAAAATATCTTATTTAAGATTACATTACAAACAAGTGTGTGCAGAAGAAAAATGTTATGAAAAATGGAAGAAAATTTCTTCACATAAATAAATCCATTTTAGGCCATCATATAAGTATTCCATTTATTTTAATTATTTAATATTCAATTATGTGTAGCGTTTTTAAATCTAATTTAAAAATAACATTTAACAATAGTGTCAATAATGATTGAAAATTAAAAATACTAATATTTATATTATATATTTAGCATCATATCATTTAATGCTTTCTTAAGCAAATTATATATAATTATATATATATATATGATAAATTCTCTTTCAAATACCAATTTTTTTAAAATTGTAGACCATGTTGATGCGTGTTTTTTAGAATAAAGGTCGCACCTTGTCGCAAACAAGTAATACGGTGGTGAGACCGGATATCGTCCTCAGGGATCGGTTGCCAATTACCAATTAACAAACTCAACAACTATCTAGACTAAACTATGGTATGAAAAGATCATGAAATAATGAAATAAAATATTTTTTGTCTTTTGGGAATTTTATCGAACACTTGGAAGGCAAAGGAAATGCGGTTAAGATTGTCAAGGTTAGACTACACTAATCCTCCCTTAATTGCAATGAATTGGTTTCTAACACAAGTCCTAATTCAATAATGACAATCAAGCCTTTTCTAAAATACTCAAGCCCTAATATCTTAGGTGGAATGAGCCTAAAACCCCAAATTAAACCCTAATGTCTTAGGTGGATTAACCTGAGATTTTGCATTAAGTCAAGACTTATAAGATTGCAAGCAGCCAACACCTATGTCTAGATTCTTGAACTACTTGGCATATGATTCATGAGCATGCCTTAACATCAATCTGTCAATTGTCTATCAAAGCAACATATCATTCCTATGGGTAGCTAAGCCAAGGAAAGCATTAAGCACAGAATCACATACTCATAAAGAAATAGAGACTTGCGTTAAAACAACCAAATCAAATACAAACAAGTTTAGAAAAGCTATATCTAACCCCAACAACAAGGGATTTAACTACTCATGAAAATTGAGAATACAAAAGAGAAGGAGAGGAGAGATGAAGAACACTCATAGAAGAATCCTCCAATCTTCTTCCATCCCCAGAGCAAGGAAAACATCCCCTACTAGGGTTGGAACCCTAGTCCAGCCGCAGCCTCCACCTCCAAGTGCCCCACTCAAAAACTCAAAAACTCCCCCAATTCTGCCCTAAAACAGCAACTTATACCAATCTGTTCTGCGTGCGTTCGCGAGGCGAGATATGTCTCGCGAGGCGAATGTTAAAAATCTGCTGTTTCAGAGAATTGAACTCTCGCGAGGTGAGACACTGTTCGCGTGGTGAGACAGAACAGGTTGTATTTTCTGGCACAGTCATCATTCAGGCTCGCGAGGCGAATCCGGTCTCGTGGGGCGAATCTCCAGAATTCTGCTTGGCTCAATTTCTTCTCTTTTCAGGCTTTGTCTCCATCCAAGCTCCACCAAGGCTAATTCTGAGCATTTTTACATTAATTCCTGCAAAACAACACCAAGAAACCGCTTCACCCATTCCAAGGGAAAACCTAACTAAAATCAAATAAAGAATGCCTAATCTATATGAAAAATGCATGCAAAAGTACACAGAAAATATGATGTAAAATCACACTATCAAATCACCCCAAGCTTATTCAATTGCTTATACTCAAGCAATCACTAAGGCCAGAAGAGATATATAATCAAAGCATGGATAGTGAACCAAGAACCCGAGCAAACAATCCAGGTAATAGGCATTTCAAATAATTCAGCAATAGACAATTAGTTCAAGTCCAATTAGACGCTTAGGTTCCCTAGACTCATATTCTCACTGATTTGGTCACTCTTTCTCACCTGAAGCTCACCCCAAGCTTGTTCATTTGCTTGGCTCTCTTTCTACCTCACTCAAGTGTTTAGGGGTATGTGACAATTCGCTCCATTTTCCTCAAGGAATGAATCCTACCATAGGCTTGACTATTGTTGAGTCACCGGCAAGTGTACCGGGTCGTCACAAGTAATAAAATAACACGGTAAGAATTTACCGAGGTCGAACTCAGGGATTGGGCTACCAATTCAACCAATTCGCAAGAAATCCGATAGGTCGGTCAAGTGAGGAAAGTGGTGGAGAGAGAGAGATTAATATCGCAATTCAATTAACAATCAAATAAAGCTAAGGTATTGAAATCTGAAATTAAAATATCTAGGGTCTCAAATCCACCTACCCAATCATGCATAGTACCCAAGCGATGATGTATTCCTCCCTAAGTTCAATTACAATGTCAACCGGGACCCCCAATTTCTCCTATATCCACTGTCGGGCTCAATAGGACGTATTCAAAGATTGGATTAATTACTTACTAGGTCTCATAATCCTAATCATCAAATTCTATTAATTCTTGTTCCCTATACGGTTGCACCGATCTCCTATTCACTCTCGTGCAATATTTGATCGATGATCCCAATTCAAGTTCTAAAACGCGAATCGCCTCTCAGCCTCAACACGTTTAACTAGTCGATCACGCATGCATATAATCGACACAATGAAATCAGAATTGGAAAACAAGAACTGAATTAAAGGGGAGAAAAACATACATCACATGAACACTATAGCGCCATGGGTGGCTTCATCGATCCCCTAGACGAGGGGATTAGTTCCTCATGCCCGTGACGACAAACGAACAATCGGCAATAATCTCCATAATAAAATATGAAAATAAAATAGAAGGGAGACACAGCTCCAGAAACAAGGATTCGTCCTAAAACTGATCTAAAACAAGTGAGTATCAAAAAGTTCCTCAATCTGATCTGAAACAGCCTATAAATAGGGATTCTGGTTCTCAGATTCTCGCGGGGTGAACCATATTTCGCGAGGCGAACATTAGTTTTGGCGCGCTTTCAATTTGGATTCTCGCGAGGCGAGAGTATGTTCGCGGGGCGAGTCTTCAAACTTTAATCTCTCACAGCCGTGACCTTCATCACGGCTAGGACGTGATGGTCTCTGACTTCTAGGATCTTCAAACTCTCGCGGGGCGAATTTCAGTTTTGGCTCCATCCTGAGTTTGAATGATCGCGAGGCGAAATGTTATTGGCGAGGCGAACCAGAAAGGATGACTTCTCTGGCACAGTCAGGCCTTCAGGTTCGCGATGTGAGACAGAATGTATGACTGTTGCTGCTTCAGCTGGCCTTCAGGATCGTGTGGCGAGCATCCACTCGCGGGGCGAGTATCTCCAGATTGACAATTTCCACTGTTTCTTGACTTTCCTTGACTCCCGGAGCTTCACTTCTAACCTGAAACAATAAAAAGACACAAAAAGCGTAATTCTATTCAAAATAGACTAAAAACTACTAAAAATGCCTAGAACGAGTAAAAGTCTACTTAGGAACAAAACAAGGCCAAATTTGGGCGAAAACGAGATTGAACTCGAATAATTTGCACAAAAACCATAATCCATCTAGTTATAAAACTAGATAAGCCAAAGGCTTATCAAAACACCCCAAACTTAAACCTTGCTTGTCCCCAAGCAAGCTAAAACTCAAAAAGGACTCAAGACTTGGCAAGCCTAAAGGAATCAATCGATTTCGCACAAATTTCATGCAATCAAAACAGTTTTTCTCCAATGATCTCCCCCCCCTTACATCAATGTAATCCCCACATTCATTTACTTTAAACAATTGAGAACTTCATCATTCATGAAATCATTAATCTAAGTTGAGGATCAGAGTCACACACAGAAGGAAGATCACCAATTTCGAACAATTTCCTTCCTCACAAGGGTATGTAAAATTTCACTCATTCGCTCAATTTTGTCTAGGCTTTTAACTTTTCACTCAATTTCACATATCAAGAGCACTTCCCATGAATTTGATTTTCATCTCAAAAATGGCTCCCACGAAAACATGCATGCAACATCAGAAGGTCTTATAAAGGTTGTAATGGGGCCTGGCTGAGGGTAGGATATTCAAGGACACTAGGCTTAAGTCCCTAGGAACTAAGAGAGCATGAGCATTTGACACATCTTCCACTCAAATTCCTTTTTTCCATTTTTCTTTTTGCCTCGGGTGACTACAGCCTTTTCCTTGCTATTTTTTTTTTTGTTTTGCCCCTTTTCCTTTTGGCAAATTTTTTTTTTTTTTTTGGAAAACAACCTTTATTTTTTTCTTTTTCTCATCCCAATATGACACACCACCTTGTAGCCACCCCAAACTTAGTTCCTCACAACCCTTCTTTTTCTAAGCTTCCATGCTCTCCTAATCCTAAGATTGGGTTAACATGGTTTTTCAGATTTTTGGCTTATAATATAGGGTCATCAAGAAACAATAGGCTAATCAGGCTCAACGGGGCTAACTAGGGAACATGCATTAGGGATGGTTCTTTTCAGGCCAAGTAGTTATTCAAAGAAAAGTGCTTAAATCATTTGATGCATCACATAAACATGCAAACCATAAAGAGATTCAAGCAAATTCGGGAAAGTGCAACTTAACAGTGATTCACACATTCAAAAACAAAGTTGGAGGCTCTAATCCTCACCTGGACATTTTTGCAAATTGTTTGACCGAGATACAATTCCTAGTGTGTGCACCCCCTCACCCCAAACTTATCATAAATCAAGTAATCACAATAAAATTCTCAAAGTTCAGTTTTCAATTTTTCACATGGGGATCAATTTTTCTAATTTCAGAACCTAGGGGGAAATCATCAATGGTCAAAGTAATTCATGCAATCAATCTATGCTCAATTTAATCAAAATCCAACAAGCTTGCCGACACACTATTCATACACAAACTCTTGATCTTCTCAAATTATTCAAGAGTGACAAACAAAAACAAAACAAAAACAAAAAAAAAAAACAAAAGTGAGAGTGAGGAAAAGGAGAGGGTGCTCCCTGATCAAGTTTCTATGGTTGCATCCTCATCCTATTAATCTCACGGGCTCCTTTCTGTTGCATAGCATCCTGGAAGAACTCCTGAAAATTAAAACCTTAAGTGCAGATTCGCGAGGCGAGAGATCACTCGCGAGGCGAATCTGGAAAATTGTTATTCACACTTTCCAGAATAGCGAGGCGAGTAGTATCTAGCGAGGCAAATCTGGAATTCCAACAGATGATGATGCCCAGAATCGCGAGGCGACAGTATTCCTCGCGACGCGAGACAGAAAGGTGAGCAAGCCTCTGAGATTCAGGGCTTCTGTCTCGCGCGGCCACTGTGGATTCGCATGGCGAATCAAGCTTTTTTTTTTTTAATAATATAAATGAACATGATAGAAACTAAAACCAAAGGATACCTAGCTTGGGTTGCCTCCCAAGTAGCGCTTGTTTAACATCCCGAGCCTGACTCAAGTCACCCCAGAGGGTTAATCCGGAGGAAGAAACTGCTTGTAATTTGGGACTGATTTCCCATGGTAATGCCTTATCATTTTCCCATTTGCCTTGAAGTTACCAGAGGCCCCTTCTAACTCTACTGTTCCGTGAGGACAAACTTGGAGGACCTTGAATGGTCCCGACCACCACGATCTTAGCTTTCCCGGAAAGAGTTTCAACCTTGAGTTGTCAAGAAGTACCGCTTGCCCGGGCTCAAACTCCCTAGGCAAGATGTGTGTGTCCTGCCTTTCGTTAGTCTACTTTTTGTGGTTTACTTGCTTGCGGATCCCGGACAACTCATTTAAATCCAAAAGCCCTCTATAATCGGCACATACTCTCCACTCCGTGATGGTCCCTTTTGGGATCAACTGGTTGTGTTCATTGACCACCACGGGTGTGCCGCCTTTCAACTTCGGTGCTTTATCCTCTTTTTCCATGCCCTTGTTGTTGCGCTCTTCCCTTGCACATTCATCCCTTGGGGAACTCGGTAAGGCTTCCATGTCTTTCAACCACTCGAGATAGACCTCATCCCCCAAAGGGTCTTTTTTCTCACTATCATCATCATGGGATTTTACCAACACTTGAGCAAGTGAAGAACCATAGGCTTCTCTAGTTGCCTTTGCCTTGACAGTTGGATTCACCATACCCACTCGATACACTTCCGACCTCTCTGCAGGGTGCTTCATTGCTTCAAAGAGATTGAAGACTACCTCATCATCTTGCACCCTCAAAGTGAGTTTCCCTTGCCGCACATCTATCAAGGCACCCCCAGTGGCCAAGAAGGGCCTACCCAATATGAGAGGGATCTCGGCGTCTTCATCCATATCAAGCACTACAAAGTCCGTCGGAAATATGAGCTTGTCCACTTTCACTAACAAGTCTTCGACCACCCCATAAGGATATTTTATAGAACGATCGGCTAGTTGGAGCGACATCCGTGTATCCTTGACTTCCTTGATACCCAATTTCTTCATCATAGAGAGGGGCATCAAGTTGATGCTTGCCCCTAGATCACACAATGCCTTTCCCAGAGTCATCCCCCCAATGGTGCATGGTATCGAAAAAGAACCGGGATCCTTCAACTTTGGAGGCAGTTTTCTTTGAAGAATGGCACTACACTCCTCGGTCAAAGCAATCGTTTCCTCATCCACTATTCTCCGCTTCTTGGTGAGAAGTTCCTTCATAAACCGGGCATATGATGGCATATGTTCCAAGGCTTCCGCAAATGGAATGTTAATCTGAAGTTTGCGGAAGACATCAAGGAATTTGTTGAACTGCTTATCCTGTTGAGGCTTCTTCAATCTTTCAGGATACAGTACCTTCATGTAGGGCGGGAGGTCTTGGGGTTCAACCCACTTCTTCTTTCGGAACTCTTCATCCACAAGCTTCAGTCTACCCCCTTGCTCTGGTGCCTTGTCATTTGCCAACTTCTCTTTCTCAGGTTGCTCTTCCTCAACATGTGGTTGTTCCGGGGCCTTGTCTTCCTGAGAACTGGTTGCATCCCTATTAGATCCCAACACTTTACCGCTCCTGATTGTTATGGCATTGCAATGGTTCTTAGGATTGTTCTCGGTATCACCTGGGAAAGTGCACGGGGACGCTCATTCGATTTGCTTTGCGAGCTGAGCTATCTGCATCTCTAGATTGTGCATTGTCGCCCCTGTATGCGTTGTCAACTTGTCAACTTTCGTATTCACCTTCTCTGTGTTGATTACCATCTTTTCCATTACCGCATTCATCTTCTCAAAAGCCAATTCCCAAGGCTGCCTTCCACCATCTGTTATTTGCAACTGATTAGCCCCCTGAAGAGCCTGCTGAGTATTGCACTGCTGGATTCCAATGATTGGCCTCAGACCATGTGGAGGTTGTTGCCAATTCTGTTGAGGATGTTGTTGACCGGCTAGACCACCATTAGCATCACTCCAAGCGAAACCCGGATGGTCTCTCCTCATATACCCCCTATTCTGATTCTGACTGTAGTCATTACATGTCATTCTGTGATAGTTGTTCTGGGGCACACTGTCATAAAAATTGTGGCATGAGTCTACATGTTCTTGAGAGAAGTTGAACGGACAGCTCTGAGTGTCATGATTTCCATTACAATTATTACAACCCGGAGGCATTCCCTCGTGTACCGCATTAACCTTCTTGTTATCTGACAACGTCGCAACTTGCATCTTCAACGATTTAACTTGCTCTAGAATGGCTTCCATTGTTGCAGAACTGACTCCACTTGAGGTCTCCCTACCACGGTTGTAATCATTGTACAACATCTTCTCTAATAATGCCCATCCATCCTCAGCTGATAAAAAGGAAAAGGAACCGCCAGCTGCGGCATCACAATTCATCTGATAGCATCCCCTTAACCCGTTAAAGAAATGTTGAACCTTGGAGACCGAGTCAAAGAAAGCCGAAGGACATCTTCTCAAGAGCACGTTGTACCTTTCCCAAGCTTCATTAAAAGTTTCATCCTTTGTCTGTCTGAAAGATGTAACGGCCACTCTTGCTTGTGCCGCTTTCTGAGGAGGAAAATACTTAGTTAGAAACTTTTGTGCCATTTGCTCCCAAGTTGTGATACTGTTCCTATCCAATCTGTCAAACCAATCGCGAGCGACATCCCTGAGAGAGAGAGGGAATAGCCGCAAGCGAAACTCATCCTGAGAAACACCTCTTGTCCTCTGCAAGTCACAAGCTTCAAGGAAGTGGGTGATGTGCCTGTGAGGTTCTTGTCTGCCACTCCCATCAAACTGATTCTCACGGATATAGGCTGTGACACATCCTTCCACTCTGAAGGAGTCTGTATTGAGGTTGCCTCTCACGATGGAAGAATCACAATCCCCCAAGTTGGGTAGACTGTACTCGAAGAGAGGCTTGTAACGACGACGAGGAGGAGGAGGAGGAGGCTTTTCTTCGGCCATCCTCTCAAGATTACTCGCTTCAAGCCTTTTTCTTTCTCTGACTTCCTTCCTTAAGCGCTTCTCGGTCTTGGTGATCTCCGAATCAAATAGCAGGTCCTCTTGTGAAAGGGTACCTCGCATACAAAAACACGGCAAGACCAAGTGGAATCAAAGAAGTAGAGAGAAATAATAAATAAATAACAGAAAAATAAAAATTAAAATTAAAATCAACTTAACCAATCAATCAAATTTCCTAAAAATTAGGAAAATTGGTTGTGCCAATCCCCGGCAACGGCGCCAAAAACTTGTTGAGTCACCGGCAAGTGTACCGGGTCGTCGGAAGTAATAAAATAACACGGTAAGAATTTACCGAGGTCGAACTCAGGGATTGGGCTACCAATTCAACCAATTCGCAAGAAATCCGATAAGTCGGTCAAGTGAGGAAAGTGGTGGAGAGAGAGAGATTAATATCGCAATTCAATTAACAATCAAATAAAGCTAAGGTATTGAAATCTGAAATTAAAATATCTAGGGTCTCAAATCCACCTACCCAATCATGCATAGTACCCAAGAGATGATGTATTCCTCCCTAAGTTCAATTACAATGTCAACCGGGACCCCCAATTTCTCCTATATCCACTATCGTACTCAATAGGACGTATTCGAAGATTGGATTAATTACTTACTAGGTCTCATAATCCTAATCATCAAATTCTATTAATTCTTGTTAACTATACGGTTGCACCGATCTCCTACTCACTCTCGTGCAATATTTGATCGATGATCCCAATTCAAGTTCTAAAACGCGAATCGCCTCTCAGCCTCAACACGTTTAACTAGTCGATCACGCATGCATATAATCGACACAATGAAATCAGAATTGGAAAACAAGAATTGAATTAAAGGGGAGAAAAACATACATCACATGAACACTATACCGCCATGGGTGGCTTCATCGATCCCCTAGACGAGGGGATTGGTTCCTCATGCCCGTGACGACAAACGAACAATCGGCAATAATCTCCATAATAAAATAAGAAAAGAAAAGAGAAGGGAGACGCAGCTCCAGAAACAAGGATTCGTCCTAAAACTGATCTAAAACAAGTGAGTATCAAAAAGTTCCTCAATCTGATCTGAAACAGCCTATAAATAGGGATTCTGGTTCTCGGATTCTCGCGGGGCGAACCATATTTCGTGAGGCGAACATTAGTTTTGGCGCGCTTTCAATTTGGATTCTCGCGAGGCAAGAGTATGTTCGCGGGGCGAGTCTTCAAACTTTAATCTCTCACAGCCGTGACCTTCATCACGGCTAGGACGTGATGGTCTCTGACTTCCAGGATCTTCAAACTCTCGCGGGGCGAATTTCAGTTTTGGCTCCATCCTGAGTTTGAATGATCGCGAGGCGAAATGTTATTGGTGAGGCGAACCAGAAAGGATGACTTCTCTGGCACAGTCAGGTCTTCAGGTTCGCGAGGCGAGAAGATGACTCGCGAGGCGAGACAGAATGTATGACTATTTCTGCTTCAGCTGGCCTTCAGGATCGCGTGGCGAGCATCCACTCGCGGGGCGAGTATCTCCAGATTGACAATTTCCATTGTTTCTTGACTTTCCTTGACTCCCGGAGCTTCACTTCTAACCTGAAACAATAAAAAGACACAAAAAGCGTAATTCTATTCAAAATAGACTAAAAACTACAAAAAATGCCTAGAACGAGTAAAAGTCTACTTAGGAACAAAACAAGGCCAAATTTGGGCGAAAACGAGATTGAACTCGAATAATTTGCACAAAAACCACAGTCCATCTAGTTATAAAACTAGATAAGCCAAAGGCTTATCAACTATCAACCAAATCTCTACTTTATTAATGAAAACAATTAAGAATCAAGAGGTCTTTACTTCGGTTGTAACGGGGCCATGGGATTAATCGTTAGGTGGGAAAATCGATAAAAGGACATTTCAAGAGGCTACACAAAATATCAATCATTGCAAACATGACACCTTCTAAAATACCTTTTTGGTTTTGATTCCTTTTTCCACCATTCTTCCTTTATTTTTGTTTTATTTCTCATTTCTTTTTGTCATCCCCTTCTCTATGTATTTTTCTTTTTCTTTTGTTTTTCTTTTGTTTGGAGAAGGGGAGATTTTTCAACTCAAGAGAAATATTTTTTTGATTCTTTTCATCCCAAACTTTTTTAACTACCTTTTTACCCTTTTGTGCAATACTTTAGAAGGTATCCTATCCAGCATATTCAACAGTATATTTCAAGGTACCAGGAAAAGTATTTTTTTTCTTTCAAGCTCAAAATTGGGCAACTAAGCGGGTAGCATTTATCCATTCAAAGCTCAGAAGGTCGGAAAAAATACCTAGTGCCTCAATCATTTTCAAAAATGTTTTCAAAAATTTTTAAGCTTCAAAATGGTTTCAAGTCAAGTTCTAGAGAAAGCAAACCAAGAGGAATAACACTCTAGCACAAAGAATGGGGTAAAATTTAGTGAGTACCCCTTTGGCTCAAAATCTCACATTTTAGTAGTTCAAGAATCAATGAGAAACACAAATCTATAGAACCATCTGCTAATTATCAACTATCCAAGATTATCTCAAACATTTTTATTCGCAGCCTTATCACAAGAATAAAAAAATAGGGTTCAAAAATTCACTATCACAATTTAATTGGCACTTAGTTCTCACAATTGGATGCAAAATCTAAACAAGGGCAATCTAATTGTGTGATCATGCAAAGCTATGTCTATATGAATGCAACATGCAAAAGAATGCAAAAATTCAAAAATTTACACAAAAATACCCCTACCCCAAGCTTAAAAACTTACATTGTCCCCAATGTAAATAATTAAGTTAGAGAGGGGAGAAAAATTGGAACGACTCACCGAGGCGGTAATGGGTGCTGGTTCACATGCTTTTTGGCTTTGTTTCTCCCTGCCCTTTTTGCTTCTCCTTCCTTATTATCCTGAAAATACTTAACAAATTTATTAATTTATGATTATTTACTCTTGATCTTCTCAAATTTTTCAAGAGTAAAAATTAAAAAACAATGAAAAGGGAAAAAGAGAACTTGGGTTGCCTCCCAATAAGCGCTTCTTTAACGTCACTAGCTTGACTCATTAAGAAGCATCCACCTGGATCCCATAGCCTGTGGCATAAGGGCCAAGAGATGCTCATCATCTGAGATCCTTCACCTGGATCCCATGGTTTGCAGCATAAATAGGGGAGTGAGCGCTCGAAAATCATGGTGACTTCTTCAAGGGTGAAGGACTTCTCACTCCCTCTCGGGTCAAAGATGACCCCTTCATCAACAAAATCTTCCCAATAAAAATGGGGTTCAACCTCTTGGACTGGCCATAGTGCCTTCATATTTAAAGATGCAACATCCAGTTTCTCAGGCAGAGGCATGAACTCCATCGTTGACTGCTTCAAAATGTGAGGTGGCAAACAAGTGGAGAGGATCACTGGTGTTGTTTTGGCTTCTGTACAATCTTCATTCACCGAATCACCAAATCCATCACCTTCCAAATATGCAGAAATCTCAGTACAAACCACACAAGTGTTTCTCCCATCACATTCAACACATGCATAGGAACTAATAGAATCATCTAATTCCAACAGTTCTTCATCATCCTCTAGCATGGTGAAATAGATGTCCTCCAAATGCCTTTTCCTTTAAATCTTTTCAGTCAATGGTTCAATGGGAGATGGTGCAACTATGTCCTCACAAACAGGATCTTCTCTTCTTGACTCGGTTGCTCCCACCTCTTCATCTTCCTTTTTGTCCATTATGGCATCATCTTCATCATCATACATTATTGCATTACCTTCATCATCATCCATCAAGTTCCCCATTGGCATTTTGGATAATTGGTTAGAGAGTTCCTCAATACGTACCCCGAGACTTCGAATGGTATCTTCTTGATTTTTTAAGCTTTCCATTGTTGTTACCATGAAGTTCTCCAAAATATCCTCTAAGTGAGACCGACTATCCGGAATAGGTTGCTCAAAATTGACTACGAATTCAGATTTGAAGTTCTCCCAAGCAACTTCCAATGGTGATGGCTCATCATACCATTGAGATGATTGATGTTGATATGAAGGTGTGGAAGATTCCCAATGTTCCTCTTGATCAATCCACGCATTGTTTGGAGGATTCCCCCACCATGGAGTGTAAGTGTTGGGATATTGATTTCCCCATTCAGAATAGCCTACCACTGGTGGAGGAGAGACAGTTGCACTCGATAACATATTGCTCACTTGTTGGATGTTTATGGACAATTCTAACATATCTGCCCGCAGCTGCAGCTCAGATATCTCAATTTCTGCATCAGATGGCTGATAATAATTGTAGTCCATGATCCTGCCAAATCAATTTCCACCTCACAGACAATTAAGGCTCAGATTAAAGAAACACAAATTCAAATATATACAAAACTAACAAAATAACGATATCAAATATATACAGAAAAATAAAATAAAAATGTCTAAACTAGTTGTCTCATTTGTTACTACTGATATTGGCAAAGCCAATCCCCGGCAACGGCGCCAAAAACTTGATGCGTGTTTTTTAGAATAAAGGCAAGTGCACCTTGTCGCAAACAAGTAATACGGTGGTGAGACCGGATATCGTCCTCAGGGATCGGTTGCCAATTACCAATTAACAAACTCAACAACTATCTAGACTAAACTATGGTATGAAAAGATCATGAAATAATGAAATAAAATATTTTTTGTCTTTTGGGAATTTTATCGAACACTTGGAAGGCAAAGGAAATGCGGTTAAGATTGTCAGGGTTAGACTACACTAATCCTCCCTTAATTGCAATGAAATGGTTTCTAACACAAGTCCTAATTCAATAATGACAATCAAGCCTTTTCTAAAATACTCAAGCCCTAATGTCTTAGGTGGAATGAGCCTAAAACCCCAAATTAAACCCTAATGTCTTAGGTGGATTAACCTGAGATTTTGCATTAAGTCAAGACTTATAAGATTGCAAGCAGCCAACACCTATGTCTAGATTCTTGAACTACTTGGCATATGATTCATGAGCATGCCTTAACATCAATCTGTCAATTGTCTATCAAAGCAACATATCATTCCTATGGGTAGCTAAGCCAAGGAAAGCATTAAGCACAGAATCACATACTCATAAAGAAATAGAGACTTGCGTTAAAACAACCAAATCAAATACAAACAAGTTTAGAAAAGCTATATCTAACCCCAACAACAAGGGATTTAACTACTCATGAAAATTGAGAATACAAAAGAGAAGGAGAGGAGAGATGAAGAACACTCATAGAAGAATCCTCCAATCTTCTTCCATCCCCAGAGCAAGGAAAACATCCCCTACTAGGGTTGGAACCCTAGTCCAGCTGCAGCCTCCACCTCCAAGTGCCCCACTCAAAAACTCCCCCAATTCTGTCCTAAAACAGCAACTTATACCAATCTGTTCTGCGCGCGTTCGCGAGGCGAGACATGTCTCGCGAGGCGAATGTTAAAAATCTGTTGTTTCAGAGAATTGAACTCTCGTGAGGCGAGACACTGTTCGCGTGGCGAGACAGAACAGGTTGTATTTTCTGGCACAGTCATCAGTCAGGCTCGCGAGGCGAATCCGGTCTCGCGGGGTGAATCTCCATAATTCTGTTTGGATCAATTTCTTCTCTTTTCAGGCTCTGTCTCCATCCAAGCTCCACCAAGGCTAATTCGGAGCATTTTTACATTAATTCCTGCAAAACAACACCAAGAAACCGCTTCACCCGTTCCAAGGGAAAATCTAACTAAAATCAAATAAAGAATGCCTAATCTATATGAAAAATGCATGCAAAAGTACACAGAAAATTTTATTATTTAATATTCAATTATGTGTAGAGTTTTTAAATCTAATTTAAAAATAACATTTAACAATAGTGTCAATAATGATTGAAAATTAAAAATACTAATATTTATATTATATATTTAGCATCACATCATTTAATGCTTTCTTAAGCAAATTATATATAATTAGATATATATATATGATAAATTCTCTTTCAAATACCAATTTTTTTAAAATTGTAGACCATGTATACACATATTTGTATTAATATATGTTATTTTAATCATATATTTTGAAGAACAATGTAACTCGATTTCTTAAATTTTGTTCTTTGAAGGATTTAACGTATTTTAATTATGTAACATAATTTTGATATTTAATATTATTTTTATGTATTTAATAATCATTAATATATTGTATTTATCAATGTGTAAATTTTTTTAAAAGTAAAGAAATTTTATTAAAAATGGAAGGAAATTTATTTGATTAGAAAAATTTTATGGTACTTTATCAAAATAATATATAATATTTAAAACAAAAATATTCTCAAATACATAAAAAATTCTCAAATAATATGAAAAGCAAATCAATAATGAGGATATATATATATATATATATATATATATATATATATATATATATAATAAAATAAAATAAAAGGTTAGTAGAGAGAAGAGGTGCTCGTTTGAGGGAAACGGAAAAGTGAAGGAGAAGTGACAAGTGGCGGCCATGCCTGAAATCCCGCCTCATAGTCTCTTTACCTAAGTAACGTCCCAACCCAACAACACAAGTAAAACCACCTTTGCTCACCTGGCTCTTTGAAACCACTCGAAACCACTCGAAACCACAAAACCATCAAACAAAAACCCTTGTCTCACATCTCTTCTCTTAATTATATATACTCTCTTATCTTCACACCTAAACTCACACAACACACATTCCTCAAATTCCATTTCACCCCTCTGTTCTAAAGTTTCCTGACTGCGATTCCTATCTGCCTTCGTAAGCTATAAACTGTTACCATATCTTCTTTGATTTGATGTTGCCGGTGATTTTGATATGGTCCTTTATGCTTTGTTCTTAAATTTTGATTCTTAGAGCCTCACCTAAGTAGGAAGGAAGTTTTTGGTTGTTTTTAACTTGTGATTATGTGTTGGAATCTTTAGACTTCCAACGTGAAGCAAGCAAGGAAGATTATGGTACACAACAAAGGACAAGAAACACCTCCGCTTTGAACTCAGGTAAGAGGGGATAGCATGAGTGATATTTCAATAACTGTATGCAATTGTTTGTGGGTTATGATGTGGTCTTAAGACTTGTTGTGATTATCTAAAATGATTATGTGATTGAACTATTTATGCTAAAATGTCCGAGCCTGATGATTTACTTGATGATGCTGTGAGAATTTGATATATGGCATGAACTGTATTACTGTCATGATATTGATGTGGAAATATTACTGTTGATTGATTGATTGTCTGAGAAGCCTGACATTCGTCGGTGCTCAATTAATTATGATGGTAAAAGTCTTAAAAAGCCTTATGAAAATTTTGGAACAAAAATGTTTTATTTGATGATTTCTTGATGAAAGAATGAATATAAAGTCGGGATTTGTAAACGGAATATTTTAGTATGTTATAAATTTCGAAGTGAGGTGGAAAATATTTTGAGAACTAAGTGTGAAATATTTTAAAGCTAGAGGAAAATCTTTTTTTCTTAAAATAATTTTAGTATAAGTGAAGATAATTTTTAAAGTATGTTTTATGAAGAAGAACTTTTGGAAATGGTTGACAATATTTTAGAAAGAAATTTGAAAGGATTTTGACAACGTTCTAAAGATGGTTTGGAAGAAAAAGAAGGATTTCAAAAGAAAATGGATTATTTATAACTTAGCATTTTACAAATGAATTTCCAATGAAAAGAATTTCTGGAAAAATTTACTTTTGAAAATATTCCAGCAAGCCTGGATAAGTTGCCGATGTTTCATTTTGTATTTGTGTTTCATTGAACGAAAAAGAATAAAAACATTGGAAAGTGAATCTAGTATGCGAGACGTCGGAATACTCGTGTTCTGTAATTTTAGACGTAGATCTATGATCCGTGTCACGTTGTTGTGGACTGTGTGTCCTACTCACGTTGTTGTGGACTGTGTGTCCTAATTACGTTGTTGTGGACTGTGTGTCCTAATCCCGTTGTGATAAACGTTATTAAAGGTTAATGTTGTTTTCTATGACCACCAGCCCACACTGGTGCATCGGTTTAGGGGGTTGTGATTGACCACTCAGGCTTCGTGTCCCGTGTTGATGTTGAAGAATATTAAAGTTAAAGATTTTATGAACTATCGGTAGCCTTTGAACTTCGATAAGGAAAGAATGCACACACAGATAAACTTTGAAAACAAAATGATTTTTACATGCATTTATTTGGCAGACGTACCAAGTTGCCAGTGAGAAATCATTGAGTCATGTGTGGCCAATGAATTTTGGGGAAATACGCCCTTGAACTATGATAACCATTGGTTACTGTGTGATCCGCCAATGCGTGGACAGAAGTTTCCCGTTTATCATAATGACAATTGAGATGTCATAACTTGTGCGCAATAACCATTGGATTCTTTTCGTTGACAATGATCCATGTAAAAAGCTTGATCAGCTTAAACGAAAAATGAAGTTGATATCTCATGAGATTAGGTTAGAGCCTGAATATTGAAGTGTCATGCATATTTTATAAAAAACCATGACTGTACAGGTATGAGACCCTTTGATATAATACTGTTTATTTTCAAGAATTATATGGTATATGACTTTACTTGTTATTTCATGTTTTGTGTCGTGCATATGGTTATTGTGATAAATCCATATATTGGTATCTCACTCTTGCACATTTTCGTGTTGTTTTCTTTTCCTATATATATATATATATATATATATATATATATATATATATATATATATATATATATATATATGTGTGTGGGTGTGTGTGTGTGTGTGTGTGTATGTATGTATGAGTTTAGATGGATCCAAACATCCCCCTAGCTCCATCGGGCGAGATGACATCGATTTTTGACAATGCCCATAATCCGGGAGCGTGGTACATCCACCCGGGATCCCACTCTGCGACCTATACCGGGACGGTTAGTTCACTTGAAGGAGCTGTAGAGGGCGGACCACAACGGAGGATTCAGACTGTTCATTCGGTGAGGATTTCACTACCACCTCCATGGTATTACCTGCATGTTTTGGCGGAGCGAGGACAGTTGCACGAGCATCCACCTCTTGGAATGCCACTTCCCGGAGTTGTGCCTGACTCACCCCCGGAGTATGATCCGGAGGAGTTCATCGATGACGAGCAAGAGTACATTGTTCTTGATGAGGACGATGACGATGACTCTCCTGATGAAGGAGGGGAGGTTCTGGATGTTAGGCCTGGTTCGACTTCTGGGAGTTGGGGTGTTCATTCTGGCCTTCCTAATGGCCATCTCTAGTTGGACCAGCTTGGTGTCTTCTTTTGTGGGGTATTTTATCCTTGTCCGGATGGTTCCTGGTTTCTGAGAACCATGGTATTTGGCGATGTGGTTACGGACCTTTTGCTTTATGATGTTTATATCTCTATTATCTACTCCTTTGAAACTATGTAGTTATGATGTAACTGCTATTCTGACTTAGATATGTATGGGTATGTGCGACACCCCTTCTAAGGTCATCACATAGTAACACGTTGCGGAAAATAAAATTCAATTATGCTGGTTACATTCGGAAAATGACGTTTTCTAATACTTCACTTAATACCAAAATTGGTGATAAATTTTTTTCCTTTTCTTGTTAACTTGACAACATCTAACAGCATACAACAACTTAAGTAACACACCATATATATATATATATATATATATATATATATATATATATATATATATATATATATATATATATTTGCATCATCATTTTTGTACAAGGTATAAACTATATAGGGCCTTCATCAGAACAGACCATTCTTCAAGCTAAGAAAGGAAATAAAAACATAAGGACACATAGTGAAACGCTTAGGGCCATATACAAAAATCATGGCTCTCAGTAGCCAGAAAGACTGACGGAATCACTACCTCAAAAATGAAACTACCTACAACTGGTCATAGACTAATGGTACCTGTTGGAAAAACCAGGGTCAACCCCACTCCCCGCAGATGAGTCGGATGAAGACGCAGCAACACCCTCATCGGGTGAATAGTCATCATCGTCCAAAGGTATGTACTCAAGTACATCCTCTACGCACTCCTCTGGATCCTCCTCGGGATCAATAACCATCTCCTCTGGGTCCACCACAATCTCCTCTAGAGCTGGCTCAGGTGCTACCTCAGCTAAGGGCTGAGCCTTAAGCTGTCCATGATCGATCAGATGCTGTACAAGTAGCCACAAAGGATGTAGAGATACCTCAATCGTCTCCATAGACCTATGCTCCCTCTGGGGCCCCGTCTTAATTGTGCCCTCTATAGTGTGTACATGCTCAGTATAACGAACGACATGGGCTCCAGGGTGGATCACCCACGCGTTTATGTTATCTGCATCCTCAAAATGGAGGCTTCGAACCCCCGTATGTGCCAATGGTATGGCCGGATCCATCTAAACTCAGATAATAACGTACCCATACAGAAAGAAGACCAACAATAAAACAAGCAAGGGTGAGAACCAATATATGGATTTCAAAACGATAACCACGTGTACGACTCTCAATTACCCCTTAACATGTATATTCACAGATAAACAATATATATTTATCAATGGGTTTCATACCCGACAGTCGTAACCATTTTTAAAAGCATGACATTTCAATATTTAACAACTAACTTTGAGACCTGATCTCCGGAGCTCCAACCAACAAATAAATGAGTTGATCAAGCTCCAATTGCCAAATAAGGCAGAATCAATGCTAGATATGGCAAAGTTCAAATAACCATTCCATAGTCCAAAACGAGGCAAAGTGGTGACTACGTACAGTACATGGTTTTCGTGGTCATATATCCATCAAGACACAGTGATGCAAACGTCATGAATACTTGCCATCAAGCATTCAAGTCCTATGCAAAGGCACGTCTTCCCTGAAATGCATGTAAAACGTCTTGTTCTCGTTGTTTTCTTTGTGTTCAATCTTTATGTGTTGGAACTAAAAGTCTCACCACCACATCACCCTTTTAAACTTTCAAGTTTAATACCTCTTTCCAAAATAATTGACTCCAAGACAAAAGTGTGCAAATCACGAAATCCAGACCGATGCACCAGTCTTGGACGCATAGATTTTAGTGCACAAAACCAAATATATGGTGTATAGGACATCTAGTCCATAACTTCACCTTTCAGACCCCGGGCCCATCTCATAGAACTCTAGACCTGACGTCTCGGTTGCTAGGTTCATTTAAATCATTTTCGTTCCGTGAAATACAAAACAAAACCAAACTTTCCTCAACCTATCCAAGTTGACGGAATAACTCATTGTTTACCGAAAATCCTTTTACATTGGAAATTCTTTTTGTAAACTTGTCAAAATTCCTTAAAACTCATTTTTGTTCAAAAATCTCTAATTTGAACTGGAAAACCTTATTTGAGACAAATTCTCAATATTACCATTTTTAAGAATACTTTCGTAAATATTGACGGAATTGTCCGTCGTTTGCCGTTTTAAAACGCATTTAGGTCAAAACATGACTCTTTGCAGTAAATTAATTTTTCCAACACTATAATAACATTATTTTTGAAACTTTTTTTCTTAAAACATTATTTTCTAATATTTATAAATTTCTTTGGGGAAAATTTGCAGTGCTAAAATATTTTCACGGTTACGTCCTCACTATGACTCCTAAAACGCTCTTTCGTTGTTAAATGATTAAAATAATATTATTTTTCACTTTTTCTCATTTTTCATCAAATAAATAACTAAGTAATATTATATTACTATTTCCATTGAATTAAACTCATTAATTCATAAGAAAGCTTTTAACTGCTTTTAACTCCTATTTAATTAAGCTCTGACCACTGTCAGGCTTTCCAATCCACAATCCACATCAAATAATAATATCATGCCAAGAATATAACAATTAGCAATTAAAACACACAAAAAATAAAACACATAATTAAATGCAGAAAATACAGATAATTAACAGCAAATAATAACTAAGCAATTAATGCTAATTACTTAAATATTACATACACCCAATAATTAACACAACCAATACAATTACACATGGCTATCGAAAAACCCCCTCAAGTAATCCCCTTACCTTAAAGCAAAGTGTCTCTTAAAAATAGTTCGTTGGAAGTCCTAGTAATGCCGATAATGTGCGTACACGATAACTTAGCTTATCCTTCATTAAACACAACAATCAATTAACAAACAAACAACTTAATCAAACCTAAAAGTCCTATTTGTTGGTTTCGGTCTAGGGCTGACTTTGGGGTTAAAAATCCCTAAAATTTCTAAACTCTTGGATTAGTGATTTATAATCACTTAAAACCCTAAATCAATGATCATGGCATAAAGATTGAATTTAAATCTTCCAATCCTTCAAAAATTAAATTTCGGCCTTGATCAATAAAATTGTTTAGAGACCCTAATTTAACTCAAACAACATAGATCCAATACCTGTATAGCTTATAAGATTGAATCATGTAAAGAAAATGTACCCTAATTTAACTCAAACAACATAGATCCAATACCTATATAGCTTATAAGATTGAATCATGTAACAATACCTATATAGCTTATAAGATTGAATCATGTAAAGAAAATGAACAAAATCCCCCCCTCAAAAAAAAAAAAAACCTAGGTTCGGCCTCCTTAGGTTAAATAGGTTAGAAATTTTTGTTGGATGCAAGATTACAGATCTAGAACATAGGGATGATAATAGGATTATAGAAATTGGTTTCATGCTCATTGGATTTTCCTATGATTTTCTATGAATTTTTGAATCTAGAAACCCTAAAATGCATCATATTGAAAAAAGACTTCAAAATGAAAAACTTATTGAAGAACATGATGCTAAACAAGGAAGATGAGTAAGGTTTACCTCTTGGAATCAAGAAATGAGCAAGAAATCTCCTACTTCCTTCACAAATCAAGTCTAGGTAACTTAGTGTTTTAATGGAGGAAAATGGCAAAGGTTGCATAAAGAAGATGAGTTAGCCTTTTATAGAAGTGGGAATGGCCTCTTGGGCTAGTTTGGGCCGTGGGGAGGCAAGGGAAATTGTGTCCAAAAACACAAAAATTCAAGGGTAAAATGGTAATCTTGTACCATGGCAAACATGTAAATAAAACCAACATAAAGTGTAATTTAGTCTTTTCCTCCTAAAAACCATCATGACAATGAGGAGTCATCCCATGACTCACCCCTTGTGACTCATCATGATTTGACATGTCCTTTATCCGTTAGCGGGTCCCGCAAATCCCGTTTTCAGCTCCGTCATTTACCCGATTTCGTATAACACCCGCATAATATATTATTTCACTTTTAAGTGAAAATTTTTTAAATAGCCAAAGAAGTTGGAAACTTCATAAAAACCTTAAGTGTTTCGTTCACGAGTCAAAATTAGGTCATTTGAGCAGTAAAATTCTTACTGTTATTAAATCGCAGATTGGGTTTCGTCTGACACAAAATCGAATCGTAGCTCTCTACGGTAAATTAGAGTATGAATGTGACCTTGGTTTATCCAAAGTCATTTTCTAGATTTAAAAATAAAATTATAAACATTTCTGTTTATTTTACTGATATAAAAACAGTAAACAGTGAAAAACCGGTTGTTACAATACTACCCCACTAAAAAGAATTTCGTCCTCAAAATTACGTACCTGTGAAAAGTTCAGGGTATTGTAATCTCATCTTGTCTTCAACTTCCCAAGTTGCTTCTCCAGTTGTATTATCCCAAATAACCTTGACTAAGGAAATTTGTTTACCCTCGAGCTGCTTAATCGTCTTGTCCGCGATTCGTACAGGCATAGTCTTATAAGACAAGTTCTCTTTTAATTGTACTACATCGGGTTAGATTACGTGAGATGGATCAGGAATATACTTACTCAGTTGTGAAACACGAAAAACATCATGGAGATTGGATAGAAATGGTGGTAAGGTAATTTTATAAGCTACTGGACCTACCCGACAAAGAATTTGGTAAGGTCCAATAAATTTAGGGGTGAGTTTTCTGGATTTAATTAATCTAACAACCGCAGTCATTGGTGTGACTCTTAAAAATAAATGATCCCCTTCCTCAAACTCAAGAGGTCGTCGCCTTTTGTCTGCATAACTTTTCTGTCTACTTTGAATTGTCCGCATTTTCTCCTGAATCATCTTTACCTTTTCTGTTGTCTGTTGCATGATATCTGGTCCTAATAGTAGACTTTCACCATCTTGGTACCAACATAAAGGTGTGTTGCACCGTCGACCATATAAAGCTTCATAGGGTGCCATTCCTATACTTGAGTGGAAACTGTTATTGTAGGTGAATTCTATCAATGGTAGAAATTCATCCCAACTTCCAGTATGTTCCAAAACACATGCCCTCAATAGGTCCTTCAGTGACTGGATTGTCCTCTCTGATTGTCCATCTGTTTGTGGATGATAAGCAGAACTTAATCTGAGTTTCGTTCCCAGCGACTCTTGTAAACCTTGCCAAAATCTTGACGTAAATCTCGGATCACGATCCGAAATAATACTCGAAGGCACACCATGTAGTTTAACAATATCTGCAATGTATGACTGCGCTAATCTCTCCATTGAATACCTTATGTTAATAGGCAAAAAGTGAGCTGACTTGGTCAGTCGATCAACTATTACCCATATAGCATCATACCCCTTTTAGTTCTTGGAAAACTTGTTATAAAGTCCATCGCAATTCCATCCCATTTCCATTCTGGAATGTCCAAAGATTGTAGCATTCCTGCTGGCCTTTGATGTTCAACTTTAGCCTTCTGACAGACTAAACACGAAGCTACATATGCCATTACGTCTTTCTTCATTCCATACCACCAATATAACTGTTTAAGATCTTGATACATTTTGGTAGCTCCTGGATGTAAACTCAATTTACTCCTATGAGCTTCCACCAAAATTAACTTTCTAAGTTCAGCATCTACAGGTACACAAATCCTTTCGCCGAACTTTAGAATTTCATCTGTTCCTTCTTTAAACTCTGATACCGCTCCTTTTCGTACTAATTCTCTTTCTCCTTGTAGGTATTGATCACTTTCTTGTTTCTCCAGTATTTGTTCCACCAATTGATTGGAAACAGTAATCATACCCAAACAAGGCTTTCTTGGTGACGTCTTAACTATTAACCGCATATCTCGGAATTGTTCTAACAATTCTTGTTCCTTAATCATCATTGTAGACGCATGCATAGACTTTCTACTCAAGGCATCCGCTACTACGTTTGCTTTCCCAGGATGATACTGCAATTGAAAATCATAATCATTCAGAAATTCCAACCAGCGTCTTTGTTGCATGTTGAGCTCCTTCTGATCAAAAAGATATTTTAAACTTGCATGATCACTGAAAACATTAAACGTCGATCCATACAAATAATGTCTCCAGATCTTCAACGTAAAAACCACAACTGCTAACTCCAAATCATGAGTAGGGTAATTCCTCTCGTGAGTCTTCAACTACCTTGAAGCATAAGCTACGACTTTCCGGTTTTGCATTAGCACGCAACCAAACCCTTGATGCGAAGCATCACAGTATACCTCGAAAGGTTCCTTAGGATCAGGTAACACTAACACAGGTGACGTAGTCAACCTTCTTTATAACTCTTGAAAACTTTCTTCACACGCTTTGGTCCATTTGAACGCTTGGTCCTTCCACGTCAATTGGGTAAGAGGTCCTACTATTTTGGAAAATCCCTCGATGAATCTCCTATAGTATCCAGCTAAACCCACGAAACTACGGATTTCTGTTACCATCATTGGTATTTCCCATTGTACAACAACTTGAACTTTTGACGGAGCCACCGCGATTCCTTCATTCGATATAACGTGACCTAAAAATTGAACTTGGTTTAACCAAAATTCACATTTTTCAGGTTTGGTATACAGCTGTTTCTCCCTTAAAATTTGAAGAACCACACTGATATGTTCAGCATGCTTTTCTTCACTAAGAGAATAAATTAGAATGTCGTCTATAAAAATAACGACAAACTGATCTAGATAAGGACGAAAAATCTTATTCATGTAATCCATGAATATAGCAGGAGCATTCGTCACTCCAAATGGCATCACAAGATACTCGTAATGCCAATAGCGTGTCCAAAACGCTGTTTTCGGGATATCCTCCTCCTTCACGCGAATCTAATGATAACCCGGTTTCAAATCAATCTTTGAGAAAACCGCTGCTCCACGTAACTGATACATTAAGTCATCTTTCCTCGGAAGCGGATACTTGTTCTGAATCGTCACTTTATTCAACTGTCTGAAATCCACACATAAATGAGAAGTCCCGTCTTTCTTTCGTACCAATAAAACTGGAGCTCCCCATGGAGACACGCTGGGTCTAATGAATTCTTTCCTTATCAGTTCCACTAACTGCTCCTTCAAGTCCTCTAGCTCAAATGGTGACATACGATATGGTGCCATATATATCGGCCCAGTGCCCGGTACCATATCAATCGCGAACTCTATGTCCTGAACAGGAGGTAGTCCAGATACATCTTCAGGAAAAACTTCCAGGAACTCATTGATGACAGATATGGATTGTAAGTCTAACTTATTCTTAACGTCTAAGGAAAACAGTAAAATGTATCCTTGAGCTCCCTTTTTCAAAGAAGCTTTTACTTGATTAGCAGACAAAAATCCAGAAATCTCACCCTTAGGAAAAATTAAGGTTTTATGGGCACAATCTATAAGAATATGGTTAGAAGATAACCAATCCATGCCTAAAATTACATCTAACTATATTAAAGGTAAACAGATCAGATCAACAAGAAAATGTCTATCCTGAATAATAATAGGACAGTTCAAGCATATAGTATTGACAGTAACTGTCTTAGTAGTTGGAGTTGAAACAATAAGATCATATGGTAATGAAGAAACAGGCAGTTTCAACAGTTTCACACAATCCATAGAAATAAATGAATGCGTCGCACCCGAATCGTAAAGTACAGTTAAGAGATTACCGTCAATGTCGCGGTCACCTTGTACAAGATCCTCAGAGTTCGATGCCTCAGCTCAACTCAGAGTGTAAACTCTCCCCTTCGTCGTCGGTTTATTGGTCCTGGTTTTGTTGACAGCAAATTCACGCTTTGGTGTCGTGCAATCTCTAGCAAAGTGTCCCCAACGATTGCAGTTAAAACATTTGATTCCCACTACTGGACACCTATCCGCCAAGTGACTTTGATCCCCACACTTATAACATCTCTTAACTTGGCCTTGATTTTGATTCTTTTAGCCTCCACTTCCTATGGCAGTAACATTTGAACGGTTTTGTTGCTGAATCTGGTTCTGGTTATTTCCCGGTGGTCGGAAATAAGGCTTCCTCTAATCCTGCTTCCCTTTCTGACTCTGGTTCTTATTCTGATACTGTTTCTTGGATCAAGAAGGTCCCCCAGTATTTCCTCTGTTGTCTCTTCCCCTTTTCAACAATTCTATCTTCCTGCTCATCTCAACTAGCTCTTGAAAATTCCTGAGCTGCAGTGGTAGTACAGATTCCTTGATCTAGAACCTCAGACCAGCTTCGAACCTCTCACATTTCCAACTCTCATTTGGTTGTGCTTGGAAGAAACGAAAATATTTAGCAAGTGACTCGAACTTCGCCGCATATTCCCCCACTGTCAGATCCCTCTGATACAATCGCAAAAACTCTTGTTCTTTCTCAATCCGAACACTGTATGGAAAATACTTGTTCTGAAATGTGGTTTTAAACACATCCCAAGTAATTTCATGATGAGCAACTTCCAGCAGCTATGGAGCACCTCTCCTCCAGTACTCTGCATCTCCTATCAGTAGGAAAACAACATAGGTAACCCTAACCTCTGCCAGAGTAGTTACCAACTCAAAATTTTTCTCCAGCTCTTGAATCCATAGATCAGCTTTCTCATGGTCAGCATCTACATCGAAATGTGAAGTATTTTGGCTTCGAAACACCATCAAAGCCTTGCCTTCTGCAGCTTGTAGATTATGAGAATTCATGGATGCAGTTTGGTTTGCAATTGCAACTGCCACATTCTCCAATGCTTGAGCCGCATAATCTACACCTTCCTCATAATTCTAATTCATATTACCACGGCCGCCAACACAACCGCCTCTACGGCCCCTTCCACGGCCGCGTCCACGTCCACGACCACATCCACATCCAACTTCTGGTTCAACAACTGGTTCCATAACTGACCTGAAAATCACAATCAGTTAAACCAAAACCAGAAACTGAAATGTAAACTTACTCGTTACCACACATTACTTCTAAGAAGTAATTTCAAACAATTCTTAATTAGAGAACACACAACATTAACACAACAGACCTATTTCCCAACATTCCCGAAAGACTCGACCAGCTCTGATCCCACAAATGCGACACCCCTTCTAAGGTCATCACACAGTAGCACGTTGCGGAAAACAAAATTCAATTATGCTGGTTACTTTCGGAAAATAACGTTTTCTAATACTTCACTTAATACCAAAATTGGTGATAAAATTCTTTCATTTTCTTGTTTACTTGACAACATCTAACAGCATACAACAGCATAAGTAACACTATATATATATATATATGTGTGTGTGTGTGTGTGTGTGTGTGTGTGTGTGTGTGTGTGTGTGTGTGTGTCATCATTAGTGTACAAGGTATAAACTATATGGGGCCTTCATCAGGACAGGCCATTCTTCAAGCTAAGAAAGGAAATAAAAACATAAGGACACATAGTGAAACGTCTAGGGCCATATAAAAAAATCACGGCTCTCAGTAGTCAGAAAGATTGACGGAATCACTACCCCAAAAATGAAACTTCCTACAGCTAGTCATAGACTAATGGTACCCATTGGGAAGACCAGGGTCAACCCCACTCCCCGCCGATGAGTCAGATGAAGACGCAGCAACACCCTCATCGGGTAAATCGTCATCATCGTCCAAAGGTATGTACTCAGGTACATCCTCTACGTACTCCTCTGGATCCTCCTCGGGATCAATAACCATCTCCTCTGGGTCCACCACATTCTCCTCTAGAGCTGGCTCAGGTGCTGCCTCACCTAAGGGCTGAGCCTCAAGCTGTCCATGATCGATCAGATGTTGTACAAGTAGCCACAAAGGATGTAGAGATACCTCAATCGTCTCCATAGACCTATGCTCCCTCCGGGCCCCCGTCTCAATCGTGCCCTCTATAGTGTGTACATGCCCGGTATAACGAACGACATGGGCTCACGGGTGGATCATCCACACGTTTATGTTATCTGCATCCTCAAAATGGAGGCTTCGAACCCCCATATGTGCCAATGGTATGGCCGGATCCAACTAAACTCAGATAATAACGTACCCATACAGAAAGAAGACCAACAATAAAACATGCAAGGGTGAGAACCAATATATGGATTTTAAAACGATAACCACATGTACGACTCTCAATTACCACTTAACATGTATATCCACAGATAAACAATATATATTTATCAATGGGTTTCATACCCGACAATCGTAACCATTTTAAAAAGCATGACACTTCAATATTTAACAACTAACTTTGAGACCTGATCTCCGGAGCTCCAAACAACAAATAAATGAGCTGATCAGGCTCCAATTGCCAAATAAGGCAGAATCAATGCCAGATATGGCAAAGTTCGAATAACCATTCCACAGTCCAAAACGAGGCAATGTGGTGACTATGTATAGCACATGGTTTTCGTGGTCATATATCCATCAAGGCACAGTGATGCAAACGTCATGAATACTTGCCATCAAGCATTCAAGTCCTATGCAAAGGCACGTCTGCCCTGAAATGCATGTAAAACGTTTTGTTCTCGTTGTTTTCTTTGTGTTCAATCTTTATGTGTCGGAACTAAAAGTCTCACGACCACATCACCCTTTTAATCTTTCAAGTTTAATACCTCTTTCCAAAATAACTGACTCCAAGTCAAAAGTGTGCAAATCACGAAATCTAGACCGATGCACCAGTCTTGGACGCGTAGATTTTAGTGCACAAAACCAAATATATGGTGTATAAGACATCTAGTCCATAACTTCACCTTTCGGACCCCGGGCCCATATCATAGAACTCTAGACCCGACGTCTCGATTGTTAGGTTCATTTAAATCATTTTCGTTCCACGAAATACAAAACAAAACCAAAGTTTCCTCCACCTATCCAAGTTGACGGAAATAACTCATTGTTTACCGAAAATCCTTTTACGTTGGAAATTCTTTTTGTAAACTTGTCAAAATTCCTTAAAACTCATTTTTGTTCAAAAATCTCTAATTTGAACTGGAAAACCTTATTTGAGACAAATTCTCAGTTTTACTCAATATTACCCTTTTTAAAAATACTTTCGTAAATATTGACGGAATTATCCATCGTTTTCCGTTTTAAAACGCATTTAGGTCAAAACATGACTCTTTACTGTAAATTAATTTTTCCAACATTGTAGTAAAGTTATTTTCGAAACTTTTTCTCTTAAAACATTATTTTCTAATATTTATAAATTCCTTAGGTGAAAATTAGCAGTGCTAAAATATTTTCACGGTTACGTCCTCACTATGACTCCTAAAACGCTCTTTCCCTGTTAAATGATTAAAATAATATTATTTTTCACTTCTTCCCATTTTTCATCAAATAAATAACTAAGTAATATTATATTACTATTTCCATTGAATTAAACTCATTAATTTATAAGAAGCTTTTAACTGCTTTTAACCCTTATTTAATTAAGCTCTGGCCATTGTCAGGCTTTCCAATATACAATCCACATCAAATAAAAATATCATGCCAAGAATATAACAATTATCAATTAAAACACAAAATAAAATAAAACACATAATTAAATGCAGAAAATACAGATTATTAACAGCAAATAATAACTAAGCAATTAATGCTAATTACTTAAATATTACATACACCCAATAATTAACACAACCAATACAATTACACATGGCTATCGGAAAAAACCCCCAGGTAATCCCCCTACCTGAAAGCAAAGTGTCTCTGAAAAATAGTTCGTCGGAAGTCCTAGTAATGCCGATAACGCGCGTACACGATAAATTAGCTTATCCTTCATTAAACACAACAATCAATTAACAAACAAACAACTTAATCAAACCTAAAATCCTATATGTTGGTTTCGGCCTAGGGCTGACTTTGGGGTTAAAAATCCCTAAAATTTCTAAACTCTTGGATTAGTGATTTATAATCACTTAAAACCCTAATAAATTTCGGTATTGATCATTAAAATGGTTTACAGACCCTAATTTAACTCAAACAACATAGATCCAATACCTATATAGCTTATAATATTGAATCATGTAAAGAAAATGAATAAAATCCTCCCCCCACCCCCCACCCACCACAAAACCCTAGGTTCGGCCTCCTTAGGTTAAATAGGTTAGAAATTTTTGTGGACTGAAAGATTATAGATCTAGAATATAGGGATGATAATAGGATTATATAAATTGGTTTCATGCTTATTGGATTTTCCTATGATTTTTATGAATTTTCGAATCTAAAAACCCTAAATTGCATCATATTGAAAAAGTCTTCAAAATGAAAAACTTATTGAAGAACATGATGCTAAACAAGGAAGATGAGTAAGGTTTGCCTCTTGGAATCAAGAAATGAACAAGAAATCTCCTACTTCTTCACAAATCAAGCCTAGGTAACTTAGTGTTTCAATGGAGGAAAATGGCAAAGGTTGCATGAAGAAGATGAGTTAGCATTTTATAGAATTGGGAATGGCCTCTTGGGCTGGTTTGGGCCATAGGGAGGAAATGACAATTGTGTCCAAAACACAAAAATTGAAGGGTAAAATGGTAATCTTGTACGATGGCAAACTTGTAAATAAAACCAACATAAAGGGTAATTTAGTCTTTTTCTTCTAAAAACTATCAGGACATTGAGGAGTAATCCCATGACTCACCACTTGTGACTCATCATGATTTGACATGTCCTTTATCCGTTAGCAGGCCCCGCAAATCCCGTTTTCAGCTCCGTCGTTTACTCGATTTTGTATAATGCCCACATAATATATATTATTTCACTTTTTAAGTGAAATTTTTTAAAATATCCAAAGAATTTGGAAACTTCATAAAAACCTTAAGCGTTTTGTTCACGAGTCAAAATTAGGTCATTTGAGCAGTAAAATTCTTACTATCATTAAATCGCATACCGGGTTTCGTCTGAATTTTCGACCAAAATCAAATCGTATCTCTCTACGGTAAAGTAGAGTATGAATATGACCTTGGTTTATCCAAAATCATTTTCTATATTTAAAAATAAATTTATAAACGTTTCTGTTTATTTTACTGATATTAAAATAGTAAACAGTGAAAAACCGGGTGTTACAGTATGTATTTCTGTTGTTAATAGTGTTCTTTTACCTTAAGGAAAGAAAAAAAATTATCACCATTTTTTGTATACTTATTTAATAAGAAAATATTATTTTCAGATTGTAACCAGCGTTTTAAATACATTTTATTTTCCGCAAATGGGTAATCATGTAATGCCCAAGTTAAGGTGTTACATATATTGTTTTTATATATTCAATGCAAAATAAGTATGCTAATGAGAAGTTGGCAACAAATTTAAAAAAACAAAGGTGGGTTAATTTCTTTCCACAAATTAGCTCTTGATCTCAGATTAAAAAATATAATAAAGAATGTTTCAATTGATTTCACCTCAATATTTATTTCTATATTAAAATTTATAAGAAATTTTCTAAATAGCTTAAAAACATCATGATAACCTCAACGTTAAGGGTATAACATGTGCATTGCACGGGTCAAACATGCTAGTATTTTGAAAAACGCAATGTACCTGGAATTCTTTTTCTTTTTTGACATATGTGCCAGGAATTCTTTAAAAAAATTCTTTGAAGGATTTACCAATTTTAATTATGTAACATAATTTTTTATATTTAACAATCATTAATATATATGTATATATAGTATTTCTTAAATGAAATTAAATAATAATATATATTATATTAATAGTTATATATCCAATAGTCTCGTGTCATTATTATTGCTTCCCAAGTTAGTTTATTTAAATTTGTACATATTTAAAATTAGAGAGAATTTATTTAAAATGGAAGGAAATTTATTTCATTAGAAAAATTTTATGGTACTTTATCAAAATCATCTAATATTTAAAACAATAAGATTCTCATATGCATAAAAAAAATTGTTAAATAATAGGAAAAGCAAATCATTGAAGACTAATTATATATATATATACATATACATATATATATATATATATATATATATATATATATATATATATATATATATATATATATATATATATATATATATATATACACATCCATGCCTAAATGACTTTGCCTTTGTTGGCCTAAATTTAAAATAAAAATAAGGTTAATAGAGAGAGGAGGTGCTCGTTAGAGGGAAACGGAAAAATGAAGGAGAAGTGAAGGTTTAATTGACAAGTGACGACCATGCATGTAATCCTGCCCCATTGTCTCTTAACCAAAGTAACGTCCCAACCAAAAACACAAGTAAAACCACCTTTGCTCTTTGAAACCAATCGAAACCACAAAACCATCAAACAAAACCCACGTACTGTATCACATCTCTTCTCTTAAAACCAAAACTCACACAAGTGGCACAACACACATTCCTCAATTTCCAATTCACCCCTATGTCCTAAGGTTTCCTGTAGGCAATTCCTCTTTTCCATGGTAGGCTAGCTACGAACCTTTACCATATCTTCTCTAGTTAATCTGATGATGTTGATGATTTTGATCTGGTCCTTTTAATGTTTTGTTCTTAAACTCTGATTCTTAGACACTCACTTTGATGCAGGTCTCGTGAGAATTCAGTGGAATTTTGTTCATCGTGTAAGCTTAATTATTTTTGCTTAGAATGTTTGAGTGGGTGCATTCTGTGTTGTGCGTTTTTTTTCCAGGTAACTTCAGTTGGAACCTACATTGTGTTTTAAGAAGAGATAGGGTTCGATCTGTGTTAGAAATGAGGGACGGTGCGAGCTCTCAATTTGTGAGGCGGTTGGCGAGGGGGAGAAAATTTCAGAAGGAAGGAGACTGCATAAATAGAGTGGTTATTGATTCGTATGGTAAGAAGGGTTTGGTGCCTCAGAGACAGGCACTGAACTCAACGATTGTGAGTCAAGGTCAGGGTGGAAATGTTAACTTATCTGTTCAGAATGAGAATAGTGGTAGAATTACAAGGAGCAAGAAGAAGAACAAGGATGGTGTTTTGGCCAGGAGGAAATGCAGACTAGCTGATGTATTTCAAAATATTGAGAACGAAAATGAAGAAGTTGCTGACGAATTTGTTAGTAATAAGGCAAATAATGGGGATCAGAAGGAGTTGAAATGGAAGGGCAGGAGGTCTCGCATAATAGATTTGAGGGCTCAACATAATGCACTTGCTAGGGACCATGGTGTAAAATTCGAAGCAAGTGATGATATGCACTCCACGAGACCCATGATAATGTTGAGAGAAGGAGATGAATTATTTGTTCACTTGCAAGGTCCAAGTATGCATGATGACTTAGCTGCTGAGCTTAGAACAAAGCAATTTGCGTGGAAACTAATATTGAGACAGCTCTTAGCTGCAGGCTGGAGAGTTGAACGCATCCCTAAGAAAGGCAGTGAATACGATCATGATGTGGTGTATGTTAGTCTAGAAGGCAAGAGTCACAAGTTAATCACCTTAGCCTACCGTAGGCTTCAAAGGTATTACGAAGCTAATGAAGGCGAGGGGAAAGTATATAGGCCAGGTTTCCAATTTGCACCAGTACCAAAAATGATTGTAAATGTGCTTAAGAATTTTGAAGTGGGTTCGTGTTTAGACCTGGGTGATCAATATTTTACCTTACCTTATAGGATGTCGGTTCAGAGGAGTGGCAGTAAGAAACAAAACATGAAGCACACATACTATGGTAAACAAACAGCGCTTTCTTGGATGATTGATGTGGGAACAATCCGACAAGACGAATCGGTTTACTATATGGATCGTAGAGGCAGTAAATATTCCGTGCTACTGAACGGTTCGATAACACAAGGTGGCATTCATTGTAGCTGCTGCAATGAAATCGTGTCGATTTGTGATTTTGAAGCTCATTCGAGAAGCGAACTCTCTGATCCACTAAGAAAAATATGTATAGAGGGAGGAGCTTCTCTCTTACTTTCCATGTTACAATCATGGAATAAACAACATATTTCTAAACTTCAAGGTTTTAATTTCATTGATCCTACTGAAGACTCGCACGATGATATATGTATTGTCTGCGGAGATGGTGGAGACACAATCTGTTGTGATAGCTGCACATCAATTATCCATCGAAGTTGCTTGGGTATCAAAGTATGTATCTTGAAGAATGATCAATATGTTGTTTTTTAATTGATTTTGATATAATTGATCTTTAATAGAATTCTTTCGTTGTGATTTTCTTATTAGGATATGGTGCATATTGTTATAAATTTTCCTTTTGTCCTGTGATCCCGTGTGCTAGAGTTTTTGTATCTTTCTCTCTTAATCTCTTTACTGAAGTTATGTAAACTTTTCAGGAAAAAAGTATTTAAAGACACATTCTAATTAAGTTTCAGGCATATTTAGTGAGAAGTAATGAGAAAATCTTATTGTTATTCCTATGCATTATAGTCTCGCGGTGAATCTATGATAAAGCCACAAAATGAAATCAGTGCAATTCAATGTTTGTATACTGGAATATAAAGCATATCTATTTATTTTCCTTGCAGGAGGTTCCGTCTGGGGACTGGCACTGTATTAATTGTTGTTGCAAATTTTGTGGGTTGCCTGGTCGATATACAGACACACATCATTTTATTGAGCCTTCATTGTTCACTTGCCGTTTTTGCGAGCGGAAATGTATGTCCTTTTTTGCATTGATATATTCTTTTGTTGAGTAGATATGAGTTATTTTATTTCCCCGCCTAAAAATGAATACAACTTTAATCTTTTGTAGATCACAAATCCTGTCTTGAGGTCAATTGTGGCATGATCGTTCATTCCATCAATAATGTCATCTTTTGTGGAAAACGATGCAAACAGGTATGATATATATTCCAATTTCCGTGTCCTTGAATTTGGTTGCTGCACGTAAATTTGTTAAGGTGATACTAAGTTATTCTGTCGTGATAAGTTGAGTTGAGATAATCTTTTGATTTGCACTAGTGAGCAGTGGCTAACCGACTATACAATTTAAACGGTTTTAGTTTTTAGTTTTCTACGTATTAATACATGTTGTGAATTTATTTTGTCCTCCCAGTTATGCGAGAGACTTGAAAGGCTTCTTGGAGTTAAGCATGAACTGGAAGATGGATTGTCCTGGAGTTTTATTTGTTGGTCAGATGTTGATGATCCGTATATGAAACCACATATGGTTGAATGGAATTTCAAGCTTGCTGTAGCATTATCGCTGATGGACGAGTGTTTTAAGCAGCCCATTGATCATAGAACCGGGATAAATGTGATGCTCAGTGTTCTTTATAATATTGGGTAAGGTCACTTCATTAACCTTTGTATTTTTTGTGTTGTTTTTAGAGACTCTGAGTTGCACCAATAACTTCTTCACCAAGAATGAAGTAACAAACTTTACTTTCAAATATCATTATTGACAGAAAACAACCCCTTTGAGGGGAGACGATGGAGGTTTAAATACAGTACATTATTACAATGAGGATAAAATAGAAGTGATTTCTTAAATGATTTTCATAATTTTGACTTTTGACAGTCACATTTAAGAAAATAATTTGTTGTGTATATCCTAATACCATGGATACAAATATGTTGTCCGAAAAATGGTGACTCGGTCCCCTACCAATCAAAAATTGAAAATGTGCATAAGTGTTAATGGATTAAGATTTTATTTTATTAAGTGACATATTATAATTGGTGGGGATAGAGAATGTGACAGAAGATCTCCATCCTTAATACCACATAACATTTGCTGTATATATCCCGATCCCATACAACTAAAAATCAAAAGTACTTTGTGAGGTTGGATATTTAGGTATTATTTATTTATTTTCCATATGTGGCACTTATATTCTGAAAGCCTTCGAGCACCTAAATTTTGAGAGATTTGCCACTGCAATTCTAGAGAAAGATGATGAGATCATTTGTGATGCATCTATCAGGTAATGTCTATATAAATTTAACATTTTCTCATAAATGCATCCCATGCAGCTTATAAGTGATTAATAATTAGTATGTCTAGTGAAGACTCGATATGAAAAATTTTATATTTGTTGTGACGCCAAACAATGATCAGTTTAAATGGTTTGGTCAAACATTTAAATTTATATTGTGGATATCAAATTTGATTTAATGGTTGGTTTTAATATTGTTTTTTGGTGCTTGTTCCAGTTTCAATCTGTATGTATGCATTATGCAATATGATCTTTCTTTCTATTATAATTGATTGCAAGTGGTTTAGTTGATGGGCTGTGAAGATTGGGTATTTGCTTTTGATCATGAGCACTTCATGTAGTTAAAACCATTGGTATGTTATATCCATGTTTACTATCCTGAAACCTTCTTCATGTGTGACACTAACATCGTGTTATGCTGTTATCTCAACATACTTCTTGGTGATTGAGAGTAAGAAGTTTGGTTTTATTTAACTAAGAATAATGTTTTTATGTGAAGGAAATAAAATGGATTGTAGAAAAGGGAAAATACTCAACCTCTTTTAAAAATTCATTTGGTTGATTTCATAGCTTTACTCTTTGCTTTTGATTTTTCTCTTATTTTACAAATACACTGCTAGTACATGAGTATTCATGGATGCTCTAGACACCTCATGTTACATGTAATACAATAGACTTAAGCAATGTTATATAAACAATCAGATTGTGTTGAATCTTTTCTCAACTATGTGAGCTGGTTATCAAGAAATGTTAGATGTATACTTGTAGGACACCTATGTGGAGTATAGCTCTCTATGGCTGCATTGCTGATCATATGATGATTGTGGTTTACATCTTTTCAGTGTCGTTGCTCTCGAGTAATCATTGCCACTATATTTATATCTATACTTTTGAAGACTCTCTCTTATGACATACTTTTGGCTTTGCTATTAGATTGTGTTTTCTCTTTTATTTAATTAATGTTAGGTAACAAGTTTGAGAGAATTTTGCATATCTCTAAGATTTTACTTTGTTTCCCATTTTTGAAATATTCTTTTTTTTTTGTGAAACTATCTTATTCACCTCGGATTAGATATAGAATAATTAATTCTGTCTTTAGTTTTCTATCCTGTAGCTAAGAATAATCAATTCTCTTGTATAGATTTACTCAATTTTTTTAATGCCCTTGGGTGCATGCTAGTAAGTGTGTAATCTACCATGCTTTGTGAAGCTTATTTTTGTTTGATGGAAGAAAGTGAAATGTATATAATTTATTAATTATTAATAATTGATGAAATAGGATCCATGAGAACCATCCAGCAGAGATGCCATATATTACGACCCACTATGCTTATAGGCGACAAGGAATGTGTCGCCGGTTTTTGAAGGCCATTGCACTAGTGCAGAAAAGGGATTCCACGTCGGTTATTTTTGGCTTTCCACATCGGTTTTCAACCTGATGTGGAAACGACCGATGTGGTTTATTGCCACTTTACACATCGGTTAAAAAATCGATGTGTAAAGTATATTTTAAACATCGGTTTTCTATTAACCGATGTGAAAAATTAATTTATCAATTGATAAGCAGTTGGAAATTTAACTTTCTACATCGGTTTTGCCTAAAACCGATGTGTAAATTTAACTTTCTACATCGGTTTTAAATAGAACCGATGTGTAAAGTGAAATTTACACATCGGTTCTACGGAAAACCGATGTAGAAAGTTAAATTTACACATCGGTTTTTTATGAACCGATGTGTAAAATCTCATTTTTTTTTTAATCTGTTATTTACATTTCAATCATTCATTTTCCCCTGTTTTGATGAATGCAGATCAATAAACAAACCAAAGAAGACTACTCGATCAAACAAGAAACAACAAGAGAACACCAAACCAGTTTTGACACAATTGCAACAAAGTTTTAACCATATCAAAAGCAAAACATACTTCATTCAATTTTCTTGGCACAAACAATCAGCTCTTACACATATGGTTAAAAATAACCGACATTTCATCAAATGACTAGTGAGCACAGAATCGAAAACAGAGGGCATCGGGCCTAATTAATTTCGAATGAATGAAAACAACACTTTATCAAGGCTACATCAAAACACGAGAGAAGCGAGAATTGAACCGGACACGAGCACTAATACATATCATCAGTCAAAGGTACACTATAGCTAGTACATGATAAGTTTTTAAACTAACTACATATATACAAACTATGGGTGGTACACTTCAAGAAAGAAAGTTGCCCAACGCCTCTTTATGATGTTGATGTCAGAATCAGATAATGGAGTTGGATTGTTGAATATCTGCAAGTTTAATTGGACAAAAGATTATATCTTTTAAGTAATAAACTAACATAAAACATATAACGAATCTATACTATTACTTCTAATTGTGTCAATTAACATTTACCTCACTCCATCTTTCAGTGATCCCGGAGGAGATAATTTCCAACATCCACTGCACCACATAGTAGCCACATTCCCATGACCCACGTTGTATACGTGACTACGTACAAATGAAACCCAATCAGAATATGAGGAATTAAATAAAATAGAAATCAATTATTGTACCCACTGCATTTGATGCATTTGAACTAACAAATATCTTACGCTGGGAATAATCCATCTGATAGCCCGAGTACGCCTTTCACCATGCAACATGTGGGATGCATTAATAGACCTATCATGACAAAAACATTAATTAAAGTATATCTAATAGATTTCAGATAATTAAAACAACTGCATTACTGATTATAATGTATTTTAATGCTTACGTTTCGATGATCGTCTTGATTGATTCACGGCTTATTTCCCAATGAGCGTAAGAAGACCACGACGTTCATTCTTGGGTACAAGAGCAACAGATTGCCAATGCCTACTGTATTTGCGGAGAGGTTAGTGACTAAGTCATATATAGTTATACTTAAATAACCGGTACTTACTTATTGAGATAAGGCGCAAGATAGAATTGATGATCGTCTCGGGCAAGTATATCACGTATGGTAGTGATCGGGTCTTCCGATGCTACGAGAACATCACCCTGAATGAACATGGGGTCAATGAACCCATAAAGGGGCGAGGTTACCCCGATCGACTAACATACGATGCGGATACCTAATATATTGGAAAAACATGTTAATTATCATAGTATTTAAAAATTAATTACATACTTAACTTATAAATAAAATGTACTTACGTGCACCAAAACGATATGTGTGCAGAACTGGCCATTTCTTTATTGAGTGCCATCTCCATAAGTTCCTTCTTTGGTATATACAGTTCACAGGGTGGCATCATGTTCCAACGTTACCAAGGCTGCATCATCCTCCATGGTGACAACCTCGTATAGCCGTAACTTTAAAAACATCACCATGGCCAGGTGCCCCTTTGTCGATCCCCTAAACAACATAGATATATATTAGTAATCACGGATAATTAAGTTATTTAATTCGTTATTAACTAAATGGTCAAATGAATACCTTGGCGAGGAGCGGACATCTCTCGGTCTTCCTAGATCCGACCTTTTAGGCACAATATCATTTCCAACATCCTATAACGAATAAAAATAAAGCATTATCTTTAAACAATAATAAATATATTTCAACTATGAATATAGAAAAACACAACTAACCGAATACCTCGGATGCAACAAGAAAGTTGACCAGTCTTCTTGGCCGGAGGATGAAGTTCACAGGGGCACGACCCATTGTTTGAACCTCCTCGGTGGGCACGGGGACTCGAGCATCAGCATCTCGAATAATCTCAACAGACACCCTCGGCTGATCATCCGGTAATAACCGATGGTGTATGATATTACCTAACTTATTATATGCCCTACCCAATGCCACTAGCGGCGATGATGATGATCATCAACATACGACTCACATCTATCGAGTCGTCATCATCATCATCATCATCATCGGCCAGCAAAGAAGAAGATCACCATCATCATCATTTTCGGGATGATGAGGAGGATCACATGAGCCCTTAGTGCTCACATGGACAGAGGGATGGACAGAGGGTTGGACACCCTGTCATCTCTTTGGGACATAGAAGTCAATAATGCCATCTGCTTGGGCAAACGCTCGGCCATCTCCTGTCAAGCTCACCTGCAATCTCCTGTTTTAGTCGTGCTCTATCTCGCAACCGAATCCCCTGTGGCATTGGTGTGAAGATGAACCATGGTATTGGCGAATGCCGACTCCCCATCCCACACCAATGACACGGCCGGGTGAGTGCAGTTTACCGATGGCGGTAGATAAGATATCATTGCGTCCTCTAGGAACAAAGGTTCCTTGGGTTAGCTGATCATCCAAGGCATCCTATCACATAAAAATATCAGGTCACATTACAATTCGGTAACAATCTAAAAATGACAATTACAACAAACTATACTTACAATCCTCTCAGCTACTTGGCGGGCCTCCTCGGATGTATATTGTCCCGTTTTTCTTTGTCGGCCCCTCTTCCATGAACGATGGCGTGGGGGTGGAGGTGGATCAACAACCCTCGGAAGAGTTTCAGCATTAGGATCCGCTTTGAGATGCCTTTGCTACCCGACGTGCTTTCTTTTCCTCTTCAACCATTTTCTTAACAAGCTTTTTATATCCCCCACGAGACATGACATGGGGGTAGACATTCTTGCTTTGGTTTTCCTGCCCCTTTTTCCTCTTCTCCTGTTATAAATAAAAGACAATTAAATTACATAAGTAAATGAAATTAATGCAATTACATAAATTTAGAGACAAATCAAATAAGTTAACCTGAAAGCTGGGATCACTTCGGCTCTGAACAAAGCGATCCCACGTCGCCTTGTCAAGAAACGGATACACCTCAAGTGGGTTCTTTTTACTTTTTGGATTGAATATATAGTATCTGCCCAGGTCGACCTTAAAAGCCCTCCAACGCTCTCCAGCATACTTCAGCAAACGCTTCTTCATAGCGTATGTATCCGGTATGTCAAATGTCAACTATATTAAGACCAAAAGAATTAACGAATTACTGTATGATATTATTAAGATAAAAATAAAGTAGATACAGACAAACACAGGACGTAGAAGTATAGATACCAGAATACTCTCACATATCTGCTCCTTCACGTCCGCCGGTACATCTCTCCACCTATCAATGAGTATACTGGGCCTGTTCCTAGCAAGGGTCGCCACAAAACTGGTAAACTGATCTTCCATTGGCCCAATAGGTTTGAGGTTATCATCAAAATCTACTCTTATCCTTTGATTTGACCCACGGTTGGCAGTCAAATTCCTCATCCGTGTGGCACGTCTACCCTTTCTCTACGGTAGACGGGGTCTCGACCCATTGCATGAAGGAGGGATATCCTCATGATCAGCCATGTATACCTGTTTAAACACAAAACAACAAAAAACTTGTTAGTATGTCAGGATAAATATCAAACATAACTTATAAATATCGATCAACGTACATAAACATAACTTATAAATATCAACGTAAACATATAATATGCCAATGAAAGCTTTACTAAGGCTTTACTAATTTTTGTGGGCATATGCTCGAATCAAATAAATTTTCAAGAAAATACATTAAAACTCCAATGAAAGCTTTTCAGCCAAAACGTACCTTCTGAGAGACAAGCCTAGTTGTTATTGTGCAAAGACAGCAGAGAAGTGAACAAAGCAGAGGCAGTAGCACTATGCAACGGAGTCAAGGACACTCCTCAAATCAAATCCGCAATCCAGGAAAATAACACCTGTCAATTTCTTGTTCTGCAAATAGAGTAAGAAAGTTGGTCAGCGGCAATGAGCATAATGACTATCTAACAACAAATAAACAATTTGATAGTTCTTTCATCTATTCTGTGTCTACCAAATAAACAAAAACAACAATTAAATAGCAGCAGCAACCTGATACACAATTTGATAGTCATATTTCCCTTCCTTCTCTGGCAGCAAATCACATGGCTTAGGAATGACAATACTTCATTTGTTTGTGACTCTATCAACATCAGTGCAATTCCATTGAAGCTTAGAATATACTCTCTCAGCTTATCAAGTACAAACTACAATGGCATAAAATTAGTCGACTAAAAGTGCCGCAAACCTATAATTAAAAAAAGGTTACACCTCTCCAAGTTTGGTTCTGCAACAGAGGGAACAAAACATAGCTGCTCTCAAAAAGAATTTTTTTTCAACCATCCAGTTTAAGAAAATTATTGTAATAGCTTAGGCTTCAGCTTTCTCAACTAACATCTTTTTCCTTTCTAAGTTCGGTACCCAATGGATAGTCATTGTTTAGAACAAGTTAATTTTTCCCCCCAAATAACAACATGCAGTGGCCAACATTTTATAATCAACAACAGCCAAGAGAAAAGAGTGTAGAAACAGGAAACCCTTCCAACCTCCTTCACCCCCTAAAACCAGGCGCAAACCGGTGGAAAACAAGAAAAAATTTGAACGAAACCGAAGATTGAATATGGAAAACCCTAAACCCAAATCAGTTAATCACAACAGCAAAATCCATTACCCATACACATCAGTGAATGAACCACAACAACAAACTGAACAAAGTGAATACTAGAGAATGAAGCAAGGTGAAGGGAAAGTGAAGCAAAGTAAAATGGAGGAAGCACTCACCAGAGAATGAAGCAATGGCGGCAAGCGGACAGAGCGAGGTGAGGTGAGGGCGAGCATCCAAACGCAAAGGTAAAGCACAGGGGAGAGAGCGCGCGTTAGCACAGGGTGTTTTCTGTTTTAGGGTTCAGCTAGCAAAACTCGAAAATGAAGAATGCAGGGGATAAGCATGGAACAGAATAAAAATTGGCAATATTACACATCGGCTATCCTAAAAACCGATGTGGTTAACATTATACACATCGGTTATTACAAAACCGATGTGTAAACCTTACACTTTTATTTTTTTTTAAAATTTTATACATCGGTTAATTAAAACCGATGTGTAATAGTAAAATTTTAATTTCTTTTTTTTTTATTTATAATTTATACATCGGTTATCTAGAAACCGATGTTGTTAATCACAATTTTACACATCGGTTCATTAAGAACCGATGTTGAATGTTAATAATTCTGACTATAAATTTTTTTTATTTTAATTTTAAACATCGGTTAGAAATAACCGATGTGGAAAAGTTTTACACATCGGTTATTCAGTAAACCGTTGTGTAATACTTTGGTTTTAATTTCAAAAATGCCACCGCCTCGTTTTACACATCGGTTTCTAATGAACCGATGTGTAAACTCCGATGTAGAATCCCTTTTCTGCACTAGTGTTGAATCGGTGAGTTCATAATTAATTAAGGTTATATATTTTGTCTCTTAAGTTTCATGTGTAATCTGCATGTACAATTGTTCTTTTCTGCCTTCAAAACTTCTGATCTTTGACTATTACCATTTTACCAGGTACTTAGATCTTTCAATGTTGACTTATTGGTCATACCAGCTGTCTCAGAAGTCAAAGAAACTTGGATTTCTGCTTTTGGGTTTGAGCCACTTGCCCCCATCACCAAGCAAATAATAAAAAATATGAACCTAGTTACATTCCTTGGCGTGGAATCCTTGCAAAAAAAATATACCAGAACAAAATTTTTCTTATGAAAATCCGATTCCTGCAAAAGGTGCATTTTGTAATACTAGACATGTCCTTTTAATTGAAGTATTTGTGTAGGTCTGGTGATCATACATACACAACACACCCTTTCTATACTTTTTTCTTTATCTGAAAATTAATCTAAACTTGTTTTTCTGAACAATGTAATTTGTTGCAGTTTCTAATCTTCAGAAGAACAAGGGAGTGCACATGGGGCGGGCAAATCTAGATCGGGCGGGCACATATGGGCCTGGCTAAAAACGTAATAGACATATCATATTGATCAAAGTGGATGGAGCCTAGTGTCTGTGTGGCCTAAACACTGCTTCTGTCGTGGCTCTTCACCGTGCATCCGCTGGTGGTGGCTTCATGCTGTAGAAACTTGTTTTGTAGCCCAGTGATGTGTTTTATGTTTTGAATCTTATTAGTAATTATGTGGCAGTGTTGTGGGTTGATCTGCCATGTGTTGTTGTGGAAACATTTTTTGGTGGTTAAGCCATCTAGACTTGTACTTAAGGAAGCTGTGCCCAGCTTATTATTTCATAAGATTTGACTTTGTAGCAAATATTTAAGTACGTAGCTCTTCGTTTAACATTTTGGAGATTCCAAATTTGCTTGAGACCTCAAAAGTAATTTTAATAAAATTTGGATCTTTTTCTTTTTAAAGTGTGTCCAGTAAAATTAATTTTGGGTGGGTATAGTTAAATTTAAGAAAAGTAATTTTTTTTATCTTATTCGTTGAGTGGAATTGATTCTAAGCGTTGGATCCGCAAAATTACTTATATTTATACTGTGAAAGTAATTTTACTTTGTCACCTAAACAAAATCAATTCTTCTAAGCTTATTTTTAAAATATCACTAACAAATATAAGTCAATACTTTTAACCACATTTATTTTAAATCAATTTTTTTTAGATCAATTCTTTCACAATCAATGTATGACATACTTTGCTTTGCAAATTAATTTGAAAGAAACTTCAGTGATACACGCTAAGAATTGTGATTAGAATTTTAGTTTTTACAATTGCAAATGTGATCATTGGCTATACTACAATTACAAATGGGACTATTGGCTATGCCGCGAGTTAATTTTTCTTGACTTACTTTGTGAACAATTCATGTCGTGGGTCAACTCGGTTAATCAGGATTATTTATATTTTCATTTTCTAAAATTTTGAACTATTTCTCTAAATGTAAATGTATACATCAAATAATTTTAATTAATAATATTTTCCCACAATTTTAATGAATACGAGTAAATTGACAATTTGGTATTTGAAATTATTCTTGCTTTGCAATTTAATTCCTAAAATTTATTTGTATGTGAGGATTATTTTGTAAATTTATAACATTTCTATAAACACTTTTGTTGAGTATTTTCAATCTAGTTAGGAAGATCTATCAAAAGTTTTGAGAAAGAGGTACTAACACTCTTTATATATAACATCTTTTAGCATGGTAACCTAGAGCCGCCTCTCTCTCTCAACCTTCCCTCTACTCCTCTTTTCCTTATTCCTCATCCACCGGAAGGGGATGGTTTTGGGCCATTTTTTGGCCTAGAATCACCCCTCTACATCGTTTTTTCTCTCATTTTATCTAAATAAGTGGTTTTTCCACATAGATCTGGTTTTTCTTTCGTGTACGTTTTTTCGTGTTTTCGTCGTCTGCGTTAGGCGGTGTTTTTTTGGTCGTCTTGTTGCGGTGTCGTTTGGTTTCCCGTCTTGTTGCGGTGTTTGTTTAGTTTAGATTGACAGATCAACTTCGATCCATTACATATTCAATCAAGACTTGGGGGTCAACATTACAAATCCAGAGGCATGGGTATTCCGAATACTTCGATTTTGTCACATTTGTAGGCATTTTGCCGTGTTATGCTATTAACCTGGGTGCTGTGAGTTTGTTCACAGATTCATCCTTTTCGATTTTTAGCGATGTGGAATTTGTGTTGTGTTCGATGTATTTTACCAATTTGAATGAATGAATATCTTTTTTAGTAAAAAAAAACAATCTTTATATATATATATATATATATATATATATATATATATATATATATATATATATATATATATATAATGTTCAATTGTTTTCGAAATTTGTAATCTTAATAACCTACATAAAGAGTGGGATAAGGTGATAAACAACCTTGACACTATGGAATAAGTATACATGTTTGAATCTACAGTCGGATGAAAATAGTCTTAAGAGTGGTTTAAATGAATAGAACCAACTAAAATATCTTGTGGTCTAACAAAAATTAAATTCTTAATATATCACATATATAACTTATTTAAGTTTACTTTATAAACAAGTGCGTGCTTTTATCAAATAAGAAAAATGTTATGAAAAATGGAAGGGAATTTCTGTAACATCCCAAACATCTTTATGGGTGGACGACTGTCCCCAAAAACCAACACGAGTCTTTTCAGCATGTTTTGTCCTCATTCACACGCTTCCTAGGAAAACTTCCCAAGATGCCACCCATCCTAGAATTACTCTAGGTCATGCACGCTTAATTGTGGAATTCTTAAGTCATGGGCTCCCGAAAAGAATATGCATCTTGTTTATATAGGTAGTACCAATCAATTCATATAAGTCATCATCTACTGTATAGTCACATACCTACACAATCTCAAGATCCCTTCATTCGGATGTATAATCGGTTCATTCATGTGTCCCTTCGCCTAAAAGTCTGCCAGGAGTCGCTCCTTGTCCGTGCCTTCTAGCACTGGCGACCACTCCCCACCTTCGTCAGCCCCGGGTGTCACAATCTTGGCGATTAAATAAATTCATTTCAAGTGGAAGTAACTTGCCCTCACAAAGAGGAGGACCTGGGGTACCTGGGCTCGAATCCTTGTGGAGTCACCCTCATTGAGAGGCTGAGAACTAAGGGGTAAAACCCTGCTCAATCGGCAGAACCAGATGTTAGTCCCGTAGTGAGCACAAAGGACCTAAGTCATGGGATACTCTAGTGGACCCACTCTATCCAAAGACCTAATTAGAGTGGGTTCCAAACAAAATAAATAAATAAATTCATTTTAGGCCATCATATAAGTATTTAATGTATTTTAATTATTTAATATCTTTTTGACTAGGTTAATTATTTAATATTCAAATTAGTCATAAGATTTATTTAATATTCAATTATGTATAGCATTTTTTAAATCCAATTTAAAAATAACATTTATCAACACTGTCATTAATGATTGAAAATTAAATACTAATATATATATATATATATATATATATATATATATATATATATATATATATTGACCATCATATCATTCAATGCTTTCTTAAATACTAATATTTATATTATATATTTACCATTATAATATATATGGATTCCAAAATGCCATTGCCTTGGCCTAAAATTAAAATTAAAAAAAGGTTAATAGAGAGAGAGGGTGACCGTCGGAGAGGAACGGAAAAATTAAGGAGAATTGAAGGTTAATTGATAAGTGACGATCATGCAAGAAATCCCACCCCAATGTCTCTTTATCTAAGTAACGTCCCTACCCAACAACACAAGTAAAACCACCTTTGCTCTTTGAAACTGATCGAAACCACAAAACCATCAAACAAAAAACCAATGTCTCACACCTCTTCTCTTAAATTTTTTTTAATAAAAGGCTAGGGAGTGCAAAGGCATCACAATAGGGAAAGTGATCCCAACTGGGTTGGCACCAAAAACCTACCCATCATCTGCAGCACACCCAAAATTTATTAAATAAAGGGGAAAAAAATTAAATACAAAGCATGGGGGGACTAGGCCAAGACCCATGGAAGAATCAGAAGGAATTAATAAATCTGAAATTAGGAAGCCCTAATTTGTTCCTAAGAAGCTCCTCGGTAATAAAAATAGGAGGCAAGTCCCACCAAAAATAACCCTGGTTCTTCACTCCAAAATCTGCTAGCTTGTCTGCACAGGAGTTTCCTTCTCTAAAGACATGAGAGACCCTAAATTGCATTTTGGAAATCATCTCCAAACAGTTTTTCCATCTAGTTCTTAGATGCCAAGGTACAATACTAGGAGAAGAGAAGGCTTGCACGACTAACTGAGAGTCACATTCTAGCCATAATCTGATCCATCCCCTCTCAAAAGCAGCTTCAATAGCAATCATTGCAGCCATCAACTCGGCATGAAGAGCAAAGGAGAGGCCAAGGGACTTAGAGAAACATCCCAGGAAAGCACCACTATAATCTCTAAAAATCCCAGCACTGGCAGCATGGCCTGGCACACCTCTAGCGGCTCCATCTGTGTTGCATTTGGTCCAGAGATAGGGAGGAGGGAACCAATCTACCTGCTTGATAGAGGGAGCCTTATTCAGATGAGCATCAATACCAAAGGCTTTTAGGATCATGAGCTCTTCCAGGGAAGATGACACAGAGCCCTTAGAGTGCACACCCGACAGCCTGACTGAGCTGCTGATGAGGCTAATGTCTCTTAGCATTGGAACTCTGACATTATTAAACCTGGATTGATTCCTGCAGTGCCAGATGAAGTAAATCACAAAAACCAAAGCCGCTGTGACAATATCCTTTACCTGACCCCCTTTGAAGTTCTGTACTATATTGAAAACCGAAGAAGTGGAAGATAGATCAATAGACAGATTCAAGGTAGAAGCTAGCCAGGACCAAATTGATTCTGCAAATTTACACCTGAAGAAGAGGTGATCAGAAGATTCAAAAGCAGACCCACAGAGATCACACATAGAGACAATAATGAAGCCTTTTGCTTTTAGGCAGTCATCCACAGGGAGCTTGTTGTGACTGAGCCTCCAAGTAACCAAAGCTTTCGAGGGAGGGATGAAGGAGTTCCAAATGTCTTTGATCCACTGGCTAGCAGCAGGAGGAAGAGAGACATGCTTGTAGGTCAGTTTGAAGGACAGGATGCCATCTTCGGAGGTCGACCAAACTAAAGTATCCACCGGGTTTTCAAATGCAGGGAGGATAATCCTTCTAATGTCAGCAGCTAACCCAGGAGCTGCTACACAGAAGTTAGCAGGGATGTTCCAGCCATTAGAGTCCATGAAATCCGAGACAGAAGCCTTTAGAAGATGATGCATAGACTCGGGTAATTCCAACAAGTCAACTACACTTTTGTCCATCCATTTATCCAACCAGAAGTTTATCTTTTGACCATTTCCAATTACCCAAGTAGCATTGGAGATCACTTGTTGATAGTAAGTTTTGAAGCCTGACCATAAAGAGGACTTAACATAGGAGACAGGATGCTTATTTTTAATAAATCTTGCCTTTAAGAAGCAGGCCCAGTTATCAGAAGAGGACATTACCTCCCAGCACAGCTTTAAGGTGGCTGCAGCATTTAATTGCCTCATTGACCTTAGGTCCAGACCACCATCTTTCAGAGCCAAACAAACCATCTTCCAGGGCACTGTCACCAATTTCCTTTTGTAGATGTCACCAGACCAAACAAAGTTCCTTATGTAGGAGTCTAGCAGTTTGAGCAAACCAACTGGCCATTGATAGACATGAAAACTGTGTAAAACCATACCATTAACTATTGAGTTGACTAATTGGACTCTCCCCATGATTGACAAAAGTCCTCCCTTCCAAGAGCACAGCTTTTCCTTAATCCTATCTACAATTGGCTGGAGAAGGCTAGCTTTAGGCTTTCCCTTGAATATTGGGACTCCAAGGTAGCAGAAAGGCAGACAACCATTAGAGAAGCCAAGAATCTGTTTGAGAACCTGTATCCTTCTAGCAGAGACTGAGCCCACAAAGAACTTACATTTATCATGACTTAGTAGCTGACCAGAAACCTCTCCATAGAGTCTAAAAATCTTCATCAGGGCCGTGAGACTCCTTTTGGTTCCCCTCGAAAAGACCATGATATCATCTGCATATAAACAGTGGGAGGGAGTCTGGAATCCTCTATGGCCTGCCATAGGCTGCATTGCATTGGAGTCAATCAGGAAGGAGATTGCCCTGCTCAAAACATCCTCTGCCAGGCAAAATAAAAGAGGGGAGAGCGGATCCCCTTGTCTCACACCCCTGCTACAAGAGATATAGCCAGCAGGGTGGCCATTTACCAGAAAAGACAATTTGGCAGATTGCAGAATGGTACTGATCCAGCTACAGAACAAAGGGCTGAAACCAAAAGCTACAAGGACTTTCTGCAAAAAATTCCAATCAAGGGTGTCAAAGGCCTTTTTTATATCAAACTTCAGGGCCACATTCCCTCCAAAAGACTTGCTGTCTAGCATGTTAATAGCCACTGAGGTTGTAAGAACGCATTCTGAGATTTTTCTTCCATGAATGAATCCTCTTTGCTGCTTAGAAATTATCCTGGGGGCAATCTTAGCAAGCCTATCAGCAAGCACCTTGGTGATGACTTTGAATTCGAAGTTAGCCACAGCTATAGGCCTATATTCTTCAATCTTTTCTGCTCCAGGAAATTTAGGGATTAACACCACTATATTAGAGTTTAAGCCAGGGAGAATCCAGTTGTTTTTGAAAAACCAAAACCTCGAGTTAAACATATCTTCTCCCACTATTTCCCAGAATGTTTGGAAGAAGCACCCTCCAAAGCCATCCGGACCAGGGGATCCATCACCATTCAAGGAGAACACAACAGCCTTGATTTCCTCTTTAGCAGGAAGAGCAGTCAGCAGGCAGTTATCTTCCACTGTCACTAAGTTAGGAATTACCTGCTGCACTAGATCATTATCAGTGCAGTGATTCTCTGAGCCATACAGGTCTGAAAAGTATTGGACCACATGCTGTTCTATATCAGATTGAGAGTCCAAGATAACTTCACCTAGCTTGAGAGTCAACATATGCTGGGTTGATTGCCTAACCTTAGCCATTTTATGGAAGAAGGATGTATTTCTGTACGTCTCCATCAGAAAACCAGTGCAAGCTAGTCTTCTGCTTCCAGAAGGATTCCTCAACATCTAAGGCTTTTTGCAAAGAGAACTGGGCCAAAGTCTCTCTAGTCTTTAAGTCATCCGAATAACCAGCATTTGAGATCTCCTGCTGGATGGCTTCTAATTCACATATCGCAGAGTCCACCCTAAGCTTAACATCTCCAAAAACCTGTTTGTTCCAAACTTTGAGATCAGCTTTTAACCACTTCAGCTTCTGCATAAGGACAAACATAGGGCAGCCACTGACTGGCCTAGACCAAGCCTGCCTTACAACTCTAACACAATCATTATGCTCACTCCACATTTTAAAGTACTTGAACATTGAAGGCTTTAAAGCTATCCCTTTCTGCAAGGACAGAAGGATAGGGAAGTGGTCTGACTTATGTCTAGGGATAGTACAACAGCCAATCTTATCCCAGAAGGAAATTGCCACTTCATTCACAATTGCCCTGTCCAGTCTCAGCTCTGTATGATGTCTGCCAATTCGCCCATTAGACCAGGTAAATTGGGCTCCCTTTGTATCAATGTGGATTAAGTGGTTTACATCAGTCCAAGAACCAAATTCCTCACATGATTGTCTTAGAGGAGGGTTTCCACCACGTTTTTCATGAGCACCAACCACGGCATTAAAGTCACCAATATAAGTCCAAGGACCCTTATAGGATATGGATAAAGCTGTAAGGTCCTGCCAAAGGGTTCTTCTAGCCTGAAAAGAGGTTGCAGCATAGATACCTGCAAAGTAAGTAACCTGATTGCCCTGACATAAAGAGAAAGAACATTGTTGAGAGGATGCAGAAATTGTATTAGGGGACAGTTCCTTCTTGCAAAGACACCAAATGTTAGGAGGTCTATGGTCCCTATCATTAAACATAAAAGCCTTCAAGCCAAGCCCATTCCAGAAAGACATTTGGATTGAATCAAAGCTGACCCAAGGCTCAGAGATCAAAACCAAGTCAGGTTTGTGTAGAATACACATTTTTTTCAAGACCATCCTAGTTTCATTATTGCCTAGGCCTCTAGCATTCCAATAGAGAACTTTCATCGAATGTTGTTTTTAGAACCACCCTTTGCTCGGGTATTATGAGACTTATTTTGGATGTTCATCTGCTTTCTCAATTTCTTCTTCTGCGATTTAGATCTCACAGGAGTGAATTCTGAATCTTCCTGTTCATTTGTAGTGGAGCCTTCCAATTCCTCTTCCTGGTCAGCCCAGAATTTAGAGACCACTTTCATATCTTGATGGACTATTTCAGGAAAATGCCTGTCCTCCAACACTGGGGAAATCTCATAGGAACAAAGATAAGAATCACTCTGAGTTCCAGGAGTAGGAGAGACATGAGTAGCCAAGGTGTTAGGATCAGTGGAAGAGGTATTCTCAGGTAAAGAGTATGAAACATACTCATTAGCCAGCCTGCGATGGATAGGCTCAATACCCTGATTGGCTTCATCAAAGATTGTTTCTACAGACTCATTATCATCCTCATGCTGAAGATTACCAACCTGATTTACATTTTCTAGGTCGTCCACCTGAATCTGCTGGATCACATAGGGGACATGATCAGGCAATTTAGTACCACTTGTGCACACACCAGTATTTCCTCCTTTGGACACAGGTTCCTAGGAAGCTGCTTTTCCTTTGTCAACAGGCATAGTTGTAGCCATATCAGCAAAGGTGCTCCTCCTAGCCTCAGAGTTGTCTCCATTCTCATTATAAGTTTCCTGATTCGGTTGCCTTTCCTTGGTCTTTTCAACAAATTTAGTAATTCCCTTTTTGGCTTGCTTTCCTCTTTGGACCAAAATTTTGGTACCCTTAATTTCCTCCTGGTTAACTGGAATCTTCCTGCAGTTTGACAAAGAATGCCCAATAATCTTGCAGGAGGAACAGAAGGAAGGAAGGTATTCATATTCCACCCGTACATAAAATACATGATCCTTCCTTTCAACCCTTAGTGTGTCTCTTAGTTGGCCGAGCAGATCAATATCCACCAGTATTCTTGCAAAGTGGCCCAAGGTTCTATTTTTTGTAGAGTCATCCAGAGATAATGGAGAGCCAATTCCCCTTGCTATTGAGAAAAGGATTTTTGGCCTCCAATATTCAAGTGGGAGATCAAAGATTCGAATCCAACATTGCACCTTAGATTGCTTGACCAAAGACGGGTTAAAATCCGGAGTCCAGTCAAACAACCTCAACACACCTGGATCGAGATTCCAAGAGCCTGCAGCCAGTACCCTTCTCATATCCTCCATACAAGAGAAAGAAAACTCAAAAAAACCTCTCCCAATAGGTATTAGTTTCCATTGGGATATCGGCTGCCACAGTTTAGATAGCTTGGCTTTCAAGTCATCCACTTTGATCGGGGTATCACCCTTTGAAAGAAGGATTCTCCCATGCAGGCTAATTCTAGATGATTCTAGCCCAGCAAGATATTCATCCTCAGGTATCTGAATCACCATCGTGTCATCCATTACTCTAGGAACCGAAAGCTGGCTCACGGGGATGTTACAGGCATTGTTCAGTGCCTGCACAAACGATTTTTTTGGTGGAACCTGATCCACAGCAAGGGAGGGCGAGACAGGGAAAGGAGAAGGAGAAGGGACAGCGGATGGACAAGGAGCAATAATGTGGGAGGGGGCGAGAAATTCTGGGAATAGGCATTTCCATGGGGCTGCCATGATGCAACTGCATGCAAAACCCTAAAAGTTCAGGCAGAACAGAACCCTAGCAGAGCACATAATTCTATTCATGCACATAAATTCTTTAATTCTTTCAATTTAATACTCTCTCTTCTCTTAAAACCTAAACTCACACAATACACATTCCTCAAATTCCAATCCAGCACTCCGTCCTAAGATTTCATGTCTGCGATTCCTCTTTGCCTTGGTAAGCTACGAGCCTTTACCATATATTCTCTGATTTGATGATGCATTCCTCTTTGCCTTGGTAAGTTACGATCCTTTACCATATATTCTCTGATTTGATGATGCTGATGATTTTGATCTGGTCCTTTTTATGTTTTGCTCTTAAAGTCTGATTCTTAGAGCCTCACTTTGATGCAGGTCTCGTGAGAATTCAGTGGCATTGAGTTCATTCTGTAAGCTTGTTTTTGCTTAGAATATACGAGGGGGTGTGTTCTGTGTGTTTTAGGCGGTTTGCGAGGGGGAGAAAACTTCAGAAGGAAGGAGATGGCATAAATAGAGTGGTTATTGATACGTGTAGTGATAAGTCTTTGGTGTCTCAGAGAAAGACACTAAACTCAACAATTGTGAGTAAGAGTCATGGTGGCAATGTTAACTTAGCTGTTCAGAATGAGAATAGTGGCGGAAGGAAACGTAAATTAGCCGATGTGTTTGAGAATATTGAAAATGAAAATGAAGAAGCTATTGATTAATTTGTTAGTGTTAAGGTGAACAAGGATGCAAATAATGACGAGGGGGAGGTGAAATGGAAGCGCGGGAGGCCTCACATAATAGATTTGAACGCTCAAGATAATGCACTCCCTAAGGTCCATGGTGCAAAATCGGATGCAAGTGATGATATGAACTCCACGAGGCCCTTGATAATGTTGAAAGAGATAGATGAATCATTTTTTAACTTGCAAGGTCTAAGTATCCATGATGACTTAGATCCTGAGCTTAGAAAAAAGAGAACAATATCGGACAAGTAGTTGAGTCCCAACACAACTTTTTGTATTGTATAATGTTTGTTAGTCGATGCATAATATGTACTCAACAACGTAAAATTTACTAAAATATCATATATAATATTTGTTTTGCATGAGAGGGATCTTGCACATTAAAGGAGGCCAACGCGGCAATTAGAACAGTTCCAAGTTTTGGGAGGTAATAATATGTGACAAGACAAGTACGACATTGATCCCACCGGAAAGTACAGCAGTAGCAGCCAAGGCGATTCCGATATCCGACTAGACAGGATCAATGTTTGTCATAATGAGGCTTCTGGTGCCAAGTACGTTCCCAAGGCTGTGCTTATGGATCATGAACCTCGCACCATGGACAACATCAAATCAGGCCCTTACAGCAAGATCTTTTGCCCCGATAGCTTCATCTTTAGCCAATCGGTGTCGGAAATAATTGGGCCAAAATTCATTGTACAAAAAGTGCCGAGTTGATAGACTTTCTTCTTGATGACTATATTTTGGAATGGATAATGCTAAATAGTTCCCTTAGGGTATTGTTTAAGGTATCAAAAGGGGAAAAATTGAATGGGAAATTGTGTATTTAACATTTTGAAAAGTGTTACACTTAGTTTTTCAATACAAAATTTCCTTTTGTGGGTTCCTTAACCAATGCTCTTAGGATACTCGTTAGCAAGACCCTTATAATAATAGCATGACTTGGGTTCAAAATTATTTGATATGGTTCCCTTTGTAATCCCACGACACTATAAATCATAGTTGAGGTTGTGGTTTGTTTCGCTTTGAAATGAGGAAAACCTCCTCTTAACCTAAACATTTGTTTAAAACAAAAAGAATCCTGACAAAACCTGACTGGGATTTTAGGATATATAGCATACAAATAGTGGCAATGGCAACATTCACCAACGGGGTTTAGCTCGATACGTACACTTCATGATTCATGTCTTAGTATAGAACAAAAACTAGTATTGTGCTCCTCTAAATCCAGCTGAGTATAAAAATAAAAATCAAAACATGTGCTGCATTAATATAATAAATCCATATGAACCTTACAGCACCCAACACAAAAACGAAAAGGACGAAACTTAGGTATCAGGCGAAGCTAGATAACATCAAAAACCACCACCCACCCTGGATATTAGTTGTGTTACACATAAATGGATAAACAAGCCAAAGGATTTGAACACCAATCAAAAAATGAGTATCCAAATCCTTTATGCCTTGATTTTAACCACTGCCATGATGATAACTTGGCAGATTCCATGATTGCTCATGTTGTCCTTATCACAGATTTGAAGATGAGTTGATTTCTAGCAATCCAAATACTCCAAATTACAATAAACCAAATAACTTGCCAGGCATCCTTTTTTTCTTCCTCTATTAAATATCTGACCCTAAAACCAAAACTGTGTAAAAGGATGTTGACAACTATTATGTAAAATGTTGACTCTCCGGCAAGTGTACCGGGTCGTCGCAAGTAATAAAACACGGTAAGAGTCTACCGAGGTCGAACACAAGGATTGGGTTACCAATTCGACTAATTTCACGAGAAATCCGATAAGTTGGTTAAGTAGAGAAAGTGGTTGGAAAGAAACTAGGATCACAATTCAAATTAACAAATTGAATCAATCAAAGATATGGTGATGAAATCTGGAATTAAAAACATCTAAGGTCTCGAATCCACCTACCCAATCATGCAAAGTACCCAAGTGATATTGCTCTCCTCCCTAGGTTCAATTTTAATGTCAACGGGACCCCTAAATTCTCCTATATCCACTGTCGTGCTCAATAGGACGTATTCGATGATTTGAGTTAATTACTTCCTAGGTCTCTTAACCCTAATCTCGAATTCTATTAATTCTTGTTCCCTAAGAGTTGCATCGATCTCCTATTCACTCTCGTGCAACACTCGATCGATGTTCCCAATTCAAGTTCTGAAACGCGAATCGCCTCTCAGCCTCATACACGTTTAACAAGTTGATCACGCAAGCATATAACCAACACAATGAAATCAGAATTGAAAAACAATAATTGAATTAAGAGAGAGAGAATTACATCACATGAGTACTATGCCGCCATAGGTGGCTTCATCGATCCCTTAGACAAGAGGATTAGTTCCTCATGTCCGTAACAACGACGCACGTACAATCGGAAATCATCCTAAGACTAAGCATCAAGAGAAGAGAAGAGGAGACGCAGCCCCAGAATAAGGATTACAAAAGATCTCCAATCAGTTCTGATCCAAAAAGTTCCCTTTTTCTGTTCTGATCTGCTCTATTTATAAGGAGGCCACGCGTCACGGCCGTGATAGCCATCACGGCCAGGCCGTGACGGCTTCTGTTTCTGGCGCACTTCTGGAATTCGAACTTTCGCGACGCGAATGATGTCTCGCGACGCGAGTATTCTTGTCACGGCCCGTGATGTGAATCACGGCCAAGCCGTGATGTTCTCTGCCTTGTGTGGATTTTAGGTCACCGCCGTGATATACATCACGGCTAGGCCGTGATGGTCTCTGACTTTGGTACTTTTCTGGAGTTCACACACTCGCGACGCGAACCTTCCTTTCACGCCCCGTGATGTGAATCACGGCTAGGCCGTGATGGTCTCTGTCTTCCCGGGTCTTCAAACTCTCGCGGGGCGAGCTTCCTCTCGCGGGGCGAGAATCTCCAGAATGGCAATCTCCACTATTTCTTGACTTTCCTTAATTCTTAGGGCTTCACTTATGGACCTGAAAACAACACAAGCAACCACAAGCGTAATTCTATCCAAAAGAAGCTAAAAACTACACAAAAGACGCAAAACGAGTCAAAGTCCAACTTAGGAACAGAACAAGGCAAATTTGGGCGAAAACGAGAGTGAACTCGACTAATTGGCACATAAACCCTAGTTTATCTAGTCATAAAACTAGATAAGCCAGAGGCTTATCAAAACACCCCAAACTTAAACCTTGCTTGTCCCCAAGCAAGCTTAAAACTCAAAAACGACTCAAGACTTGGCAAGCCTAAAGATCTAATCAATTTCGCACAAATTTCATGCGACTTTACAAAACAATTTTTCTTCTTTGATTCCCCCCATTTTTCATCAATGTAATCCCCACATTCATTTGAGAAGTTATCATTCATGCCATCATTACTCTAAGTTGAGGCTCAAAGATACACACAAAGGAAGATCACCTATTTCAAACAATTGCCTTCCTCACAAGGGCATTTAGTAATTCACTCATTCGCTCAAGTTTGTCTAGGCTATCAACTCTTCACTCAATTTCACTTATCAAGAGCACTTCCCATGAATTTGATTTTCATCTCAAAAATGGTCCCCACGTAAACATGTATGCAACATCAGAAGGTCTTTTAAAGGTTGTAATGGGGCCTGGCTGAGGGTAGGATAGTCAAGGATACTAGGTTTAAGTCCCTAGGAACTAAGAGAGCATGAGCATTAAACACATTTTCCACTCAAATTCCTTTTTTCATTTTTCTTTTCTTTTTGTCTCGGGTGACTACAACTTTTTTCCTTGCTCATCTTTTGATTTGCCCCTTTTCTTTTGGCAAAATTTTTCTTCTCTCTTTTTTTTTTTCAACCTTTATTTTTCTTTTTCTCACCCCAAAATGTCATACCTCCTTGTAGCCACCCCAAACTTAGTTTCTCACAACCTTTCTCTTGCTCATTTCCATGCTCTCCTGATCCCAAGATTGGGTTAACATGGTTTTTCGGATTTTGGCTCGTAATGTAGGGTCATCAAGAAACAATAGGTCAATTGGGCTCAATTTGGCTAACTAGGGAACATGCATTAGGGATGGTTCATTTCAGGCCAAGTAGTTATTCAAAGAACATTGCCTAAATCATTTGATGCAACACATAAACATGCAAACCATATAGAGATTCAAGCAAATTCGGGAAAGTGCAACTTAACAGTGATTCACACATTCAAAAACAGAGTTGGAGGCTCAAATTCCTCACCTGGACATTTTGCAAATTGTTTGACCGAGATACGATTCCTAGTGTGTGCACCCCCTCACCCCAAACTTATCATAAATCAAGCAATCATAATAAATCTCAAAGTTCAATTTTCAATTTTAAGTGGGGATCAACTTTTCTATTACTTGAACCTAGGGGAAATCATCAATGGTCAATATAATTCAAGCAATCCATCTATGCTCAATATAATTAAAATCCAACAAGCTTGCCGACACGACATTTCATACAAAAACTCTTGATCTTCTCAAATTATTCAAGAGTGACAAAACAAACACAAAAACAAAAACAAAAACAAGAGTGAGGAAAAGAGAGAGTACCTAGCTTGGGTTGCCTCCCAAGTAGCGCTTGTTTAACGTCCCGAGCCTGACTCAAGTCGCCCCTAAGGGTTAATCCGGAGGAAGATCCTGCTTGCCATGCCATTCCTTGGCCCATTCTTTGTAGGTTTGTGCCCTTTTATATACTTGCAAGCTGTTCCCGGACAGCTCATTTAAGTCCAGCATCCTTCTATAATCCGCACGAACTCTCCACTCCGCGATGGTCTTTTTTGGGATCAACTTGTTGTCTTTATTGACCACCACGGTTGTACTACCTTTCACCCTTGGTGCTTTACCCTTCTTTTTCATTCCTTTGCTGCTGAGTTCTTTCCTTGCACATTCTTCCCTTGGGAGACTCGGTATGGGTTCCATGTCTCGTAGCCACTCAAGGTAGACCTCATCCCCCGAAGGACCTTTTTCCTCACTGTCTTCCTCATGAGATTCTATCGATACTGTTGCAAGTGAAGGATCATGGTCTTCTCGAGTTGCCTTTACCTTTTCAGTTGTGTCCACCACATCCACTCGATACACAGCTGACTTCTCTTCTGGGTGCTTAATCGCTTCAAAGACATTGAAGACCACCTCATCATCATTCACCCTTAAAGTGAGCTTCCCTTTCCGCACATCTATCAAGGCACCCCCGGTGGCCAAGAAGGGCCTACCCAATATGAGAGGGATCTCAGCGTCTTCATCCATATCGAGCACCACAAAGTCCACTGGAAATATGAACTTGTCAACTTTCACGAGCAAGTCATCAACTACTCCATAGGGATATTTGATAGAACGATCGGCCAGTTGGAGTGACATTCGCGTATCCTTTACTTCTTTGATCCCTAGCCTCTTCATCATCGAGAGGGGCATCAAGTTGATGCTTGCCCCAAGATCACATAATGCCTTTCCGAAGGTCATTCCCCCAATGGTGCATGGTATCGAGAAGGAACCGGGATCCTTCAACTTCGGAGGCAGTTTCCGTTGAAGAATGGCACTACACTCCTCGGTCAAAGCAACCGTTTCTTCATCCACAATCCTCCGCTTCTTAGTGAGAAGTTCCTTCATAAACCGAGCATATGATGGCATTTGTTCCAAGGCTTCCGCAAATGGAATGTTAATCTGAAGTTTTCGGAAGACATCAAGGAACTTATTGAATTGCTTATCCTGTTGAGGCTTCTTCAATCTTTCAGGATACGGAACCTTCATGTAGGGCGGGAGGTCTTGGGGTTCAACCCACTTCTTCTTTCGGAACTCTTCATCCACAAGTTTCAGCCTTCCCCCTTGCTCCGGTCCCTTGTCACTTGCCAACCCTTCTTTCTCTGGTTGCTCTTCCTCAACGGGTAGTTGTTCCGGGCCCTTGTCATCCTGAGAACTAGTGGTACCCCTGCTAGGTCCCAACACCCGTCCGCTTCTAGTTGTGATGGCATTGCATTGGTTCTTCGGGTTGTTCTCGATGTCGCCTGGGAGAGTGCCTGGGAGACGCTCATTAAGTTGCCTCGCGAGCTGAGCAACCTGCGTCTCTAGATTGTGAATTGCTGACCCTGTATGAATTGCCAACTTGTCAACTGACGCATTTACTTTCTCCAAAGCTGTGCATGTATAGGTTGACAACTTCTCAACTGTCGCGGTCATCTTCTCAAAGGCCAGCTCCCACTGTTGTCTTCCACCATCTGATATTTGCAACTAATTAGGCCCCGAAAGAGCCTGCTGAGTATTGCGCTGCTGAATTCCAATGTTCGGTCTCAGACCCTGTTGAGGTTGTTGCCAATTCTGTTGAGGGTGTTGTTGACCGGCTAGACCACCATTAACATCACTCCAAGCAAATCCCGGATGGTCTCTTCTCATGTAGTCCCTATTCTGATTCTGATTGTTCCTCTGATAGTTGTTCTGGGGCACAGTGTCATAAAAGTTGTGGCAAGAGTCCACATGTTCCTGAGGGAAATTTAGCGGACAAATCTAAGTGTCATGATCTCCATTACAATTTGCACAACCAGGAGGCATTCCCTCGTGTATAGCATTAACCCTCTTATTCCCGGACAAAGCCTCATTCTGCATCTTCAAAAGTCTGTTTTGCTCTAAAATGGCTTCCATTGTCCGTAACCGATTCCACTCGAGGTCTCCCTACCACGGTTGTAATCATTATATGACATCTTCTCTAACAATGTCCATCCATCCTCAGCTGATAAGTAGGAAAAAGAGCCGCCAGCTGCGGCATCACAGTTCATCTGATAGCGTCCCCTCAACCCATTAAAGAAATGCTGAACTTTGGAAACCGGGTCAAAGAATGCTGAGGGACATCTTCTCAATAACCCATTGTACCTCTCCCACGCTTCATTGTAAGTTTCATCCTCCGTCTGCCTGAATGAAGTGACGGCTACTCTTGCTTGTGCCGCCCTCTGAGGAGGAAAATACTTGGTTAGGAACTTCTGTGCCATCTGCTCCCAAGTTCTGATGCTGTTCCTATCCAAACTGTCAACCCAATCGCAAGCGACATCCCTAAGAGAAAGAGGGAAAAGCCGCAAGCGAAATTCATCCTGAGAGACTCCCCTGGTTTTCTGCAAGTCACAAGCTTCAAGGAAGCGAGTGATGTGTCTATGCAGGTCTTGCTTGCCACTCCCATCAAACCGATTCTCCCGGATCTGGTATGTGACACATGCTTCAACTCTGAAGGAGTCTGTGTTCAGGTTGCCCCTCACAATAGAAAAGTCACAATCTCCCAAGCTTGGTAGATCGTACTCGAAGAGATGCTTGTAACGAGGAGGAGGAGGAGGAGGATTTTCTTCAGCCATACCCTCTATTTTAATTGCTTCCAACCTCTTCCTTTCTCTGGCCTCTTTTCTTAATTGCCTCTCAGTCCTGGTGATCTCTGAATCGAATAGCAAGTCCTCTTGTAGAAGAGTACCTCGCATACAAAAACAGGCAAAGACCAAGTGGAATCAAAGAAACAGAGAAAAATAATGGCAATTAAATAAAAGAAAATAAAACTAAAAGTCAGCTTAACCAAACAGCCGAATTTCCTAAAAATTAGGAAAATTGGTCGTGCCAATCCCCGGCAACGGCGCCAAAAACTTGTTGACTCTCCGGCAAGTGTACCGGGTCGTCGCAAGTAATAAAACACGGTAAGAGTCTACCGAGGTCGAACACAAGGATTGGGTTACCAATTCGACTAATTTCGCGAGAAATCCGATAAGTTGGTTAAGTAGAGAAAGTGGTTGGAAAGAAACTAGGATCACAATTCAAATTAACAAATTGAATCAATCAAAGATACGGTGATGAAATCTGGAATTAAAAACATCTAAGGTCTCGAATCCACCTACCCAATCATGCAAAGTACCCAAGTGATATTGCTCTCCTCCCTAGGTTCAATTTTAATGTCAACGGGACCCCTAAATTCTCCTATATCCACTGTCGTGCTCAATAGGACGTATTCGATGATTTGAGTTAATTACTTCCTAGGTCTCTTAACCCTAATCTCGAATTCTATTAATTCTTGTTCCCTAAGAGTTGCATCGATCTCCTATTCACTCTCGTGCAACACTCGATCGATGTTCCCAATTCAAGTTCTGAAACGCGAATCGCCTCTCAGCCTCATACACGTTTAACAAGTTGATCACGCAAGCATATAACCAACACAATGAAATCAGAATTGAAAAACAATAATTGAATTAAGAGAGAGAGAATTACATCACATGAGTACTATGCCGCCATAGGTGGCTTCATCAATCCCTTAGACAAGAGGATTAGTTCCTCATGTCCGTAACAACGACGCACGTACAATCGGAAATCATCCTAAGACTAAGAATCAAGAGAAGAGAAGAGGAGACGCAGCCCCAGAATAAGGATTACAAAAGATCTCCAATCAGTTCTGATCCAAAAAGTTCCCTTTTTCTGTTCTGATCTGCTCTATTTATAAGGAGGCCACGCGTCACGGCCGTGATAGCCATCACGGCCAGGCCGTGACGGCTTCTGTTTCTGGCGCACTTCTGGAATTCGAACTTTCGCGACGCGAATGATGTCTCGCGACGCGAGTATTCTAGTCACGGCCCGTGATGTGAATCACGGCCAAGCCGTGATGTTCTCTGCCTTGTGTGGATTTTAGGTCACGGCCGTGATATACATCACGGCTAGGCCGTGATGGTCTCTGACTTTGGTACTTTTCTGGAGTTCACACACTCGCGACGCGAACCTTCCTTTCACGCCCCGTGATGTGAATCACGGCTAGGCCGTGATGGTCTCTGTCTTCCCGGGTCTTCAAACTCTCGCGGGGCGAGCTTCCTCTCGCGGGGCGAGAATCTCCAGAATGGCAATCTCCACTATTTCTTGACTTTCCTTAATTCTTAGGGCTTCACTTATGGACCTGAAAACAACACAAGCAACCACAAGCGTAATTCTATCCAAAAGAAGCTAAAAACTACACAAAAGACGCAAAACGAGTCAAAGTCCAACTTAGGAACAGAACAAGGCAAATTTGGGCGAAAACGAGAGTGAACTCGACTAATTGGCACATAAACCCTAGTTTATCTAGTCATAAAACTAGATAAGCCAGAGGCTTATCATAAAACCGATGATAAACCAAGCCAGTGTAAGCACTCCCACCAAACTGCTTAGAAGAAAGAACATTTAAAAAACAAATGATTTGAAGACTCAATACCCTGTGAGAACCCTTTACAATTAATATTGAACTTTGCAAGATGCCTCTATAAGATAAATTGTCTTTAGAAGGAATCCTATTTTGTGCAAGTCTCCAAACAAAAGCGGTAATTTTAAGTGGCACTAACATGTTTCATACCCTGCATAGAAACCCATCACCTATGCGTTGTTGACTCTCCACCAAGTACTTGTATACCGATTTCACTGAGAACACGCCAAGAAGATTTAACCTCCATTCCCAAAAATCATCAACACCCTCCTTCACCTCCATAACCTCTAAAAGCCCCCTCATTAAAACATGTTCCAACTCAAAGAGATCCCGCCTCCCCTCAATCCATTCACCTAAACTCGCTACCTTGGCCTCTTTAACAAGAGAAAGATTAAAGATCCTCGAAAACCTAACACACAAAGACCCACCATCCTTCCAACAATCATTCAAAAAAGAAGTTTCCAACCCATTACCAACCTTTCTCACACACGACTCTAACAACCCCTCCACTGAACACACATATTTCCACCCCACAGACCCCTTACTCACACCCGTTCGCACCCCACCCCACCCCCCAAACCATGCTTCGCCCTTAACACTCTATACCACAAACAACCTCTCTCGACTCCCACCCTCCATCTCCATTTACATAATAAAGACAAATTAAAAGCCCTCAAGTCTTTTATACCTAGACCTCCTAACTCACGCTGCTTGCAAATTTTCTCCCAATAATACTGAGCTTTGAAGAACGAAGAAAGAATATCGGAAGTACCGCCAGGATTGACTTTAAAAGGACAATACGACCTCCAAAAATTAAGGTTTTACTTCTCCACCCAGACAACCCATTTCTTTAATTTTCTCCACAACAGGTACCCACGTTGACAAACGTCTCGGATTAGCCCCAATAAATAACCCAAGGTATACAAAATCTACACTAATATAAAAGGTGGCTAGCTATTTTTACTGTACATCCCGAGCAAGTTATAGATTTTTTGGTATTATTTTATTAATTACTTTTTATAATTTATATATATATATATATATATATATATATTATTAAGTGGGGAAGGGATGTTATAAGGATTTAGGGTAGGGAGGGAGGGTGATGTTACGAGAGTGGGGGGGGGGGGGGGGCATAGGTAAAAGGGGGGGGAAGCAAAAATAATATTTATTAATATTTATTTATAAATTTTTTTTATAGTATATTATAAAATATAAAATAAAAATTATATATTAATTTTAAATATATATATATATAATACAAATAATATGTTACTTTAATTAGGGATACTTATGTCATTTTGCATATTCATCATCATCTTTTTTAAAAATTACTCTCAAATTCTTCCTTATCACACCAAAAGCTAGAGCCCAAAGGCCCTATTAAAATGAAAGTTATGTGAAGAGATTTGAATTAGGCGGGCAAGAAAAAGAATGTAAAATTTGGAAGTAGCTGAAAGAAATTCTTCCTTGATAACATTATTATTAATATTTATTATAAATAAAATTATTTTTATAATATATTTAATTATAAAATATAAAATAAAAATTATATATTACTTTTTAAAAAAATATATAAAAAATACAAATAATATGTTACATTTTTAATTAGGGGTACTTATGTCATTTTGCATATTCATCATCATCATTTTAAAAAATCTCTCTTAACTTCTTCCTTATCATTTTCTCACATATTTCTCTCATATCAAATAAGTCTTAAAATTCACTATTTTTTTACCATCTTCTCTCTTCTCATATTCTCTTTTTTCATCTTCTCTCTTCTTAATTTCTCTTCCATACCAAACAAAGCATTAATAATGTATCATTGTAGTAAAAAATGAATGAATTGCTTAAATTGATGTCACACAATGAGGTCCAGAGTAGGATCCACTTAAGAAATCAAAGTGGGTTGCTTATCTAAATAACGTTGGATAAGTGTTATTAATATAGCATTTGATCATCTTTTCAAAATATGTGTATAACAATTATATAGTTATTAGTTATTATATCAATCAACATTTTTTTGTACTTTGTACTCTTTTAAATTTTTGTATAAGTTATGATTGTTTTAGATACTATAACCAAACAAAAAAACTATGTTACTAAAACGTATTTAGTTATTTCGGTAAAAAAAAAATTAAAGTGAATGAAAAGTGAATGAAAAGAACACAACTATTGGGAAACACCAAAAACTAGAGCCTAAAGACCCTATTAGAATGAAAGTTATGTGAAAAGATTTGAATTAGGCGGGGAAGAAAAAGAATGTAAAATTTGGAAGTAGCTGAAAGAAATTCTTCCCTGATAACATTATTATTATTTGACTTCATTATTCTAATTTGAACCATCTTATGGGTTGAAAACGTTACATAAAAATATACTTATATGTATATCTATATGTATATAATCTATACTAATAGATAATGGGAAAGTTTAAAAAAAAAACAGTTTTTCGTGTCAATTTTTTTAAATTACAAAATTACCCCTGCTAACTTTATATTTTTTGGCAGTTTACAAAAATATAAAAATTGAATCACCTAAATCTCCAAAGTACAAGGCTTCACGTGGATTCAAATTAAAAGGAAACTGAATTGATTCAAAAATAACAAGTAACATAAAAAGATCAAAACCAATATAACAACTGCAAGTGATAATGGATACGCTTTTTTTTTCCTATATATTCAAACACACTAATCAATTCCTCACTCTCCCACTCAGGCACTCACCTTATAACTGACGATGTTTAATTAGAAATCTCAATTCTACACTTACTCAAACCTGCACTTTCTTCATCAGAAAACAACTCTTAATGTATAATATTTTATATTGAAGTTAATGTTTTAAATGTGAAGATAATAATTTAAATATTTACCATCCACGAGAATAATTTTCTAAATGAGTATATGAATTTGTAATAGAATCTCAAATGATTTCTATATATATCTTCATTTTGATTGGATCATTTCAACGTGAGTTAGTAGAAAAACTTTTTTACTAAAACATATTTTAGTTGTCTGAATTTGAAAAATGTGTTTAAACAGGCTGGGTTCTAATGCATTAAAAAAACAAAAAACATAAATAAAAATAACGATATGGAATGAAAGGGAAACGACTCTTGATTCGTAGAGCATTAACTGAATTTGGGAAATTAAGTGAATTGTCCAAATACATTGGAAGAAATAAGAAAAATGAAGGGCATGGAAAGAACACAACTCTTAGGAATGATTGCAAATGTTCTCAAATGTGACGTCAATAGTGGGAGTGCAACTTTATCAATAAACTAAAGATTGGACTTTGAAATGTTGAAAAAAAAATGGTATGACCGGTTAGCCAAAGTTTCTTTGTAAGTTTGCAGAGGACCAACTAATCTCAAGTCGTGAAAGATAAATATGTTTTTTTTAATGGTTAATTTGACGGGGAAAAGCTGAGAAATAAATCAAATAGATTTTTCATAGGGAAGGAAAATAAAAATGATAGATAAATCTATTTTCTAAAAAGGAATGACTTGTACGAAAAAAGGATAGAAAGAAATCAAATAGATTTTTTAAAAAATAATACTTAACTTGAAAGGGAAATGAGAAGAAACAATTCAATAGATTTTTCAAGGGAGAAGATAGATATAATAGAATGTAATTAATTGAGATGACATTTGATATAAGATATAGTTCTAGATTCCTAAAAAAGTGAGATGAGAATAAATTTTTTCATGTTTTGTACAAGAGATAAAAAGACATTCTATGAAAGGAGGTTCCCAAAAATGTAGTTTACACGACAATATAAACATTCTCAAAAGTAAACGTTATATAAATTCCAAAATTGTCAACCACCGTTTAAATCTTGAAATACTATTGCCATCGATGTAAAATACAATCACATTACAAAATCTGATATACATTTTTTATAGTATATTACACGTGTCGACACCTCCTTTTCTCTTTTTTTTTAAACTATTTTTTATAGTTAAATTTTTCTAATATTTTTTAAAAATTTATTTTTTTCCCGAATTATTTTTTTCTAATTTAGTTTATTTTAATGTTTATTTTTATAATTAATTTTTTTAAATATATTTTTTCTAATTAATTTTATTTTTCTATTTTGTATATTATTTTTTTTCATAACTTTTTAAAAATATTTTTTCCCCAAAATATTTTTTTCGAATTATTTTTCTCTAATTTACTTTTTCTTTTTATTTTTCTTTTTTTATAATAAATTTTTTTAAATACATTTTTTCCTTTTTATTTTTTTCTAATTATTTTTATTTTTTTAATAATTACTTTTAATTTTATTTTTTTTAATCTATATTTTCCTTTTTTTTAATTAATTTTTTTCTATTTTTCTTTTTCCTTTAAATTTGTTTTTTATAATTCATTTTTTTTAATTTTTTCAATATTTTTTCCTGATTACAAAAATTCGAAAAATAAAAAAATATTTAAAATAATTATAAAAAATATATATAACCAATTTTAAAAAAATTAATTATAAAAAAATATTTAAAAAATATAAATTATAAAAAAAATTATTTAAAAAAAATTAATAATTAAAAATTATTATTTTTAATTATTATTTTTTTAAAATAAATTTTTTCTACTTTTTTTAAATATTTTTTATAATTAATTTTTTTCCTAATTTTTTTTAAGATATTTTTTCTAATTACTTTTTTACTAATTTTAAAAAACATTCTAAAATTTTTTAAAATATATTTTTCTACATTTTTTTGTTAATACTTTTTTTTGCTACATCTTTGCATTTGGTTTTTCTATTTTAAATAACAAATCTATATCTATTCTAATTAATAAGGGGAAATTGTGATTTTTGTGTAGCATAATAGTCCAACCGATATGTCATGTTATGGAATTTTTTTATTTATTTTTTAAAATTTATCTATGTTTTTGTTTAAAAATATTTACAAACTGGTAAAGGTATAATATTTTGGGAATCGAACACTGCAATCTCTGAATTGACATAAATAGAGGCAGAGCTATTCATATTTTCTAATATATTATTTGGCTACATCCTTGCCTTTGTTTTTTTCTATTTTAAATAATAAATCTATATCTATACTAATAAGGGGAATTGTTGATTTTCTAATAAAGGAACATGTGTCAGCACCATATGATTTAAAAGGATTAGTTGATCATTAGTAATAATCAAACATGAACACTTAATACATAATGTTACATTACGTATTGTTAGATCATTTTAAAATTAAAAATATATTCAATTTTTTCCACTCAAATTATAGATAAGGTTGTTTCAAGGTTTTTGCTGATCACTTCTGTCTATAAATAAAAAGCCTTTGAGATATCAACATTGCATGCACAGTTGGTAGATAACTGAGCCCCTTAACCATGTGGTCAGGGGTTCGATTCATGGCTCACGCGTATGGAAGAATATATGTTGGGAGAGATCAACCCCTTAAATGGATCGCGGTACCTCGAGTGATTAAAGGCACAATTCAAGTTATTAATAATAACAATGTGATCAATAATAATAGTAATTGATGACCCGTGTATCACACGAATGAAAAATACCAGTATATGATAAAATTTATAAAATGTGAAAGCACGAAAATACATGATGTGTTTGCAGTTTACTTTTGGCAAAGCAAATGCAAACAGGCTTGCTAATTTGACACAAAATGCCGGACAACATACCTACACCGTATGAACAGTGCGGCACTGTAGCTGCACTGTGCGGCACTGTAGCATAGTTTTTTTTTTAAAATTTAAATTTTTTTTGTAAATAAATTTTTTGATTAAGTATGGGCATTCACCACATATTTGAAGGCATTCACCAGATAATTGAACTACGTTCACCAGATAATCTAAGGCATCCACAAGCTAATTTAGTATAGGCATTCACCACATATTCGAAGGCATTCACCAGATAAGTGAACTACGTTCACCAGATAATCTAAGTCATCCAAAACTCGGTTTTAGTATGGGCATTCACCAGATATTCGAAGGCATTCACCAGATAATTGAACTACGTTCACCAGATACTCTAAGGCATCCAAAACTTGGTTTTAGTATGAGCATTCACCACATATTTGAAGGCATTCACCAGATAATTGAACTACGTTCACCAGATAATCTAAGGCATCAAAAACTTGGTTTTAGTATGGGCATTCACCACATATTTGAAGGCATTCACCAGATATTTGTACCCCGTTCACCAGATATTGACACATACTTAATTAAAAAAATTATTTACAAAAAAAAAATTAAATTTAAAAAAAAATATATGCTACAAAGTTGTCAAGATACAGTCTGTCTACAAGATCGCATCATATGCAGCACTGTTCATACGGTGTACGTATGTTGTCCCAAAATCTGTGTCAAAAAATCATTTCCGAAATGCAAACGCACGTTAATTCGCTTTTCTTCCTACAGTAACTTGAAAGATAAGACAAATGTTATCTATAACAAGTAAAGAGCAATATTTAAATAGTAAAAGGAATAATGCAGTTTAAAAGTCAATATATTTTTCATTCTTTTATTTTAATATATAAAAAAGTCACAATATTGAAAATTTGTCAAAATTCACAAAATCCAATTTCTTGATTTAATATACAGTTTTATACTTAGTTTCTGCCTTATGGGTTTGTAACTTACTTGAGTACATCCTGTACTCCATCAATACAACTTTTGATTTATCAACAAAAATTGTTATCTAGCACTACTCATAAGTAAATAAAAACATCTTCGAGGTTTGTGGTAATCAATCCAAAGAATTGCAAAATAAAGGAAATTCCTCACAATAATAATGTGGCATCTTAATTCTTAACCATAATCGTTTGGTGGTCATGATAAAAGAGGAATGATAGAATAAACTATTATATCATGTCTGAAACTGTTGTTTGGTGAGCCAGCAGGATAGGATAAGTCAATCATGTCACTAATACTATCATGTCCATCTAGTTAAAATTCTATCCTGAGGGGAGGGCTGGATTAGAACTCAATAGGAAATGATAAGGTGGTTTTTTTTTCAGTAACAAGTAGGATATGGTGATTTAAAGTATAATAAAACATAAAAATATATAATATATAAAATAATTAAAGTATAATAAATAATAATTTAAAGTATAATAAAATTTAACATGGTTACCAAAAATAAGCTATAATAAAATATAAAATATTTAAAATAATAAAAATATTAATTATTAATTTTAAATTTTATTTTTATTTTATCACAATGTTAATTTTTTTATTTTATATTATTTTAAAAAACTGTAAAATATTAAAAAATTTATTCTACAAATTTAACTATATGTAAAGTAAAAACAAAAAATGAATATTTAAAAATATAAAAAATTAATTTTAGTTAGACAATATTTAAAAAATTTAAAACATTATATGTAATTTTATCATCACGTTTTGTTTTTTATATAATTTTAAATAATGAAAATTAAAAAAAAACTAAAATCTAATAAAAGATGAAAACATTTAAAATATAAACGAAAATTTTAAAATTCATGCATACTTAAATTATAATGTTGTTCAGTTGGTTATCCGGTGGACACCAAACGTCGGATATGATAACAACTTATCATGCTCATATTATATCATACTCCTATCCCGTTCTCTTATTCTATCTACCTCTATCCTTTCCTGACCACCAAACGAGTCCTAAAAATCAAGGAAGTTCACGCTTCATGATATATCCACGATCCCTACTTCTATCTACCGAAAACTTTCCGTATTTGACTAGTTAGGTATCCTAAAGAACATTAATTTAACTTCCCAAACAAAAACTATTGCAGTAAAGTGGTCACGATTCAAAAATTGGTGAGGAAACCCGCATAGATGAATAATACAACTGAAGCACATGAAGATTGGTTCAATGTACGTAGATTATTAAAAATCATCATTGCTTGGACTAAACGGCTAAACCAACATTACTCTAATTGAAGTCCTTCAAATTAAAACAACGCAAAGTGAGAGCCTGTGTCCCAAATAAAACAAGAAAGTTATATACATTAGAAATTAAAGAGAGAAAATGATGGATACGGTGGACAGCGATCGATGCGTGGCTACGGGGACCAACATTGGGTTCAGGTTCCCAGTCCCTACCCACACCAAAAGAAAAGAAGTCTAAAAATAAATAAATGAAAGATGTCACTGTGCAGTAGTACTACGTCTTACTCACTTCTAAATTCTAACTAAATAGAAATACAAAGTTTTGCTAAAATACTCATTAACTAAGTAAGACAAAATAATATTTAAATAAAAATGTATATATTTTTAGTTGTTAATATTAACTATTTTTGGTTTTTTTTAACAAATGTTCTCAAAGACATCTCTTAATTAGAAAAACCATAAAAAATAATAATAATATGAAATGTGAAGTAGGCACATTAATTAATCAGACAATCATTAACTGCCATCCACGTGTTACGTGTTCAACTTACGTATGTATATGCACTTGCACGGTATCCATGGAATGGACGGACTCACGAACCTGGTCATCTCGTCCCGATCCAATCCTATCTTGATTCTGTAGGTTGGTTTGAGTGATTGAAAAAATAAAGAGGATGTATAGAATATGAATTGAGTATTGGGTTTTAGAATTAGAAACCCTCTCAACCCAACCCAATCCAACTCCGATCAAAACATAGAAAGTTAAAAAAACCTTATTTATTCTTTATCTTGATCATATTATCATAACATGTTAATGTAATTTAAAGTTTTAAATACATATATTAGTGATTTTCATATTTTTTCACGATTTTTATCATGATAAATTGGCATAGGCAAACCAACATGATCGAAATATAAAATTATGTGTTTCTTGTCAACCCAAGGACTCATCCTATCCAACTCATGAGTAATGGATGGGTTGAGTTGGTTTTCATGATTTTTTTTTTTTTTACAAACTCAACTCAATCCAACCCATCCATCTTTGACTTGATTGATCCTGAAACCTACCTAACCCATCCCAAAGTGACCCATGACACCCCTACTTGCACCCTCACCACAAGTCGCAACAGCAGCAACAACAACAAAATTCTAACATCCACCGCCACCACCGTCGGCGCCTTCATCGTTCGGAGAAGAAGAGAATGACATGAGGCTAACGAGAAGATCAGCAAAAGCACCGAGAATGAACTTGTGGGTGCTCTTACGGTTCAGCGCAAGGTAGCATAGAAGAAGCTCGTGCAACACCTCCCAGTTAGACTTCACGTCCATCAATACCTCCGGCAGAGTCTCCACCATCTCCTCCATCGACCGCCGGAAGTCTAGGTATGGGTCCGGCGAGTATGTCGGTACTGCCACGCTATTGTTGAAGAACACTTCCTTCTCCTTCTTCTTCTTCTTGTTGTTATCGTCGGTGGTAACGGGCACATCCAGTTGCGGTGGATCGGTGGCCATCGACGGTGATGATGATGAAGAGAAGGAGGTGGTGGATTCAACGATGGAGTTGGAGCGACCAGGGGAGGAGAAGAAGAAGCGTTGGGAGGCGAATGCAGTGGCGAAGTCGGCGGGTTCGGGTTCGGGTTCAGGTTCAACGTTGGTACAGAGCATAGAAGAATAGTGATTATCATAGAGAGAGTTGAAGTTGTTGATCATGATGGATGAGGTGGTGGAGCTGGGTGAATGTGATGGAGGGGTGTGATCATCAATGTTATGTTGAAGAAAGGATGAGGATTTCGCAGTGGGGCTAGAAGAATTAGAAGGAGATTCATGAGTGAATGGATGCTTGAAATTTGAGAAACATAGGTTGAGGTGATTTCTTGATCTTCTACCTGTTCTCAGTGTGCTTCTTGGCATTGTTTGTTTGTTGTATCAATAATAATAATAATAATAATAATAATAATAAGTGATGAGGCTAAGGGATATATATATGCACTGTGAGAATCACTGTAGAAGGAATGGAAGGTCTTTGATTTATGGTTATTTATAGGGTTGGGTTATGGTGTAACATCCATATTTTGTATCATCCATTATATCATCTATATGTGCTAAATTTTGGACCAATAAAATTATCACATGGGTTTGGTCAAAATTTCAAACTTTCTAGTTGTACTTCTACTATAGTCAAATATATGAATATAATATATTGTAGTATAATATATGTACTTTTTGTATTCGTAAATTTAACTCATATTAAAATAATGTTTTTATTAAAAAAACTGTTTATATTATAAAATAATATTTTAATATGAATTAAAATAATGTTCGTTGTGAATAATATTTTACAATATAATCAGTTTTTTAATAAAAAACATTATTTTAATATGAGTTAAATTTGTAAATATAAAAGGCACGTATATTATACTATATATTATACTACAATATATTATATTCATATAATTTGACTACAGTAGAAATATAACTAGAAAGTTTGAAGTTTTGACCAAACCCATATGACAATTTGATTGATCCAAAATTTATCACATATAAATAATATAGTAGATAATACAAAATATGAGTGGTACATCTTAACCTGACCCTTGTTTATATAGCATTTGTTGTGATCAAGGTTTTGAAAACCGGACCGGACCGGCCGGTCTGACCGGGAACCGGGACCTTGGCCGGTCCGGTTCACAGGGAAAACCGACCTAGCATCGAACCGGTGGAAAAACCGGAAAACCGGTTCAAAACCGGTAAAACCGGTCATAACCGGTAGTAAACCGGCCAGAACCGGCCAGAACCGGTTTCTTAAAAAAAAAAATTAGTATAAAAGGATTTGGGTCATCCTAGCCAAAACACAATTCTTTTGTTTTCTAACATATATGGGCTAGTTGTAGATTTTGGGTTGGTTTTCCCTATGAAGATGATTTTAACATATATTTTTATATTTATTTAGTTTAATTTCAAAATAAAAAAAAATGTCCTTAATAATTTTAGTTGTTATGTTATTTTTTTGTTTAATATTGTTACAAATATTATATTAAAAATTAAAATAATATTATTTAATTATAACCGGTTCAACCACGGTTCAACCTCGATTGGACCATTGAACCTCGAACCGCTGCCTTCATCGATTCGATGGCCGGTCCGATTTTGTAAACCTTGTGTAATTTTCCAACCCTGACTGAAACTGAAGAGGGGAGAATATAACATGCAGGGCCGGACCCACGTTCACTTGAGTGTGGGCAGCTGCACCCCGTGGAATTGTAAAAATAATTAATAATACCTTTTGTTTTACTATTTTGCCCCATAGATAAAGATATTTGCACCCAATGCCACTGCCATATTCCCCCTTCTTTCCCCCATTACGTAATAGAGCAGCTGAGGCCTGAGGCTCTCCCTTGTCCCTCATCTCTCCCTCTCACCCATCGCCTCTTTGCCTTCCTTCTTCAACTGCTTCCAAGTTCCAACCCCATTTCTTTCTTTTTAACCCTTCTCTCTCTATCCCCTTCTTCTGTTTTTGAAGCAACTTGTTAGTTAGAGCAATCAGGGAAGGCAAAGAATTGATTTTTATTATCTGATGATCTGCATTTTCCTCTCCCAATGGAAACCGCTCATTTTCTTTGACTCATTGGGTGGCTATGCCGTATAATTAGAATGCCTAAAGTGAAGGCTTCGTTTTTGAAGTTTTTCTTTAGTTTAATCTATCTATGCTTGTCGTGCAGAGGTTTAGCAATGGCAACTTGTATGCAGTTCCAATGTTACCTGTGAGCCGTTCCGGTTTGTAAAAGTTTGAAACTTGAGATATTTGTATATAAGTCTATCTTTATCAAATTATTTGATTGATTATGTAATTAGGATAACGACTAACATGTTTGAGAAGTCAATTTTATAAAATTTTCTCTTTAACGATAATTATTTACAAATTTGATTGATTAGAGTTTTAATATGCTCCAAATTAGGGATTTTGTGATAACGGTATTATTTCATCAAATTGATTGGTTAGAAATAAAATTAAATATATTAATTTAGTTTTTTTAAAATATGATAAATATAATTTATTTGATTAGATATATTAAAATTTTATAATTTTAAAATATCTTTATTTTCATATGTATGATAATAATTATTATTAATTATTTTGAAAATAAATTACCCTACAATTTGATGCTGGATCCGTCACTCATAACATGATAAATATGGTGTTTGGAAGAGTTTATTTAAGCTCTTTTATCTGATGACATAAGTTCTTATACAGTGCGTTTAGCAGAGCTTATAAAAATAACTTATGACATCCCATAAGGAGTTTTTGACTTATTTTCATAAGTCACTGGAAGAAGCTTATGGAATTATCATAGAGCTTATGCACTAAACATCATCTCCGTGTTTTTTACTATTCAAATCCTCTCATGCTCCTTTCTTTTTTTAAACACTTATAACATAAACTCTCGTATGATAAGATCTTATATGATAAACTCTTAATTAAGTTATTTATCCAAATATTCCCAAAATTACGACCGAAGGATCGGTTGTTTTTTTTCCTTCTCTTTTGTCAAAAAGGATAAAAGCTGAAAGGAAGAAGAGGATTCGGGACGGATATTGTGTTCAACGGTGACGGGACAGGACGGGACAGCCGTTTGTAGTATTGAATTGGACCCACTTTCTTCATCCAACTCTTCCTTTCGTCTAAGGCGCGTAACTCCACGCTCTTTCAAAGTTTTGTCCTTTCATTCTGGAAGATGTTTGTTCACAGTTCATACTCTACATAAGTGTAAATAAATATGGTTGTTGCTAACCAATATATTGAAAATGGTGTTTCTATATCTTCTATCAATCAAAACTAAAAATATATATAAATATTAATTTGTTAAGATTTTATTTTATTAAGTATCAAATTATAATTGATAGGGGATAAAAAATATAATAAAAAATAAGATAGATGATCTCCATCTCTTAAAAATATTAGTTAAAAAATCCATAAAAATCAAATTTTTCTTGAAATGTTGATTATTCATGTTGTCAACTTCTCATTACCGTTCTTCGATAAATATTTATTAAACTGAATAAAAGGTACTGATTTGACTTAAAGACTCCCACTATCAGATATAAGGGGCTATTTTTACGCTTTTTTATGCATAAATATTTGATTAATTTAATTCATTGTATAGTTAATAAATTTATTTATCATAATTATATAAATATTTGGTTAATCACATAAATATCTGATTAATTCAGTTTTTTATATAATTAATGGGTCATCATGAATTAATCAAATATTTATACATGATTAACTATATAATGAACTGAATTAATCAAATATTTATACATGATTAAACAGATGTCCCAAATAGATATCCTATTTTATGGGTACGGTCAGATGTTATTATCATGTTAAAGCCTTAAATGGTCTAGATATAACTTAAGTGAATTAATAATTTAATTTAATTTAATTGACAAGTAGGGGTGAGAATATGCTAGGTCAAGCTAGGCCATGAGAAGCCTGGGCTTGTTTGCATTCTAATCTCGAGGCTTGAGTCTGGTCTATAGTTTAATATAGGTCAATTTTTAAGGTTTGAGTCTGGCCTACTTTAAAGCCTATCCTGACCTGAAAGCCTACTTATCAATAAAACATTTTAATATACCTTCACCTATATAAGTAAGTAATAGAT